>JABTXL010020106.1:972327-1014963 GCA_025134845.1 Neodon shergylaensis | reverse complement strand
AATTCTCAATAAAATACTGGCAAACCGAATTCAAGAACACATTAGAATATTATCCATTATGATCAAGTAGGCTTCATCCCAGAGATGCAGGGCTGGTTCAACATATGCAAATCTAACAATGTAATCCACCTTATAAATAAACTGAAAGAAAAAAACCATATGATCATTTCATTAGATGCTGAAAAAGCATTCGACAAAATTCAACACCCCTTTATGATAAAGGTATTGGAGAGACTAGGGATACAAGGGTCATACCTAAATATAATAAAAGCTATTTACAGCAAGCCGACAGCTAAAATTAAATTAAACGGAGAAAAACTCAAAGCCATCCCACTAAAATCAGGAACACGACAAGGATGTCCACTCTCTCCATACCTCTTCAATATAGTGCTTGAAGTTCTAGCAATAGCAATAAGACAACATAAGGGGATCAAGGGGATCCGTATTGGGAAGGAAGAAGTTAATCTGTTGTTATTTGCAGATGATATGATAGTGTACATAAGTGACCCCCAAAACTCACCAAAGAACTCCTACAGCTGATAAACACCTTTAGTAATGTGGCAGGATACAAGATCAACTCCAAAAAATCAGTTGCCTTCCTATACACTAAGGATAAAGAAACCGAGAGGGAAATCAGAGAAGCATCACCTTTCACGTTAGCCACAAAGAGCATAAAATATCTTGGGGTAAACCTGACCAAGGAAGTGAAAGATCTATTTAACAAGAACTTTAAGTCTTTCAAGAAAGAAATAGAAGAGGACACCAGAAAATGGAAGGACCTCCCTTGCTCCTGGATTGGGAGGATCAACATAGTAAAAACGGCAATTCTACCAAAAGCAATCTATAGATTCAATGCAATCCCCATCAAAATCGCATCAAAATTCTTCACAGATCTGGAGAAGACAATAATCAACTTTATATGGAAAAACAAAAAACCCAGGAGAGCCAAAACAATCTTATACAATAAAGGAACGTCTGGAGGCATTACCATCCCTGACTTCAAACTGTATTACAGAGCTACAGTATTGAAAACAGCTTGGTATTGGCATAAAAACAGAGAAGTCGACCAGTGGAATCGAATAGAAGACCCTGACTTTAACCCACAAACCTATGAGCACCTGATTTTTGATAAAGGAGCTAAAAGTATACAATGGAAAAAAGAGAGCATCTTCAACAAATTGTGCTGGCAAAACTGGATGTCAATCTGTAGAAGAATGAAAATAGATCCATATCTATCACCATGCACAAAACTCAAGTCCAAGTGGATTAAAGACCTCAATATCAGTCCGAACACACTGAACCTGACAGAAGAGAAAGTGGGAAGTACTCTACAACACGTGGGCACAGGAGACCACTTCCTACGTATAACCCCAGCAGCACAGACAGTAAGTGCCTCATTGAATAAATGAGACCTCCTGAGACTGAGAAGCTTCTGTAAAGCAAAGGACACTGTCGATAAGACAGAAAGGCAACCCACTGACTGGGAGAAAATCATCAACCCCGCAATGGACAAAGGTCTGATCTCCAAAATATATAAAGAACTCAAGAAACTAGACCGTAAAAGGCTAATCAACCCAATCAGAAAATGGGGCACTGAGCTGTACAGAGATCTCTCAACAGAAGAAGTTCAAATGGCCAAAAGACACTTAAGGTCATGCTCAACTTCCTTGGTGATCAGGGAAATGCAAATCAAGACAACTTTAAGATATCATCTTACACCTGTCAGAATGGCTAAAATCAAAAACACCAATGATAGCCTTTGCTGGAGAGGTTGTGGAGAAAGGGGTACACTCATCAATTGCTGGTGGGAATGCAAACTTGTGCAACCACTCTGGAAAGCAGTGTGGAGGTTTCTCAGGAAATTCGGGATCAACCTACCACTGGACCCAGCAATACCACTCTTGGGAATATACCCAAGAGAGGCCTTATCATACAACAAAAGTATATGCTCTACTATGTTCATAGCAGCATTGTTTTTAATAGCCAGAACCTGGAAACAACCTAGATGCCCTTCATTTGAAGAATGGATGAAGAAAGTATGGAATATATACATATTAGAGTATTACTCCGCAGTAAAAAACAAGGACTTCTTGAAGTTTGCAGGCAAATGGATGGAAATAGAAAACACTATCCTGAGTGAGGTAAGCCAGAACCAAAAAGAGGAACATGGGATGTACTCACTCATATTTGGTTTCTAGCCATAAATAAAGGACATTGAGCCTATAACTCAGGTTCTAAGAGAAGCTAAGTAAGAAGGAGAACCCAAAGAAAAACATATAGGCATTCTCCTGAATATTAACCTTCATCAGGCGATGAAAGGAGACAGAGTCAGAGACAGAGACCCTCATTGGAGCACCGGACTGAAATCTCAAGGTCCAAATCAGGAGCAGAAGGAGAGAGAGCACGAGCAAGGAACTCAGGACCGCGAGAGGTACACCCACACAATGATACAATGGGGATGTTCTATTGGGAACTCACCAAGGCCAGCTGGCCTGGGTCTGAAAAAGCCGGGGAAAAAACCGGTCTCGCTGAACATAGTGGACAATGAGGACTACTGAGACCTCAAGAACAATGGCAATGGGTTTTTGATCCTACTGCACCTATTGGCTTTGTGGGAGCCTAGGCAGTTTGGATGATCACCTTACTAGACCTGGATGGAGGTGGGTGGTCCTTGGACTTACCACAGGGCAGGCAACCCTGACTGCTCTTTGGGCTTACGAGGGACGGGGGACTTGATTGGGGGAGGTGGAGGGAAAGGGGAGGTGGAGGTGGGGAAGAGACAGAAATCTTTAATAAAAAAAATAAAATAAAATGAAAAACAAAACAAAACAAAAAAACAAAAAACAAAAAACAAAATCTGACTTCCCATAGCTCCCTAGGTAGGAGTGGGAATTCATGTCTACTTCTTCCTTTCCTTGTTAATATATTGTCAAGTTTTACCTTGCGTAGGTCTTGTACATAATTATTTAATCCTTCTGAGTCAACATTTTCACTATTATGCTTCATATTTTTAATCTTCTTACATCAATATCCTTAAGCCTGTGTGAGCCACTGGACCTAGCTTTAGAGTAAAATGTTTTTAAAGGGTAACTCTAGCGGTAGTTTGAGTAAGAATACCCTCATAGTCTCATATATTTGAATGGTTCCCAGATAGCAGTGTGTTTAGGAAGGACTATAAGGTGTGGCCTTGTTGGAAGAGGTATGTCACTGGGGCAAGGACTTGAGGTTTTAAAATCCCCATACTAGGTCTAGTCTCATTCTTTCTGCCTTCATCTTGTGGAGCTAATGTGAAATCTCAGCTATTGTTCTAGTGTTATGACTGCATATACACCACTCTGCTCCCCATCACGATAAATGTGGACTAACCCAGGGAAGAAAGCTCTTATTAAATGCTTTCATTTATAAGCTGTTTAGGTCATGGTATCTATCCACACCAACAGAACAGACAACCCCGAAATTCCAAATAAGCAATGAGCTACTTACTAGCACTTACAGAAATACTAACTGTAGTGTATTGCTTTGTTTCAACAATAAACTACTTGTGATACTCTCTACTCTTGCTTATACTATGTGTTTTGGAGATTTGAGAACCCTTCCCCACCTCTCACATGTTCTATGTGTTTCTTAATTTCTATTTGCCTTCTTCTTAATTCTGTTAATAACAATGAATATAAATTCAAGGTTCAATTTGTCTATTTATTAAGATTCTTCATTCCCAAAATTATTTGTGAGATGGCTCTGCTTTTTTATAGAGTTTCACAGTGATATTAGAAAATTATTTTGATTGTAGCACTCATATTCATCAGATGAAGAAGCATTTACTTAGTAGGAAATCTCTTGTTATGAATTAAATCAGATTTAATACACTGACATCCTCAGTATTTCTAAATGTCACTAACTTTGGAAACAAAGCCTTTTAGAAAATAATTGAGCTGGCTGTACTAATGTACATCTGTAATCCCAGAGAGGCCAAGGCAAGAAGATCACAATGTTAAAACCAGGTTAGTTAGATCCTGTCTTAAAATAAAAAAAAAAGCATACTTCAGAAAAAAGCAATTAAAGTTAAGTAAGGTCAAATGGCTGGGCCACGACTCAATATGTGTGCTTATTCATAAAAGAAAGAAGAGAGAGCATGCCATGTGAATTCAAGCCAAGGAAAGAGTCCTCAAGGGAAACAAATGTCACCACCACTTTGAACCTGAAGACTTCTAACCTCCAGTTTATGAGCAAATATGCTTTTGTGACTTTATGACACTCACTTTTTAGTATGTTTTTAGGGCAGTCCCAGAAAACTAATAAACTTTCTTTAATGTCACAAATCCTCCTCCTGTGAAGAACAAACCAAAGGGGAAGTGTTTTGATACATTGTTCATACGCTGTATTTGGCATTTGATGTGCTCTTAGAAATAAAGACAAGGTCATCCTTGATTTGTACTAAGAATCATTCTGTCTAATGATATAGTGTTCAAACCCTAGTTATAGCTAGAAATCTTTAGAAATGGATCAATGCACAGGAATTCATGGTACATTTCTGTTACCTGGGAACCAAGAGAGTGAGGCTGAGGCAGGAAGATCACAAATTTGAGGCCAATCTAGGCTACATAGTGAGACTCCCTTTTTTATTTTTGTACATAAATAAGCTTTATTTGCAGGGGAGCAGAAATTTAATCAAACGAGGCAAATCCCATGCCATAATCCAACTCCTTGAACTCCTCCCTGTCTTTCTTCTCCTCTGCTGGAGGGGCACAACCAGCAGCAGGAGCTGCAGCGTCAGGGGCAGCAGAAACAGCCATAGCCCTACCAGCAGACACACTGGCAAGTTTACCAACACCCTGGCCAGTGACATCCTCAACGATTTGCCCATTCAGCTCATTGATGACCTAGTTGAGCCGGTCATCACCTGCCTCGATGCCCACGCTGTCTAGTATCTTCTTATGTCTTTGGCACTAAGAGAGGAATTGATCCCAAGGACAGCAAACAAGCAAGAGATTCCTTAAAGTACTGGTCGACTGCTGCAGGACTGGCCTTGTTGGTCTCAGGCAGCAAAAGGTGAGACTCCCATTTTGACAAAAAAAAAGTTGATGAATAGATAGGACACCTGATTATGACCCATTTCATAAATTTGGGAGTCACATAACATTTTTCAGGGATTCAGGTCACAGGACCTCTTCACATCTCTGTTTACTATTCAAGAGCAAGGAAGAAAAAGACCTGTCTTGATCACTGCAGGGGAAGACCAAGTGATAGGGTTGGATAGCATTTTGAAGGTGTCAAACTTTGGAAAAATATACAGCCTGTAATTTAGCAAATGACAGGGATTGGTAAATGTTTATAAAACGTCCTGTCTTACCATAATCATTAAGTTTTAAAAACTCGCCGGGCGGTGGTGGCGCACGCCTTTAATCCCAGCACTTGGGAGGCAGAGGCAGGCGGATCTCTGTGAGTTCGAGACCAGCCTGGTCTACAAGAGCTAGTGCCAGGACAGGCTCCAAAACCACAGAGAAACCCTGTCTCGAAAAACCAAAAAAAAAAAAAAAACTAATTATGAACTGATGAAAACACACAAAAACTGTAAGGGAGACTAGCATTTAAAATATTAGCATTTTTAGAAATACAAATATTGCAAGTTTCCTCTCATATGTAGAGTCTAGATTTACATATACATATACATATACCCCCCCTCTGTGTGTGTGTGTGTGTGTGTGTGTGTGCGATATAATCAGAAATGGGGCAGTGAGAGAGAGACAAAGGTCTAAAGAGGAACAAAAAAAGATTATGGAGCCTGGGCTTTCTGCTGGGCCTATACTCCCAGCATACTGCCTCTCTCTTCCTATCCTACCCAGCTTGCATCCAGAACCCTCCCCCGTTCTGCCTCCCTTCACTCTTCGGGGCGCTGGGGCTGAATCCCGAGGGCAACCTAGTGGGCAGAAACTCCTTTGTTTCAATAGCCTGCCTGCAGCAAGCAAGGTAGGCGCTTTGTTTACGAGCTACCAAACCAGCACGGAGATCTGATCTCGGCACCAGGAGAGCCATCATTGGGGTGAACTCAGACTTTCCTCATCCTCCCTATACTTCCTGGGCTTCCTGCTGGGCCTATACTCCTAGCATACTGCCTTTCTCTTCCTATCCCACCCAGCCTGCATCCAGAACCCCCCACTTCTGCCTCCCTTCCGCCTTCGGGGTGCTGGGGCCGAATCCCGAGGGCAACCTAGCAGGCGGGAGCTCCTTTGATTCAATAGCCTGCCTGCAGCAAGCAAGGTAGGCGCATTGTTTACGAGCTACCCAACCAGCACGGAGATCTGATCTCGGCACCAAGAGAGACATCACTGGAGCACCAGGAGAGCCATCACTGGGGAATGCCATCACTGGGAAGGTACATCAGTAGGCAAGGAGAACAGATCCTGTAAAAGAAGATGCATAGGGGAGCATTCGGAGGAAGAGATGGGCAGGAGCCAATGCAAGAATTCACTCAACAATCTGAAAAACAACATGAAACCACCAGAACCCAGCGACCTCACAACAGGAGGACATGAACACCTTAATCAAGAAGAAGTAGAAAAAATTCACTTTATGAAAGTGATTGACGCCCTTAAACAGCATGTAAAAAATGCGCTTATAAAAATGGATGAGAAGTATAACAGAAAGTTTGAAGAATTGAATAAATCAGTGAATGATACCCTAGGAAACCAAGGAAAAACAATCAAACAGAGAATGGAAACAGTTCAAGACTTGAAAACTGAAATGGAGGCAAAGAAGAAAACAAACAGAGGGCTGGCTGGACATGGAAAATCTAGGTAAACAAATAGAGACTACAGAAACGAGCAAAACCAGCAGAATACAAGAGATAGGAGAAAGAATCTCAGATTCTGAAGATAACATAGAGAAAATAAACGCACTGATCAAAGAAAACAGCAAGACCAACATCACAAAACATTCAGGAAATCTGGAACACAATAAAAACACCAAACCTAAGAATAATAGGAGTAGAAGAAGGAGAAGTGCAGCTCAATGGTCCAGAAAAATATATTTAATAAAATTATAGAAGAAAACTTTCCCAACCTAAAGAAGGATGTACCTATGAAGGTTCAAGAAGCATACAGAACACCAAATAGGCTGGATCAAAAAAAATCTCTGTTTCTGGAGGCGTTACCATCCCTGACTTCAAACTCTATTACACAGCTACAGTATTGAAAACAGCTTGGTATTGGCATTAAAACAGAGAAGTCGACCAATGGAATTGTATAGAAGACCCGGATTTTAACCCACAAACCTATGAACACCTGATTTTCGATAAAGGAGCTAAAAGTATACAATGGAAGAAAGAAAGCATCTTCAACAAATGGTGTTGGCACAACTGGATATCAACCTGTAGAAGAATGAAAATAGAACCATATCTATCACCATGCACAAAACTCACGTCCATATGGATCAAAGACCTAAATATCAGTCTGAACACACTGAAACTGATAGAAGAGAAAGTGGAAAGTACCCTACAACATAAGGGCACAGGAGATCGCTTCCTATGTATAACCCCAGCAGCACGGACATTAAGGGCAACATTGAATAAATGGGACCTACTAAAACTGAGAAGCTTCTGTAAAGCAAAGAACACTGTCACTAAGACAAAAAGGCAACCTACTTACTGGGAGAAGAACTTCACCAACCCTGCAACAGACAAAGGTCTGATCTCCAAAATATATAGAGAACCCAAGAAACTAGACTTTAAAATGCTAATTAACCCAATTAAAAAATGGGGCACTGAACTGAACAGAGAATTCTCAACAGAAGAAATTCAAATGACCAAAAGACACTTAAGGTCATGCTCAACCTCCTTAGCGATCAGGGAAATGCAAATTAAAACAACTTTGAAATACCATCTTACATCTGTCAGAATGGCTAAAATCAAACACACCAATGATAGCCTTTGCTGGAGAGGTTGTGGAGGAAGGGGTACCCTCATCCATTGCTGGTGGGAATGCAAACTTGTGCAACCACTTTGGAAATCAGTGTGGTGGTTTCTCACAAAATTTGGGATCAACCTACCCCTGGACCCAGCAATACCACTCTTGGGAATATACCCAAGAGATGCCCTATCATATGACAAAAGCATTTGTTCAACTATGTTCATAGCAGTGTTATTTGTAATAGCCAGAACCTGGAAACAGCCTAGATGTCCTTCAATGGAAGAATGGATGAAGAAAGTGTGGAATATACACACATTAGAGTACTACGCTGCAGTAAAAAACAATGACTTCTTGAATTTTGCATGCAAATGGATGGAAATAGAAAACACTATCCTGAGTGAGGTAACCCAGACCCAAAAAGATGAACATGGGATATACTCACTCATAATTGGTTTCTAGCCATAAATAATGGTCACGGAGTCTATAATTTGTGATCCTAAAGAAGCTAAATAAGAAGGTGAACCAAAAGAAAAGCATATAGTTATCCTCCTGGCTATGGGAAGTAGACAAAATTGCCAGGGAAAAAATTGGGATCTTGGTGGTGGGGTGGGATGGGGGTAAGGGGAGAGGGGGAGAGAAAAGTGAGAAGGGGAGAACCTGAAATGACCCTATCCTATAACCATACTGATGAATATCTTGCATATCACCCTAGAACCTTCATCTGGTGATGGATGGAGATAGAGACAGAGACAGAGACCCACACTGGAGTACTGGACTAAGCTCCCAAGGTCCCAATGAGGAGCAGAAGGAGGGAGAACATGAGCAAGGAAGTCATGACCACGAGGGGTGTACCCACTCACTGAGACAGTGTGGTTGATCTATTGGGAGCTCACCAAGGCCAGCTGGACTGTGACTGAAAACGCATGGAATAAAACCAGACTCTCTGAACATGGCGAACAATGAGGGCTGATGAGAAGCCAAGGACAATGGCACGGGGTTTTGATCCTACTTCATGTTCTGGCTTTGTGGGAGCCTAGCCAGTTTGGATGTTCACCTTCCTAGACATGGACGGAGGAGGGAGGACCTTGAACTTTCCACAGGGCAGGAAACCCTGACTGCTCTTTGGACTGGAGAGGGAGGGGGAGAGGAGTGGGGGGAGGGGGAGAAGGGTGGGAGGAGGGGGAGAAGGGTGGGAGGCTGGGAGGAGGCAAAAGCTTTTTTTTTTCTTTTTCTCAATAAAAATTTTAAAAAAAGATTATGGAATATGTGATACATGAAAATAGAAGAAACTACTATTTGGGAACGACTAAGGGAACTAACAAGAGATGTTGAGGGGCTGAGAAAAGAATAAGAACAGAGTATATTAACATGTATTATCTATGTGAAAATGGCACAGTGAAATCCATTACTTTGTATGGTGTCAGGGGACTCAGCCATCTGATAATGACATTGCTGTAGCCATCTTAAAACAAGAGCAGCAATAGTTAATTATACAATACCTGTGCAAGATAGGCCCTCTTGGCATTCTCAAAGTATACTCAGTCCTTCCTGAGTTTGCAGTTGTTGGGTGAGGAGATTCTTTTTTGATGATGTAGCTGCCAGTAAGTCACTCCTGCTCCTGAAGGCAACCTCTTCTCTTCCTGTAGATAACCATGACTAACCTTGCTGATTCTCTGAACTACATTTGAATGGCACTCTTTCTCTAGTCTTCCATTAATCCCCAGTCTGAAGAACTAAAGATCTATTCATGTCTCCTCAGGAAACATCACAGAGCACAATAATAAGAATAACAATAATAACTGCTTTGACCCAGACAAAACAGGTCTAAGTTCTGCCAATTATCCTTTGGATAATCCAATTCTTTAACCCTTGATTTCCTATATTAGTCTGTGTTTCATTACTATAACAAAATGCTGAAGGAAATTTTATTAAAAAAGGAGTTTTATTTAGCTCACAGTTTTAGAAGCTGAAAGTCCAAACTATATGGTGGAGGTCCCTTTGGTGGTTTCACATCATGGGGTCATGTGTTAAGTATCTGTCATGTGGTCTTTCTTATTTGTAAAGCTACTAAGATTCATTTATAACATCTCTAACCTATGTCACAACCATATCTAATGGTTTTCCAAAATCACTGTAGTCCAACTGACTTTCCACCCTTTTGACACCATTAGCATATCTCTTTGGGTATTAAACACCTAGATGACTTTGGGAGATGAATGGTATTCAAACCATAGTACTTCCACAACAATAAAATATAGAAAAATAGTAAATTATAAGTAACTACTCATATTAATTGAGGTAATGATGATTGTAAATGAGTTAACACAAATTTAGCACAATATGAATATACAGAAAGTACTTAATAAATGCAGATATATCAATGGTATTTTTTATACAATTTCTTATTATGTAGTTCAGGTTATTCATACACTTATGATCTCCCTGCCCTAGCTTCTCAAGTAAGTACATTACAGGACACTATTCATATTAAAAACCTAGACATAGGCTTTATAAATCCTCTCACACTTCCCCAAACCACAACTGTATTTCTTAACAAGCTCAACCTCAGCCTTAAGTCTTCCAAAATGATCACAGAAACGCAAAACTTGGCAAGTGATTATATGCAAGGAAGCTGGTAACACATTAAAGAGCACATGTGGTTTTCATTTTCCTGAAAGAGAAACCAAAGTCTGAGTTTACACTGTCAGGCCAAATTAAAAGATACAACCAAACTTTGGATTCTCCCCTAGTGGAGCCAGGTGGTCAAGCATAAGCCATAGCAAATCTGATCAGGCTGTCACCGTTTGACCTTTGAGGTTCAAGCTGAGTTCAAAAAGAAAACAGCAGAATGTAAGTGTGGAGAAGAAAAGGAGACACTCCACTGAAATGGAGCAGGAGCAGACACAAACGTGCTTGTCTAACAGGTAGCTAGCTCTCTTGCTTCTGGCTTCTACATTCTGGAATGTAGTTCTTAGAGAGTGATGGGAATATGCAGCCTTTGTGAAGGGTGTGGTGTTCTTCGGGTACTGGTGATGACAGAAGGGTGCCTACATCCCCAGGGAGGCAGACTTCTAAAAGCTCCCTTACCTGTTTTAACATGTGTCCATGAGTCTGCAAATTTAGCTTGGAAGTATCTAGTCCATACCCGGATAAGGCACAGACATAGGAACAGTGTAGTAGTAGGGTCGGCTGGGCTGCTTCCCCGGCACCCGGCCGCCCACATGGCTAGCTTTGTACCCGAAATAATTACACAGAAACGGTATTCATTTACACACTGCCTGGCCCGTTATCTGTAGCCTCTTATTGGCTAGCTCTTACATATCGATCTAACCCATTTCTAATAATCTATGCAGTACCACGAGGTGCGCTTACCAGGGAGGATCTTAACCTGCGTCTGGCTGGAGTGGGAGCATCATGGCGACTCCTTTACTCAGCTTCTTTCTCCCCCAATCCTGTTCTGTTTACTCCACCCACCTAAGGGTTGGCCTATCAAATGGGCCTAGGCAGTTTCTTTATTACTTAACCAATGAAAGCAACAGATAAGATACAAGACCCACCTCCATCATTTCCCCTTTTTCTGTTTAAACAAAAAAGAAAGGCTTTAACGTTAACAGTAAAATTATATATAACAAAACAGTTATCAAGTAAGAATTACAGTTACAATATTTATATCTATTTTATCTCTTATCATAACTAAGGAAAACTATAACTATTATTAACTATTCTTCAACTCCATCAAAGACTCCAGAAGGAAATAATATTACTTAAGCAAACAAGAAGTCCAAAACTCTAGAAATGACAGAGACATCTCGCTGCCTGGACAGTCACCCAAAGTTCCTCTGTACCGTTGGGGCATCCATCTTCGGCCTACAGGCCCACGGTATCCAGAGACATTTCCATGAAGCAGGAAATTTTAAAGGCAGTTCAGTCATTGTCTGCTGTGTCCTGCAGAATGTCTTGCAGACTCTTTTATAGATCAGGAACCCCGAAAGACCATCTCACCTTTAGGCAAGTTTAGCAGTCCTCTCTCTGTGGGTTCTTTGTGTCCAGTTTATGCATTAGTCCAGGCAAGAGCAGTTCCTTGCCCAAATGACTATCCAACTCCATAAGGATCCTCTTCGATGCCCATCTTCCTCTCGAAGTAGCTGGTGCTGCCAGGAGCAGATGTGTCTCATAGTCATAAAAAGCCCTAAGTTATTAAAACATTTAAATGCCATATTCTGCAGTCTTTGAAAGATATGAAGAATGCCTATCTAATTAAAATATATCTCTATATATCTAGAAAATCTAAGTAACATGACTACAAGCTTTACCATCATCGATGATTATCCATTAGCAACCTATATTTCCTATTATACATTACATTTTAAATGAACTACACAATCATAATACCTTAGTCAAGAACAGAAATACATATAACAAAATTGACCTTAAAATCCATACCAATGCAAATTATTCATATCTATATCATATCCCCCTTTAAATGTAAAAGCATATTTATAAACAATATTTGGGAACATGGGTGCAGTTTTTTCTCTCCAAACTGCTTCCTGCTGAATGGGGGCGCGGTTAATCATATCTTTCATGGGGTAACCTGTGTGCCAGGTTTATCTCAGTTGGCAGTTGAGTGAAGTAAATTTTTTTGAGGGTGTTCACAGCAACCTTTCAGGAGGGCGAGGTCTATCATACCAAATCGGAATAGAAGAAATCCATAGAGTCTCATCCTCTGTGAAAACAAAAGAAGGACTTTTCCAAAGCATCATAACCTTAGATCCAAATTTTGAAGTCAAGATACCTTTAGAACATATGTGCAGGTTCAGCTTAGCAGCCCATATAATGAAATGTCTCTCTGTACTTAGCTCCTTCGTAGTCAAAAATTTTAAAGAAAACACAATAATATAAAGAACCCAGACTCTCTGTAAATTTTCCATTTTTACGTGGCTTATTTTTACTCTATCAGTCTACTTTATTTTGTCTCTTTAAAGACTTTACCCTTTTTTTTTAAAGGCATTAACTTTATTCTCTATATTTTTTTTTTCTCTCTCTCAAGCCTACGTACATTCATCCAACATTGTGACCCATTTAGTGGTCTGTCTGAATCTGTTTTATTGTGAATCTGTAATTTTTTTACTATCCAGGAGCATTTCTTAAAATGTTAAGCAGTTCTTAAAAACTTAAGTTGCATCATGTACAAGTAATACGGTACCGCCTATATCCTGCCCAGTCTAAAGTTTAACTGCGCGGTTATCACAGTAATTACGGTAGGTCCTGCCTGAGGTCAGCACAGTTCAGCATGGTGGAGCTGAGCCGCTCCTGCCTCAGAGCCATCCAGTGCCCCTGAGCCACACATAGCTCCAGGCACACAGCAAGTCCACATTGGCGCCAAGCAAGTCTTAGCTCCCGCCGGAGCCAGACAGAGATCGCAATGGCGGCACAGCCCAGAAAGCCGGCATTTTAAAACAGCCAGTTTTTTCCTGCTGCCGAGTTAGGACAATTTCTTTGCGGCAAGCAACCTAGAAACAGCAAAAAGCTGTCTTAAATTTTCTCTTTATCTTTTTTAAGCCCTCTCAGGTTTTACGTGGAGTTCATTAGCACGTTGGGTGCCACTCTGTAGTAGTAGGGTCGGCTGGGCTGCTTCCCCGGCACCCGGCCGCCCACATGGCTAGCTTTGTACCCGAAATAATTACACAGAAACGGTATTCATTTACACACTGCCTGGCCCGTTATCTGTAGCCTCTTATTGGCTAGCTCTTACATATCGATCTAACCCATTTCTAATAATCTATGCAGCACCACGAGGTGCGCTTACCAGGGAGGATCTTAACCTGCGTCTGGCTGGAGTGGGAGCATCATGGCGACTCCTTTACTCAGCTTCTTTCTCCCCCAATCCTGTTCTGTTTACTCCACCCACCTAAGGGTTGGCCTATCAAATGGGCCTAGGCAGTTTCTTTATTACTTAACCAATGAAAGCAACAGATAAGATACAAGACCCACCTCCATCAGAACAGTCTTGAGGTTGGTCCTCACTTTCATCTCACTAATTGCTATACATTTGATTTTAACTGTATGTATTGGAGACATAAGTACTTATCTTTACATACATGCATACAAGTGATTATTTCAGGCAATAAAATGAACATATTCATTGCATCATACTCTCCTTTTACCAACGTTATTTTTTCTGTTTGTTAGTGTTGGCTAGTGAGGATATACTAGATTCCCTATGTTGAGTTTTAATGAACATGCTCCTTAACTTCCTTAAAAATGGATATATACAACAGAGAAATTTACATACATGTTTGTATATGCATATGTGTCTTGGTTTGGGTTTCTATCGCTATGAAGAGACACCATGACCATGGCAACTCCTATGAGGAAAAACATTTAATTGGGATGGCTCACTTACATTTTCAGAGGTTCAGTCTATTATCAACATGGTGGGACAGACATGGTACTGGAGAAGTAGCTGAGAGTCCCACATCTTGTGCAGGAAACAGGACGTGGTCTCTTTTTTGCTTGATCAAAGGAAACCTCAAAGACCAGCTCCACAGTGACGTACTTCCCCAACAAGGCTACATCTCTTAATACAGCCACTCCCTTTGGGGATAATTTTCTTTCAAACCACCATAATATATGTCTTGGAATTCAGGGCCTCATTCATGCTAAGCCAGTATTTTATTGCTAAGTCACATCCTTACTGTTTAATGCCTCTTTTTCTTAAGTTTATGATCTGTATCTATGAACTTCAGTTAAATTTTATCTCATTTAATATGATAAAAATTACCCCACAGTTGAATAAAAAAAAGTCATTTTTAGTAAAATTTTCTTAATTATCAGTAAGTTTTTTTAGACCATTATTCAAAAATTCCAGAGCTAAAATTAAGATATGGCTTGGTGGTAGAGTATGTGACTCACATACACAAAACCCTGGTTTCCACCCCCAGTATAATATATAAAGTGAAATGTTAAATTAAAAAGTAAAATAAAATAAATCACAGTACCATAGAAAACTAGTTTTTGCTAAGTGTTATTTTGTTTTATTTCAGCCATGATCTTGCTATACAACCCAGTCTGCTCTCATAGTCAAGACCATCACATCAGTTTCTGGAAAGGAAGTAAAGGCTTGCTAGCAGGGTGAGAATGTGACTGGATGAAGTAATAACTATGTCCCCTAACATTCCTGAGAGACTGTATGGGGCAGCTGGAAAAAGGACAGAACTCTGTGGAAAAAGTCAAGGGCAAGGGGTGATTTCAGATCATGATAGGCTCAGAAAGAATTTAATAAGGGTATAAATGAGGGTATAAAGATAAAACCAAAAATATCTTTTCAGATATTCTGAGACAAGTAAAGGTCTGAATGATGATGTAAATATGATAGCCTGAGTGATCTGATCAGACTCATCTCAAAAGGAGAAATTCAAGTAGCCAACATATATATTCAAATCTCTTAAGAGCATAGCTCTCCAGTTTTGGTTATGAACAACAAAACTACTATTAGGTACCATCTCACCTCAGTTATAATACCTACTAACATAAGACACTAAACAATACAAAACAAAAATAAAGATGTGGAGAAAGGAACACTTGTGTACTGGCAGTGGAAATGTAAATTATTATGACTATTTGGAAAAAAAGGGATGTATATTAAAAAATCGAACGACTATGTTCAAGCTATCCCACTTATGGGCATAGGACCAAGGAAGTTAAATCAACACCAAAATGACAGCTGTATGCCCATGTTTAGCGTAGCACTATTCACAATAGCTGAACTGAATATAACATAAGTACATATCAGTGGAAGAACAGACAGATACTCAGTATTCTCAATTGAAGTACTGCAGCAAGTTGCGGGACAACCTAGAATGCATAATGGGTGTCAAGTCAGTCAGAAGTACACAAGACTCAAAAATCCAAAGAAAGATGGGTGGAGGGATGACTTGGAAGTTAAGAGCACTTGCTGCTCTTCCAGAGGACTAAAGTTCAGTTGTCAGGATCCACACTGGGTGGCTCACAACCACTTGTAACTCCAGTTCAAGAGGATCCAATGCCCTCTTCTAGCCCCTGAATACACTTGTACATGTGGGACATGTACTTGCATAGACACATGCCCAAAAATGTTTTTAAAGACTTTTTTAAAAATGTAAGAATTCAGGAATCAATAAAGAATATATAATGTAAATTTATATAATGCAAAGATGAACATATGTATATAATAAAATTTTATTCAGCTATGAAACAAAGAAAATCTTGATTTATGTATGAAAATAGAGGTGGAGGGTATTATCTTAAGTGAAATAAGGCAGGCACTAAAAGACATACTTTATGTTCTAACTCATATGTGGAAATTAGAAAGAAAAATGAACTTAATCTAGTACAATAATAATTGTAAAGGTTGGAAAGAGTGGAAGAGTAGATTAAGGAGACCAATTTTGATTGTTTCATATTGTGATGCATATACAGTAATACCATTGTAAATTCCTTTAGTAGAGGAGTAAACATGTGTTCATCATAAATAAAATTAAAAATAAAACAAATATAAGTATATGAAGTAGAATGGAATTAATTTTTCATGGTTTCCCTGTTAGGAAGAAGTTAGTAGGTATTAGGTTATAAGAATAGAATTAAAAGTAAGAAAATGGATGTTTCTGAGGTGTGTTTGTCTAAGTAGGTAGGTAGGTAGACAGACAGATTTAAGTTAGTTTCTATATAAGACATAAGATATTTGTCTTTCTTAGTCTGTCTGATTTTTCTTGACATAATGATTTCAAATTGCATCCAGAGGCTCTAGAGATGACTCATTGGGTAAATGTACTGGCTGCTTTTCTCGAGGACATGGGATCAATTCCCAGCATCCACATGGTGGCTAACAACCATCTATAACTCCAGTCGCACGGTATCCAACACACAATTATGGACTTCTCTGGCACTGTATACACATGGTACATAGAAATATATGAGGGTAAACACCCATACAAATAAAACAAAAATAAATAAACTCTCCAATTTCATCCATTTTCCTACAACTATCTTAATTTATTTTTTCTTTGTATACATCTGTATAAAATCACATGTAGGGTTAACCCAACCCATGGGGGCAGGTTTGCCTGGGGCGAGCGTTTTACTTATAAATTGGGCACGCAGAAGGCTGCGCACTCTCTTCTTCCTGTTTCCTGTGCTGCGCGGGAACCTTGGTTTCGTGAATTTGATTTTTCCATTAAAGTTGTATATATTTATTACAATTTGTCTGCATTAATCCCTAACCACCACATTTGGCATCCAACGTTGGGGAAGATTTGCCCCCGCCCCGCACGGGGAGCTCGATCTTTATCAGCCTTTGCTAGCAAGACTACCGGAGCTCAGGAAGCGTTTAAACTCAAGCGGGTGGCTGCCAAGCTCACAGCAAGTCCCCGGCTCCCCTGCGAAGGCCCGCCCGCTTGTCTGCCAGCCCTAGCACCACCAGGCCCGGCCTGGGCAGCCGCCGCATCCGCCGCACCCATCGCGGCTCCCGAGCTGCCCCGCAGGCCCCGCACAGGCTCTTTGTTCCGCTCGCCCGCCCACCCGCTCACCGCGCCAGAGGGGTTAGCCCCTCCCTCTGTGCCTTGGCATTTGGAGCGGAACACGGAAGCTTAAATACCTGCGGTTTTGCAACACAAACCGCCACAGCGGCAGATTTGGTCTGATTCAAAGTGATCCCTTCCGCACTCACTATAACTCCTCAGGAAGAACAATAAATTTTGGTTTTGAGTTCTTTCAGACCGGCTCTCCACGTGGACTCAAGTGGACTCTTCCGCCACCACTGGCAGGAACCAGTCATTGCAGGTAAAATTTTTTTTTCTCTTATAAATAAAATGTCTGAGAATATTACTATTCAGGACTTTGGCTTGGGACAGGGTACAAGATCCAGGACAGAAAATGGAATCATTTGTCACAATTAAACAAGGTCCGAGAGAACCCTTTAGTGATTTTTTACAAAGACTTACTAAGGCTGTGCAAATAGGGATATCTGACCCAGACGCAAGACGTATAATGATTGAGTCTTTGGCTTATGAAAATGCAAATATGGAATGCAAAAAGCTTTTGGGGCCTTTAAAGTTCAGATCAACACCCTTGGAAGAATGGGTCTTGCATACACTGGATGTTGATACATTTGATTATGGCACTGAAGCATGGGTAGAAGAAGCAATTTCCAATGGTAAAAGGAGACACCAGAATACCAAATGTTTTAATTGTGGCAAAATGGGTCATATGAAAAGGAATTGTAAACAACGGATTTTCAGAAATAATAATAATGCATCTTCTAGAAATAACAGAAATAGGAGGACTCAGCCTTCAGGTTTATGTAGAAGATGTGTAAAGGGTAGACATTGGACGAATGAATGCAGATCTACAAGAGATAGACAAGGCAACCTGATACAGATGGGAAACGTGAGAGGGGGGAGCCTCACAGGCCCCCATGGCAAACATGGTTCAGTCATTTCCAGTTTCTGCAGAGAACGTGCCTTGTCAGGACAATTAGGAAACCCCATGCCTACTGTTACAAACAATAATGATGAGAAAGATGAGTTACACGTGTTTTGGCAAACTTCTATAAATGATCAAAGACCTAAGCTGAGAGTGTGTGTAAATGGCATTTTTATTACTGGCCTGCTGGACACAGGTGCTGATGTAAGTATCATTAACCCAGAATCTTGCCATCTGTATTAGCCTCTTCAGAATGTAAATGTTCAGCTCCTGAGAATTGGAACCCTATCTCGAGTAAGACAGAGCACGAGATGGGTTGAATGTATAGGGCCTGAAGGACAAATAGGAAAATTAAGGCCATATGTAGCCAATATTGCAATGAATTTATGGGGCTGTGACCTATTACAACAATGGAATACCCATATTAACATTCCTGCTACTTCTAGAGCCTATATTTCTGAGAATAATATTAAAAGATATTACAAACGGAGAAAACCGGCCATCCGGGCCGTACAAGAACAAGCAATTGAAGTCCTTTCAGAGATACCAACAGCCTTGCCTCTAAAATGGTTGACTGAGAAACCAATATGGACAAAGCAATGGCCTCTAGCTGAGAAAAAGTTACAGGCTTTAGAACAGCTGGTACAAGAGCAATTAGATGCTGGACATATAGAAGAATCTACCAGCCCTTGGAATTCTCCTGTATTTGTGGTTAAGAAAAAATCAGGTAAATGGAGAATGGTGACAGATCTCAGAGCTATCAACAAGGTTATTCAACCTATGGGCCCTCTGCAATCTGGAATCCCTTTGCCCTCTTTATTATCAAAAGGATGGCCTCTTATAGTTATTGATTTAAAGGATTGTTTTTTCACTATACCTTTACAAAAAAGAAGATAGAGAAAAATTTGCCTTCACAGTGCCTACTTACAACAATTCTCAACTTTCCAAGAGGTACCACTGGGCCCTCCTCCCCCAGGGTATGTTAAATAGCCCCTCCTTGTGCCAATATTTTGTGAACCAAGCATTGCAAATAATACGCAAGAAATTTCCAAAATCTATAGTGTACCATTACATGGACGACATTTTGTTATCTGATTCAAACATGGATACCTTTAACAGACTGTTTGAAGAAATAAAGATACTTTTAACTAAATGGAGATTACAAATTGCTCCTAAAAAGATACAGAAGGGAGATTCTGTTAATTATTTAGGTTATAAAATAGGTTTGCAAAAAATTGACACAAAAGGCACAAATTAGTAGAGATCGCCTACGGACTCTTAATGACTTTAAAAGACTGTTAGGAGACATTTCCAGTCTACGACCAGCTATTGGGATAACACCTGATCTAATGATTCATTTGAACAAAACCTTGGAAGGTGATAAAGATTTAAACAGTCCCAGAGAATTAACAGCTGAAGCAGAAAAGGAACTGACAAGATTGAGGAAAAATTACAACAGGCACATGTGGACAGGGTGAATCCAGAGCTCGATTGTATTCTCGTCATATTACCATCAAAAATTTCTCCTACAGGAATTTTAATGCAGAGAGATGATATTATCTTGGAATGGATCTTTTTACCACATAAACCAAGTAAGAAACTGAATACTTATGTGGAAAAAATCTCTGAGTTAATTATAAAAGGCAAGCTGAGACTTCGTCAGCTAGCAGGCATAGACCCAGCAGAAATTATAGTGCCTTTCACTGCTGATGAACTAAAGAAATTATGGGAAGATAATGAACCATGGCAAAGAGCTTGTGCTAATTTTTTGGGAGACATTAATAACAACTATCCAAAAAGCAAGAGGCTTAACTTCATAAAAAGAACTTCTTGGATCCTTCCTCGAATTGTCCGTGATGCTCCAATAACAGGAGCCCGTACATTCTATACTGATGCCAATAAAACAGGGAAGGCAGCTTACAAATCAGAAGACTTGGGTAAGGTGGAAGAAAGTCCTTATGATTCCGTACAGAAAGCAGAATTATATGCCATTCTTATGGTGCTAAGGGATTTTAAAGAGCCTATTAATATAGTTACTGATTCACAATACACGGAAAGAGTTATTTTACATATTGAAACTGCTGAATTTATACCTGATGATACAGAACTAACCTCATTGTTTATCCATTGTTTATCCAGGTTCAAGATTTGATCAGGAACAGGCTTTGCCCTATGTACATAACACACATCCGATCCCATACAGGTCTGCCAGGTCCTCTAGCACAAGGTAATGCAGATATTGAACAATTATTGATTGGTAATGTGCTACAAGCCTCTGAATTTCATAAAAAACATCATGTTAATAGCAAAGGTTTGAAGAAAGAGTTTTCTATTACATGGCAACAAGCTAAGGAGTTTGTAAAGAAATGCCCTACTTGCTCTTTCTATAACCAAATGCCACTGCCTGCAGGGGCTAATCCAAAGGTCACCCATAGGAATGAAATCTGGCAGATGGATGTGTTCAACTTTGCAGAATTTGGCAAATTGAAATATGTTCATCACACCATTGACACTTATTCAGGCTTTCAATGGGCAACTGCTTTAAGTTCAGAAAAAGCTGATTCAGTAATCACTCATTTATTAGAAGTCATGGCTATCATGGGTATACCTACACAAATAAAGACAGATAATGGTCCTGCTTATGTCTCCAGGAAAATGAAACGGTTTTTTGACTATTACAATATCAAGCATGTTACAGTTATACCATACAATCCTACAGGACAAGCAGTCATAGAAAGATCAAATAGAACTATAAAGGATATGTTGAACAAACAGAAAGGGGTGAAAAACACCCCCAGAAATAGGTTACATAATGCTTTGTTAACCTTGAATTTTCTTAATGCTAATGAGAAGGGAACAATGGCTGCAGAAAGGCATTGGATAATGGAAAAGTCTACTGAACTAAATCAACCAGTTTATTTCAAGAATGTGCTGACCTCACAATGGAAGCCAAGAGATGTGCTGCGTTGGGGAAGGGGTTTTGCTCTTATCTCCACAGGTGAGGAAAAATTGTGGATACCGTCAAAATTAGTAAAGGTTCGGTATGAAGAAGAGAAACCATTTGGAAAAGATAAATAACACTTCATTCACAAGGATGGCGAGCATACTGATGGTAAGGAATACAGATAGGTTAGGGGCAGGGTTCTTTTCTTATCTCCACAGGAAAATACTGATCTTCAAAGAATTCAAGGGACCCTGAATATTTAATTACTGATGGATGGAAAATAGTTACAACCCATTGAGGATCAACAGTAAAATCCTATACATTCTGTAAGTATTGATATATATGTATATATATATATATATATATATATATATATATATATATATATATGTTTTATTGAACACTTCTTTATAAAAATGTAGAGCTGGTTTTGGAATTGGACTATGGCCCAGTCCCTCTTCAACTCCAAGCCTGTTGATAAGAGATATCTCAGAGTTTCTGTCTCAAATCAGGAGCCATGAAATGGGACAGAATAAGGATAATTATATACTTGATAAACTTTCTTTGCTTTTCCTCATATCTGTGTCTTTCGTTATATGTCAGTATATGTCCCTGTTGTTAATGTCTAAATTTCCCATAACAAGCAACAAATTTTCCTACAGTAATCTTTGAAGTTTCCAGGATGAAGATGGGGCCCCATAACATCAACTCAACCTGGTTTTTATGACGTCATAAATATTTTTTTTCTTTTTTACACGCTAATTAGACCTGTTTTTTGGTACCAACTGCACGAGACAATTTCGAATGGTGCACATTTTTGACAACACTTTGGCCGGACAGTCTCAAAGCGCTCAGGGACTAGTTATAATTTTCTTAGGTCAAAGGTTAATTTGGGAATTTTACCATCATTTGCTTTCACAGGAGCCCCTAAGGAGAATGTTGCCCCCATGTCAGCTTGAAGCAATCTTAGAGGACGACGTCCCCTCTCCCAACAGAGTTTGCCCTCAGGATTAGGGACATCTTTAAGTGGTTGGCTTGGGGTTGAGGGGATGGGGAGATGTTTTATGGAATTAGAGGTATATTCAAAAAAAAGAGGGGGATTAACTGGTTTGATGGGATGATTGGTATTTGTGAGTTACTGTTTTTAGAAAATTGTATTGGTACTGTTTCCTGTATATTGATATATGGAATATTGAATGTGAGTGTTCCTACCTCTATTTTTGTATAAGAGTATGCTTATAACTTTGTCTATATTGTATTGATACATCTACCATATCACAATGTACATGTCTACCTCTGATACTATTTATGTAATAACATTGTTTACATTTGATATGTAATGACATTGTTTACAGGTGAAGATCATTGTCTTCATATATTGCTCAGTTGTTTATTCTCTTAGTCTTCAAGCTAGATAGGTATTGAGAATTATATGTTTGTCATGTTTATTTTTAGGTTAATCTGGTCTTCTAGATATGTAGAGATTATATTTAGTATAGATAGTATAATCTTCAGCCTCTTTAAAGAGCTGTAGAAAATGGCCTTTAATCTAACCTAGAATTCTGTGCCAACGAGACACAATTACTCCTGGCAATGCCACTCTACTCCCGAGAGAACGTTGAGCACCAAAGACACTCCTCTGGGAGCTTGTCTTCTTTGCAGAACTGGCCTTCGGGTTAAGAAAAGCCCATACCTCATTTACTGACAAAGATATGAAACAGGATTGTCTTATCTTGGCAAGACAGGGTAGGATAATTCTAAAAAGTTCCTTGCATTTGATAATGGTGTGTCAGTTATGTTAGGCCTTAGCCAAAGTTGGTTTACTCAATATTGCAAACGAGACTTTGGGTGATTGCCCAGGTAGTCAGTTGTCTCTGTCATTTGTGGCACATTTTGGATATCTCTCATTTGTTAAGTAATATTTATTCCCTTCTCAGATCTTTGACGGAGTTGAAGATTATATAATTGTAATTACTCTCTACATTATTTAGACTCCTTGAGATAGAATGTCTGGCAAAACTTTTGTTCTCAATATTGTTTGTTATATTTATTATTTGTTATTATTGTTTATAGTTGTATTTGGTTTAGTTCTGTCTTATTTAGACAAAAGGGGAAGATGTGGGGTTAACCCAACCCATGGGGGCGGGTTTGCCTGGGGTGAGCGTTTTACTCCTAAATTGTGCGTGCAGAAGGCTGCACGCTCTCTTCTTCCTGTTTCCTGTGCTGCTCGGGAACCTTGGTTCCGTGAGTTTGATTTTTCCATTAAAGTTGTATACATTTATTACAATTTGTCTGCATTAATCCCTAACTGCCACAATCACATTGTACATAAGCACAATATTTTATTTATTCATTTGTCTGTTGATGAACATATAGACTGGTTCCATGTCCTGCTTATAATGCAACTATAAACATGAATGTGAATGTGTCTCTGTAATAGATTAACTTAGAGTACTTCAGGTATAGAATCAAGAACAAGTGGCTGTCGAAATGTTTCAGCAGGTAAAGACGTTTCTTGCCAAGTCTGGTGCACTAAGTTCAATCCCCAGATTCTATGCAGAAGAAAGAGAAAACCAACTCCTCTGACCTCTGTTGTCCTTTATTGTCCTTTGAACTCCACACGTGGGCTCCACACATGAATACTACCATGGTGAATGCATAATCTCCTCCAAGCCCTCACATACATGTATGCATGCATGTACACATATGAATACACATAAAAATAAATAAACTAAAAATAGTGATATAGATGAGTCTTATGGGGTTTCTACTTTCATGTGTTCCTAGTTACAAAGGGTGGAGCTGTCTCTCCTATGTCCTGTCCATCCTGAGTTACCTTCCTGCCACCTGTATCCTTTGTCACATCAGGTTCTCCTGTTCTCCACAGCTGAGTCCCAGGGCAATCCCTCCCCCAGGATTATGAGAGATCATTTTGAGGCTCCCAGATCTAATGCTACCAGGCAACACAGCTAGCTTTTGACAATAGATTCTTCCTCAAAATGGCACTTGACTGCATCATTTCAAATCCCCTAGTGTGACAAAATGCTACTTATTTGCACCACTAACTTTTTTGCTAAAGGAATCACTGTCTCATTAACATCCACAACTGGATTTGAGGCTTGTGAGGGTTGTGAGCTGGTAGTCCTGAGCACAAGACCTCCTGGCTTCCTTCTGGCTTACCTTTGGAAGTGGTTTCTGACACCTCTCCCCTGAGAAAACTGTGGAGTTGGCCCTGTGATTGTCTTGCTTCTCTGTGCTCAGAGTCTTTGTTTCTGCTCTTTTCAATATCCCTTCACTACCTTTTGTATTTTTCCAAAGATATTCCTTTATTTCTCTTTTAGACGTAATGCCTATTTTCTCTTATTCTGAATTCTTCTTCACTAGCTCTCATAGGAGCAGCATCTAGTCTCTCATCTTCCCTGAAACCCCAAGGAGTGACTTTTCTAGAGTAAATTACAAAGGGAGAGAGAAAGTTCAGAAAATGACTGCATGAAAGAGAGCTAGATAAGTTTCCTCTCCTTTGTAGTTCTTTGAGAGTGGGAGATAAGGACAGAGTGTATGAGTAAGTTCAAGTATAGTTGATTGAAGGATGAGTGAACTAAGCTCCTTCTGTTGTGACTTTCTCATTTTGTCAGGGTAAAAAGGACAGGTCTCTGGGGGAAATCAGCTTCAAGAAATCTGATCAAATGTGGAGTTTTTTTTGTTTACTTGTTCATAAAGTTTATTGACAACTGTTTGATTTCCATACACAAACAGCACTTGAAATTCACACACACACACACACACAAAGTACTCAAATGAAGTAGACATACAGGCTCCCTTTTTTTAAAGGGAGACAAGAATTCTTCTCTCCCCTTAATGAATTCTAAAAGGATGAGTTTGTGTAAGGAGGGGGTAGATCATAACAAAATTTTAAAAATTAGCTGTCTAAAACCTGGTCTGAAGATGGCTGAGTGAAAGAGAGATGCACTGTTCTCACCCATGAGATTTTCTGTATACATATCAGTTAGTGGGTAAAGGGGGAGATATAACATTCTGGAAGAAGTAAAGTTTCTATGAATGCTTAGAACCTGGTCAGATGAAAAATGACTGAATAAGTCTCCATCCCTGGGATTACTTATAAAGTAGATAGATGAGGGGAGATTATAGGACATGTAAACAGCTGAGGAGATCAAAACATGATCAACTGAAGGAGAAACAGAACTAGAGTTCCTGTTAGAAGTTTCTGAAAGAGTGTGCATGAATAGAACGTCATCTAGAAAGTAATGAAGTGTCAGAGCATGACTGATGGAAGAATGACTAGATCATCTTCCCACTCTTACAGTTTCTTTGAGGGTTTGCATTGCCTTGGGAGAGAGATAATCAGCAGAACTTTCTTTAAAAAATGATGTGGGTTCAAAATATTAATAAATGTGCAGGAGCTAAACAATTGCTTAAATCCTGTGAATTCTGTTGTGATAGAGGTGTGTTGGTGGAATATTCTAGAAAATACAACAAACACAGACAATGCTTCAGTATGGTTTGGTTTGAAGCGGTCTGAATCAAGTTCTGACACCCTGTTTTGTTTTGTTTCTGTTATTTTGGTGGTGGTGGTGGTGGTGGCGTGTGTGTGTGTGTGTTTGAAAACTGTGACAGAATTTTCAGGAAGAAGTGATCAGAAGCCTAGTTCAGAATGCAGTTTGATGAAGAAGAACTGAATAAGCCTACATCTCTGGGCATTTCTGCGAGGGTGAGATAAAAAAATACTCTAATGGAAGTAAAGATCATGATGTGGTGATGTGGCTCTGAGCATGTTGCATCAAAGGGAAACTGAGCTCAGCTCCCTTTTCTGAATGTTTTTGTCACTATGCTGGGATAAGCATAGAACATAAGAGATACTTGGGAATTGATCAGAACATAATTGGTTGAAGGAAAAGTACATTCTTTGTGTGAGAGGCTGGTTTCAAAGTTTTGGAACAATTGTGGGTAGGGTGTAGAAGGATAGAACTTTCTTGAAGTAGAGTCATAGGTGTGCTCAACATATGATTGAATAAAGAAGATCTAAATCCATTTCTCTGGGGTTTTAATACAGGTTGAAAGTTGAAAAGAAACTTTTCTTTTAAAAACTATGTAATAAAAGACAATCTGGGTCTTTTATTCATAGATACCAAGCCATATGACAATGAATTTGCATATACTAAGTTTCTGCTGTCGGACAACCAACTTTTTTTATCAGGTAGATTTTTTTCAAAGTCGGCGTTATTCATTCACCTACTTCTGATTTTAAGTCACATTATGGGGGCTGTTGTCAATATGCTACCTTGACATTCTTTGCTTCTCTTTCTGGATATATATATATATATATATATATATATATATATATATAATTTTATATGTCAAAATTTTGAGAGGAATCATGCAAGGTTTAGACACTTAGGAGATTATGTGGTAAAGGTACTTATGGAGGCCATGTCCAAAAAGATATTCTTCACGAGACAGAATTGAGGAAAGTGGTGATGAAGGAGAAAGCGGAAATAGAACCAGAATAAGGAGGCTGCTTAAGTTTGGGTTTATATTAAGAAATGGCTGAAAGAAAATCTTAGTGGAAAGTTTAGTCTCTAAAATTACACCAAAATTAATTATTTAGGAGTTTAATCCCAAGTGTGATAACCATACAAGTAAATATGTATTTTGTAGTATGATAGCAAAATTAAAATTAATTCATGAAATATTAGTTCCTAGAAGAATTAGATAGTGGTTCAATCCATCTACATATAGACATAAGGAGTAGGAAAACCAAAATAATTAAAATCAATTCTAGTGATACTAAATTCTCTATGAATTAATCTTGGTGTTTTATCCATATAAGTGACTATCACACCAAAGAAAACAGAAAAAAATTAAATCACCCCTAAAATTATATCCAATGTTTGTTTCATAGATGTGTATTTCTATTGTCTGTTTTAAAAGCTTATCTGGAGCAACAGGAGGGCAATTGACTCAACAAAAGTAATTCTAGTCTCATTGGTTCCCGAACAACATGAATAAATGCTCATGTGAGGGAATAGGGGAGACTTCTATCATCAAATTAATTCCAGAAATATGTCAAGGGATATAGTCTATGTAAGTAAATATATATGTCAAGGAAAGGGGAGACATCATCACTAATGTTAATTCCAAATATATCTGTTTCTGGGCTAGATATTTGTTGTGTCAGTTTCATTTAAAACTCTTCACAGGAGAAGCTACAAGTTTATTGGGAAGTCTTTGTGGACACATTGGGCACCATTTTTTTTCTAAAGTGCAATGTACAGGACTGTGAGAGAATCTACCACTGAGAGGAAAATCCAAGGGAGTAAAAGAAGTGAGTAATCAAAGACACAAGTGGTATAAGTCTTGTCTCTGAGTGGGCAGGAAACCACTGTACAGTGGCTAACGAGCCAGTTATTCTGGTTATAGGAAAAGGAAGTAGGTACTATAGGGTCAGGACACTCCACAGATTGTGGTTACTTAATATGAAATACATCTGTAGAGAGGAAGGCTCAGCTTCAGTAGACAGTGACCACTATCTTAGTAGAAAATAAAATGGACAACTCCAGAATCAGGGATTCCAGATCATGGACAAGCAACCAAGGAATGAGAAACCATTGAACAGATCTGGAGGTCTATACAAATGCATGTAGAAATTGGCCATTGAAATATGGATTCCAAGACCACAAAACAAAGGCAGAGCCTTAAAAAGATGAATACTTTGTTTATTTATTGTGTGTGTGTGTGTCTGTGTGTGTAAATTATGGGGAGGGTATAGGCACACAAATATTTGGCGTCAGTGGATAACTTTGTGGAGTTGGTTCTCTCCAGTTTTACGTGAAATCTGGGATCAAACTCAGGCCATAGAGCTCACACAGCAAGTAATTTTACTGACTGAACCATCCCGCCAGTCCATGTTGTACTTTTGATAGAAGTTCCAGAACCTTTGAACACCAGGTGAAAGGAGCAACAGAAGGCTCAGAAGCTGAACTGGAAGCTGAAGAGACTATACATGGACAAGCCATCAAAATGGGAAGTTGAACTCATTTCAGGGGCCTTAGTGAATAGTTTGGGAACTAGAAAATTTGCTTCATTTTATAAGGCACAAGCTGCATGAGATGGCATTTGCAGTGCATTAAAGGAGAGGAATCAGAAGGTTTGTGCTTGGCTGGGAAGCTGGGGTTCAGAACATCATTAATGCAAACTAAAAGCCTTTTCGATTCAGAGAATTCTTTTCCTACTGGGATATATTTTTATACTCCATTATTTTGTATAAATGTCATTGCTAATCACATTTTGTAAGTAAACATTATTACTTTCTAAAAAACCTGGAGACCAGGGTGAAAACCTGGCTCTGAAATTTATCTGAATATAAATTCTGGCTTAACACACTTAGGTGAGCATTTCTCTGCCTGTGTCTACATGCCTACACCAGAAAATACTTTGTGAGCAGCGGCTTCTTAGAACAATAGTTATTTTGTGTTAGCTAAAATTTGTATTTTCAAAATATTTCTTTCTTTTCTTTCCTTTTTATGTTTGTTTTTGCGAGAAAGGGTTTCTCTGTTTAGCCCTGGTTGTCCTGAAACTCTGTGAACCACACTGGCCTTGAACTCAATGATTTGCCTGCTTCCGCCTCTCAAGGATTAGGATTAAAGGTGTGCACCAACCCAACCTGGTTCCACAACATTTCTTTATCTTAACCTCATTCTTAGAGAATTTTTCAACCAGGGTTAACTTTTATTTTTCAGAAGAACATTAAGGCTCTATCTCCTAACCCCAAAGAAAATAGCATTTCTAGCAGTCAATTTTGAAATAGAGCTTGAAGAAAATAGAGACATCACTCTCATTCTCTAAAGAAACAGACCCACATTTTGAAGTGATTTTTCTTTAGGCAGGTGGTACAATAAATGAGCACAGCTGGGGTGAACCAAAATCACAATTTCAGTTACTTCTCTTTCCATTAGCTGTATGAATGGAATATTTTTTTAACTTTATTTATTCTTTGTGTCTTTCACATCATACATCTCCATCCCATTCATTTCCTCTTGACACCCATCCTCTGTCTTGCAACCTCCCCCCCCACCAACATAAAATAAAATAAAAATTTAAGAGAAATAAAAGAAGAGAAGAAAAAATGAAAAGGAAAAATCAGTCTTGTCATGGAAGTTCTAGTGTGATACAGTGAGTCACGCAGTAAATCATTTTATTCATACATCTTTACTTCCAAGTGTTCAGTGCAAAGAGTCATTGGTTTGGTTCAAGGCCTCTGATTGCTGCACTATCCATGCTGGACCCTCATTGGTTCTCCTCTGGGTTATCCTGTTGTTGCCCTATGTCTTGGAGATCCTGCAGGTTTGGATCTCCAGGACCAATCCTTTCATGTTTTCCAGTAGATAATAGATGAGGTGGATGTTGAGGTGGGCCAACACATTGCCCTGGTTTTGGGCCTGGGTAGTTGCATGGTTGATCATCCCACCAGCTTTTTCTTGACCTTACTACCAAGGTAAACTCTCCAACTTTAGTCTGGTTAGTTCATCTCTTGTAGCAATGAACAAGCCCTGGGGGCAGTTCTGCTTTCACATCCGCGGGGTCGGTTCCCCCACATCTACATCTTCAGGGCCACCTCTACTGTGGGACTCAGGTGTGGTGTAAAGGCCTGTACTCTACAGCTAATGAGGAACAAGGACAGCTCTCCTGCTCTTATAACCCCAGAACCAGCTATCCCAACTAACTCAGGCATTGATGGACCAGAGTGTGGGTGTGTTGGAGGGCATCTCCCCCCCCCTATCCTAACCAAGCCACCACATGACAGATGAGTAATGAGGACATCTCCCCCATTCTCACAACTTTGGGGCTGGCTCACCTAGAGCTGTACTATCAGGAATGGCTCTGTTGTGTTGCCCAAAAAAGATGCAGGGCCTGCTCTCCAAAGTGTTGAAGCTGGTAGAAGGCAACTCTCCTTCTCTTAACGGCGTATGGATGGAATCTTATGTGTTGAAAACTTAAGTAAGTTTGTTGGGTGTTTTCTGATAGCACCATTATTTTTGTGGACTTTGTATTACTATGGGAGTGGATAAAAACTGGCACAACCATAAAGTTGAAAACCTAGCTTTAACAAGTATGAGAAGCTTCTTAGTTGGAACTCCGAGCTTTTGTTGATATTTGACTCATGTAGGCACTGGTTTCAACTGGCAGGTTTTGTCAAGGTCTGTGGATATGCTGCTTCTTAAATGATTTTCCTTGTTTGTTTTCTCAAAAGTGTGCTTTGGAATGAAGTAACATAATGGATTGGATATGATTCAAAATAATCAAGTTACAAAGGGGATTTGATATGTGCACAGATAAGAAAAGATTGGTCATGGGTTGATGATTACTGAGACTGCAGGATGAGTAAGGATGTGGAGGTCCATTATATTGATGTAGTTGTTTCTACATATACCTATGATTTGCCATTATAAAAGCTTTACCAGCACTATTACTTGATTTTAGAGACATGGCAGATAAGAGAAAGAAGCTGGGTAGTACATAAACTCTCAAAGCCCAGGGCTTATCTACACATCTGGTAGATTCTACTGTCTTCTGAACTGATAAATGTGCATATAACTGAACTTGTTTTAGGTGACTTAAATTTACATGAGATTGAAGAAACAGAAATTAACTCGGGCATAACAGTACACTCCTTCAACTCCAGTACTCAAGAGACAGAGGCAAGACAACTGCAAGTTGAAGGCCACCTGGGTTATACCAAAAGACCCTGTCCCCACCAAAAGTAAGTAAGGAATATGTAGAAATAGTGGTAAATATAAATGTACCTGTCTGCTCTGAGTTGAAGAAAGAGGAAATTGCAGATTTTATGTAAAAGTGCCAATTTTCATCAGTGTTGCTCAGTCTATGAGTCTAAAATTCACCATGATTTTTATTCAGAACTTTGGTTACTAGGAGGAAAACACATTTGTAAAATAAACAATGGAAGTGATGAGACTTGTAGTGGACATAAGCAGTGAAATAGATTTTATGATTTGTAATTTTGCCTGCACAACACTGAAAAATCCAGGAGTGGCTGCATATTTGCTAAGCAGTTAGCTGGTTCTGGCTGTGCTCTCTGGCTCTGCTGTAAAATTGCTTACATTGAGGCTGGCATTAACGCCTCACTGCTGTAAAATGAATAGGTAACCAACATCAAATAACAGACAGTGGTGGGTAATTTTTCAAGGTTTTATGGTAAAATAAAACAGATTTAGAAAGCTGAATGAAACAAACATATATCTTAAGCCATTATGATGAGATAAACCACCCATGGACAAAGACACCAAGGCTACACAATTAGAACTCTGCAACTCATCCCATGCACTATCCTAATCCCAACTGTATTATCAATGAGCCATTAGGCTGGCAGAGTAACTCAGGGAGTAAGGGAGCTTGCTACACAGTACTAGTGACCTACATCCTGGAACTTGTGTAAAGGCGGAAGAGTTATCCACTGATCTATGCTTTGTGGCACACCCATCCACACAAACACACATTATGTGTACACTCATGCAATAAATAAGAACAATTGTAAGTGGTCTCTGTCCTAACTTTTCCAGCACTCAGTCTTTCACTTAAGTTTCTCACCCAAATGCATGTTTGTAAGAACAACCTTAGTGAGGTGCCCCATCATCATTCTTTTGTTATTGTTTATCCCTTTGTTGTTGTTGAGACAGACTTTCACTATATAAAGCAGCCTGGGCTCTAACTTGTGGGTCTCCTGCCTCAGCCTCCCAAGTGCTTGAATTATAAACATACGCCTCCATGCCCAGCTTCCCCCTTAATCAGGCTGAAATCTTTTAAAATCCTGGATTTTCCACTTTATCCCTTTCCACCTTGTAGAGACTGTCTTTTGTCTTCTAGAGTGTTCTATGGTGTTGATTTTGCTCTGCCCTGAATTTCCTGTAAATTAGTATTTGCTTGCACAGGCTTGATCAGATTTGAATTGATTTTGTTTTTTATTTGTCTGCCTACATGAAGGCATACACCTCTATCTGGATGCCTATAAAAGCTTGGTTGTCTTTCTTTATATGGTAACTTCTTTAACCATCAATGCCATCAAGCTTGAGGTTGAAGCCATCTGCGGATATTTTTGTTGTCAGAATTGTGTTCTCTCAAATGGAAAGGGACCCATGGGAGCAATATTCTCTGAGTTCTTGGACATCAATAAATTGTTCTATGGCCTTTTCCTTGGATGTCAAGTTGGACATAAAATCTTTGTCCCATATTTTCTTTATTTAGCTCTATAAAATATGCAGTGTCCTTTCTGCTAAGAGAGTTTTGCTGTCCAAGTCTGCTGATAATCTGATTTTCCCTTGCTTATAAGGAATTTTGATCATCTTAACAGGAAAGATTTCTCCCTTCAAAGTTCAGTGATTTTCCAAGAATGTATTTCTCCATTGATTACTCTGGGCCATTTTCTTCAGGTGCAAGATTGTATTCTTCTAATATGTGCTCTTGAAATATATTTCAGGAAGTTTCATTGCCTTGTACTTTTTATAATTTGTTTCGTGTTGTTTGCATAATTTTCTTCTTTGGGGACTGAGAGTAAGGAGAAAGAAAAAAAGGTTTTGAACAGCTGCTGGGAGCATCATCACAGGGATGAATAAAGAACTGCCAAGCAGTATTGAAAGCCCAGCTGAGATTAAATGGCATAAATTTGTAGTACTGCCAATTGGCACAGTTATCCAACTTTCTGTAGCAGAACTCAACACAAGCAAACAAAACAGATGTTTGGGCTTATCTAGTGCTGTCTATTGGCAAGGTATGTGGCGAGTACGGTCAAGGAGTGACAGAGCTAGGGACTAGTTGAAATATAGTTGAAATACTTAACAAAATGTTAATTGTAAAAATAAAATAAAAGTATTTTCTAAGAGATCTCTAATAATATAACATTTTTTTCTAACAAAAGAAAAGAAGAGTAGGACTGAAAGTAGTCTAATTTTTTAGAAGAATGTTTACAGTACATAAAGAAATCTGGAAAAATAATTGAAAAATAAATCATTTTCCTCAATTTGTTATTTGGACAAAAATACTGTGGTATGGTCTTGGCCAAACCATAAAATGTACCTATGGGTTTTGTTGTGAGATAATAATGTCAAGTAAAACAGTGACTTAAGAAAAAAATAACTCTTTAATTTGAGACTTTTTGTAAGTCATCTAAAGCAATATTTGTAAATGTCTGATTCATATTAATCTTATTTCTTCTGAATTTTAGAAGTATGAAGCAAAAAGTGCCAAAATCCTAGAAAATAAGTACAACTGCTATTTGTTTATGGAATTTTATATCAGAGAGAGAGAAAGAGAGAGAGATTCACTATGTAGCTCAGGTTAACCTAGAATTTAGCATCCTTCTGCCTCACCTCCTGCAGTACTGGAATTACAGGTTCTCATATAGATCTACTTTCTAAAGTGGACATGGACCAATATTTCTGAGTATTTGAGTATTTTCTGCTATACACCCAGCTTAATGCAATACTAAACATAATTATAATAATAAATACTGTTTTCTTGGTCTATCTTTCCTCACTGAAGTGGTACAAATGCCCCTTACTGAAATTTTTTCTTCTTCTCCTCTAAGTGACCCATTACTTCAAGCGTCTTACCTGTGACATTATTTATACTTGCTGACTGGTTCACTTTCTTCTGTCTTCCTGTTAACTGTTGATATTATCAACTTGATGGTTTGTAGAATCACTTACACTCAGACATCTGCACATATCTATGTGAGATCACCTAGAATAGCTTAAATGTGGTAGGATGACCCACACTAAATGTGGGCAACATTATTACATGGGATGGGGTCCTATACTAAATAAAAGGAGAAATGAACATGCAGTAGAATTAATAAAAACCCAGAGACAGGTATTGGGGTTCAACCTAAAGATCAGAAAAGCATAACAGCCAAGCCACTAGAGAGCTCTTAACTCTAAGAAATCTCCAGACTGAATGAGAGCGAGTTCCTGTCTCACCCTCTTTATATTCCTCTCTAGCGCTGGGAATAAAGGTGTACAACACCACCGCCCAAGCTCTATGGCTACTTATGTCAAGCCTTTTGTCCCAACAATGAGAAAAAAACTAATACAAGTGACAATATATAATGTTAAGATTTTTAATGAGTTGTGGTGACTAAAATTTCAGCAATTAGATACATACAAACCACATTCTTAAATAGAGGAAAATCAGCAGTTAAATGTAGAATATCATGTGCAATTTATTTCCTATAGCTAACCTTTCTCTGCTTTTCTTGCCACTACTAAGTCTATCGTTTCTTCTCCAGCTTTTATTTTTTCATATCTCTCTCTTACTCTCTCTCTCTCTCTCTTTGTGTGTGTGTGTTTGAATGTGTATGCACATGCAGGCACATGTAGAGGTCAGAGGCCGGTGTTGAGTACCCCTCTAATCACTCTCCAGTTTATCTTTTGATGCATGGTCTTTCACTAAACCTAGAGCTCACTGATTCATATAGGCTGAGTGGCCAACAAGCACCAGGGATTCTTTTGTTTCCACCTTTCTGTGCTGAGATTACAGGTGTTAGCTACATAATCTATCTTTTTATTCTCCAAAATCTCTTACTGTAGTGTATCAGTGCCCATGTCATAAATTTAGTTCTATTTTACTTGCTCTAATATGGTGAGCTTTAGGAAGAGCTAACCAGCTAAGTGAAATTCTCTCTTCTTTTTCATCCTCTTCCTCTTCCCCTGTCTCATACAGTAATCCAGGCTGGCCTCAAATTTGTAATCTGTCTCTCTCTGCTTCCCAAGTTCTGGCATTACAGATACACTTGGCTAAACAAGATTTTAATGAGCTCATGCTGACTAATCCACCCATGTGTAGCCTTTATGATAATCTTAGCCTTTCAGTCATTTTGCATATTGAATTACCTTCAATCTATTTCCCACTGTTGCTCTTCACAGAAGGCTTGAGAATGCTTCTATTGTCACCCATAATGCCAGTGTCTGATGTTTTTACTGGACCAAAGCAGCAGTAGAGCTACTGAATGAATGCTTCCTTGCAGTAGCTTGCCACATGTCTCTGCTGCTATTGCAAGGATTTGAATAACATTTTCCTAAATTCATCCTCACCAGGAATTTCAGAATATGACCATCTTTCCAAAGCCATCTTTGAAGGGTTGTTACAAAAGACAGAATGGGTACAGAGAGGAAACGGTTCTATGAGGACAGAGGAGAAATCAGAGTTAAAAAAGCTACCACAAAGCAAAGGCTTTATGCAGCCACCAGAAGTGGGAGAGACGCCATATTTGTGGTAATTGATTATGCTAGTCTACAGGAAATAATTTGTAAATATTGCACAAAAGATACAGTATCTGATCAATACCAAAATTGTTGGCATGAGTACTACTGGATCTAGAAGTTTCTTGTTAACGAAGCCTCTTTGAATAAGGATTAAGGCTTACAATTATTGGCCCTAGTCTTATACACAATCTGATACATGCCATGTTATTCTTAGGATCTATTTTTTCTATGTCTTTCAAGTACTGTTATCTTTAAGAATTGAATTTGTTCATCTTGATCTGAAACCTACAATTCTTTAGCAAAAGAGCCTTTGAGGGTTATTATATTAGTGAATATAATACTCTGTGTGGATCAATCCTTTGTTTCTTACTGTCATACATTCTCCTAAACAATTCTTTTTTATTTTTATTTTATTTTTTTATTAATTTATTTTTTTTAAATTACCGCCTCCTCCCCGTTTCCCATTTTCCTGCCCCACCTCCCACACATCTCCTCCTCCCACCACTGCCCTACCCCTCTTCTCCTCCCCCCTACTCCATTCTCCCTCCCTCTCAAGAATGATGAGCAGTCCAGGTTCCCTGCCCTGCGGGAAGTCTAAGGTCCTCCCACTTCTATCCAGGACCAGGAAGGTGAGCATCTAAACAGGCTAGGCTCCCACACAGCCAGTTCATGTATTAGGATTGAAACCTAGTGCCATTGTCTTTGGCTTCTCATCAGCCTTCATTGTCCGCCACGTTCAGGGAGTCCGGTTTCATCCCATGCTTATTCAGTCCCAGTCCCGCTGGCCTTGATGAGCTCCCAATAGATCAGTTCCACTGTCACAGCAGGTGGGTGCACCCCTCGTGGTCCTGACTTCCTTGCTCATGTTCTCCCTCCTTCTGCTCCTCATTTGGGTCTTAAGAGCTTAGTCCGGTGCTCCAATTTGGGTCTCTGTCTCTATCTCGATCCATCGCCAGATGAAGGTTCTAAGGTGATATGTAAGATATTCATCAGTATGGCTATAGGATAGGGTCATTTCAGATTCCCTCTGCTCAGTTGCTCAAGGTACTAGCTGGGGACATCTCCCTGGACACCTGCGAGCCCCCCTAGAGTCAAGTCTCTTGCCAACCCTAAGATGGCTCCCTTAATTAGGATATATATTTCTCTGCTCCCATGTCCACCCTTCCTTTATCCCAACCATTCCATTCCCCCAATCTCCCCTCAATCTCCCCTTCTCACGTTTCTCACCCCATTTCCCCTTGGCCCCATGCCACCTCACCCCAAGTTCCCAGTTTTTTCCTGGCAATCTTGTCTACTTCCCATATCCAGGCGGGTGACTATATGTTTTCCTTTGGGTTCATCTTCTTATTTAGCTTTTCTAGGGTCACAAATTATATGCTCAATGTCCTTTATTTATGGCTAGAAACCAATTATGAGTTAGTACATCCCATGTTCATCTTTTTGGGTCTGGGATATCTCACTCAGGATAGTGTTTTCTATTTCCATCCATTTGCATGCAAAATTCGGGAAGTCGTTTTTTACCGCTGAGTAGTACTCTAATATGTATATATTCCACACTTACTTCATCCATTCTTCCATTGAAGGACATCTAGGTTGTTTCCAGGTTCTGGCTATTACAAATAGTGCTGCTAAGAACATAGTTGAACAAATGCTTTTGTCATATGATAGGGCATCTTTTGGGTATAATCCCAAGAGAGGTATTACTGGATCTTGGGGTAGGTTGATCCCAAATATCCTGAGAAATCGCCACACTGATTTTCCAAGTGGTTGCACAAGTTTGCATTCCCACCAGCAATGGATGAGTGTGCCTCTTACTCCACAACCTCTCCAGCAAAGGCTATCATTGGTGTTTTTGATTTTAGCCATTCTGACAGGTGTAAGATGGTATCTCAAAGTTGTTTTAATTTGCATTTCCCTGATCACCAAGGATGATAAGCATGACCTTAAGTGTCTTTTGGCCATTTCAATTTCTTCTGTTGAGAATTCTCTCTTCAGTTCAGTGCCCCATTTTTTAATTGGGTTAATTAGCTTTTTAAAGTCTAGTTTCTTGAGTTCTTTATATATTTTAGAGATCAGACCTTTGTCTGTTGTAGGGTTGGTGAAGATCTTCTCCCAGTCAGTGGGTTGCCTTTTTGTCTTAGTTACAGTGTCCTTTGCTCTACAGAAGCTTCTCAGTTTCAGGAGGTCCCATTAATTCAATGTTGTCTTTAAAGTCTGTGCTGCTGGGGATATATGCAGGAAGTGATCTCCTGTGCCCATATGTTGTAGAGTACTTCCTAGTTTCTCTTCTATCAGGCTCAGTGTGTTCTGCCTGATATTGAGGTTTTTAATCCATTTGGACTTAAGTTTTGTGCATGGAGATAGATATAGATCTCCTTTCATTCTTCTACAGGATGACAACCAGTTCTGCCAGCACCATTTGTTGAAGATGCTTTCTTTCTTCCATTGAATACTTTTACCTCCTTTATCAAAAATCAGGTGTTCATAGGTTTGTGGGTTAAACTCTGGGTATTCTACTCTATTCCATTGATTGACTTCTCTGTTTTTATGCCAATACCAAGCTGTTTTCAATACTGTAGCTCTGTAATAGAGTTTGAAGTCAGGGATGGTAATGCCTCCAGCAGTTCCTTTATTGTCTAAGATTGTTTTGGCTATCCTGGGTTTTTTGTTTTTCCATATAAAGTTGATTAATGTCCTCTCAAGATCTGTGAAGAATTTTGATAGGATTTTAATGGGGATTGCATTGAATCTATAAATTGCCCTTGGTAGAATTGCCATTTTTACTATGTTGATCCTCCCAATCCAAGAGCAAGGGAGATCCTTCCATTTTCTGGTAACCTCCTCAATTTCTTTCTTCAAGGACTTAAAATTCTTGTCAAACAGATCCTTCACATCCTTGGTTAGAGTTACACCAAGATATTTTATTCTGTTTGTGGCTATCGTGAAGGGTGATGTTTCTCTGATTTCCCTCTCTGCTTCCTTATCCTTTGTGTATAAAAGGGCAACTGATTTTTTGGAATTGATCTTGTATCCTGCCACGCAACTAAAGGTGTTTATCAGCTGTAGGAGTTCTTTGGTGGAGTTTTTGGGGTCGCTCATGTACACTATCATATCATCTGCAAATAATGAAATTTTAACTTCTTCCTTTCCAATTCGAATCCCTTTGATCCCCTTATGTTGTCTAATTGCTATTGCTAGAAATTCAAGCACTATATTGAAAAGGTATGGAGAAAGTGGACAGCCTTGTCGTGTTCCTGATTTTAGTGGGATGGCTTTGAGTTTCTCTCCGTTTAATTTGATGTTAGCTGTCGGCTTGCTGTAAATAGCTTTTATTTTATTTAGGTATGACCCTCGTATCCCTAATTTCTCCAAGACCTTTATCATAAAGGGATGTTGAATTTTGTCAAATGCTTTTTCAGCATCTAATGAAATGATCATATTTTTTTTCTTTCAGTTTGTTTATATGATGGATTACATTGATAGATTTTCATATGTTGAACCAGCCTTGCATCCCTGGGATGAAGCCTACTTGATCATAATGGTTAATTTTTCTAATGTGTTCTTGGATTCGGTTTGCCAGTATTTTATTGAGGATTTTTGCGTCAATGTTCATGAGTGAGATTGGCCTGTAATTCTCTTTCTTGGTTGAGTCTTTGTGTGGTTTTGGTATCAGGGTAACTGTAGCTTCATAAAAGGAATTTGGCAATGACTTTTCTGTTTCTATATTGGGAAATACCTTAAGGAGTATAGGTATTAGGTCTTCTTGGAAGTTCTGATAGAATTCTGCATTGAAACCCTCTGTACCTAGGCTTTTTTGGTAGGGAGGTTTTTTATAACAACTTCTAATTCGTTAAGATTAACATGTCTATTGAGATTGTTCACCTGGTCCTGGTCTAATTTTGGTATATGGTACTTATCTAAAAAAGTGTCCATTTCTTTAAAATTTTCCAATTTTGTGTCATATAGGCTTTTGTAGTAAGATCTAATGATTTTCTGAATTTCCTCTGTGTCTGTGGTTATGTCTCCCTTTTCATTTCTGATCTTGTTAATTTGTGTATTCTCTCTCCGCCGTTTGATTAGTTTGGATAGGGGTTTATCAATCTTGTTGATTTTCTCCAAGAACCAGCTTTTTGTTTCATTGATTCATTGGATTGTTTTCTGTGTTTCTATTTTGGTGATTTCAGCCCTTAGTTTGATTGTTTCCAGTCTTCTACTCCTCCTAGGTGAGTCTGCTTCTTTTTTTTTCTAGAGCTTTCAGGTGGGCAGTTAAGTCTCCTATGTGTGCTTTCTCTGTTTTCTTTAAGTGGGCACTTAGTGCTATGAACTTTCCTCTTTGCACTGCCTTCATAGTGTCCCATAGGTTTGAGCATGTTATCTCTTTATTTTCATTGAATTCAAGAAAGTCTTTGATTTCTTTCTTTATTTCTTCCTTGATCCAGGTGTGGTTTAGTATTTGACTGTCCAGTTTCCATGAGTTCATAGACTTTCTAGGGGTAGCATTGTTGTTGAATTCTAACTTTAACACATGGTGATCCGATAAGACACAGGTGGTTATTAATATTTTTTGAAACTGTGTAAGTTTGCTTTGTTACCGAGTATGTGGTCAATTTTCGAGAAGGTTCCATGAGCTGCAGAGAAGAAGGTATATTCTTTCCTATTTGGGTGGAAAGATCTATAGATTTCTGTTAAGTCCATTTGATTCATTACCTCCCTTAATCCTCTTATTTCTCTGTTAGGTTTCTGTCTGATTGACCTGTCCATTGGTGAGAAAGGAGTGTTGAAATCTCCTACTATTAGTGTGTGAGGTTTGATGACTGCCTTGAGTTATAGTAATGTTTCTTTTACGTAAGTGGGTGCTTTTATATTAGGGGCATAGATATTCAGGATTGAGACTTTGTCCTGATGAGTTTGTTCCTGTTTTGAGTAAAAAATGTCCCTCTCCATCTCTTCTGATTGATTTTAATTTGAAGTCAACTTTGTTAGAAATTAGTATGGCCATACCAGCTTGTTTCTTAGGTCCATTTGCTTGATAAACCTTTTCCCAGCCCTTTACTATGAGTAGATGTCTGTCTTTGTGGTTGAGGTGTGTTTCTTTTTTTTTCTGGAGAGGAAAGACTTTATTTGGCTTATATGTGCATGGCTGAGAGAATTAGGGGAAGGAATTGAAACTGGAGCAGAGGTGGGAACCATGGAAGAATGCTGCTTGCTTCCCGCTCGCTTGTTTTTCTATATAGCCCGTGACTGCCTGCCAACTCACAGTGGCCTGGGCTCTCCTCAATTATTTATCAAGAAAATGTCCAATAGCCTAACCTACATGCCAGTCTGGTAGGGACATTTCTCAAACGTGGTTCCCCCTTCTCAGATGATTCTTGTTCTTGTCAAGTAGACAAAGAAGAAGCCAACACAGCTACATTTTCCATAGGCTGCTTACCATGAAGTGCTCTGTGTTTTCTTTTTATTGAGAAAAGAAAAGAAAAAAAAAGTTTCCGCCTCCTCCCAGCCTCCCATTTCCCTCCCCCTCCTCCCACCCTTCTCCCCCTCCCCAGACTCCTCTCCCCCTTCCCTCTCCAGACCAAAGAGCAGTCAGGGTTCCCTTCCCTGTGGAAAGTCCAAGGCCCTCCCCCCTCCGTCCATGTCTAGGAAGGTGAACATCCAAACTGGCTAGGCTCCCACAAAGCCCGAACTTGAAGTAGGATCAAAACCCAGGGCCATTGTCCTTGGCTTCTCATCAGCCCCCATTGTTCGCCATGTTCAGAGACTCTGGTTTTATCCCATGCTTCTTCCGTCACAGTCCAGCTGGCCTTGGTGAGCTCCCAATAGATCTGTCTCAGTGGTTGGGTGCATCCCTCGTTGTCCTGACTTCCTTGCTCATGTTTTCCCTCCTTCCGCTCCTCATTGGGAACTTGGGAGCTCAGTCCGGTGCTCCAGTGTGGGTCTCTGTGACTATCTCCATCCATCACCAACGGAAGGTTCTATGGTGATATGCAAGATATTAGTCAGCATTGCTGTAGGATAGGGTCATTTCAGGTTCCCTATCCTCAGCTGCCCAAGGAACTAACTGGGGACCTCGCCTTGGGCTCCTGGGAGCCACTCTAGGTTCAAGTCTCTTGCCAACCCTAAGGTGGCTCCCTTAACTAAGAATTGTGCTTCCGTGCTCCCCTATCCAACCTTCCTTTATCCCAATCATCCTGTTTCCCCAAGTTTCCCTCATCCTCCCCCTCTCACTTTTCTCTCCCCATCCCCCGATACTCCCATCCCACCCCACCCCCAAGATCCCAAATTTTCTCCCCTCAATTTTGTCTACTTCCCATATCCAAGAGGATAATTATATGTTTTTCTTTGAGTTCACCTTCTTATTTAGCTTCTTTAGGTTCACCACTATATACTCCGTGACCGTTATTTATGGCTAGAAACCAATTATGAGTGAGTACATCCCATGTTCCTCTTTTTGGGTCTGGGATATCTCACTCAGGATAGTGTTTTCTATTTCCATCCATTTGCATGCAAAATTCGAGAAGTCATTGTTTTTTTACCGCAGCGTAGTACTCTAATGTGTATATATTCCACACTTTCTTCATCCATTCTTCCATTGAAGGGTATCTAGGTTGTTTCCAGGTTCTGGCTATTACAAATAATACTGCTATGAGCATAGTTGAACAAATGCTTTTGTCATGTGATAGGGCATCTCTTGGGTATATTCCCAAGAGTGGTATTGCTGGGTCCAGGGGTAGGTTGATCCCGAATTTCCTGAGAAACCGAAACACTGATTTCCAAAGTGGTTGCACGACATTGCATTCCCACCAGCAATGGATGAGGGTACCCCTTCCACCACATCCTCTCCAGCAAAGGCTATCATTGGTGTTTTTGATTTTAGCCATTCTGACAGGTGTAAGATGATATCTCAAAGTTGATTTGATTTGCATCTCCCTAATCGTTAAGGAGGTTGAGCATGACCTTAAGTGTCTTTTGGCCATTTGAACTTCTTCTATTGAGAATTCTCTGTTCAGTTCAGTGCCCCATTTTTAATTGGGTTAAT
>JABTXL010020106.1:953958-966860 GCA_025134845.1 Neodon shergylaensis | reverse complement strand
ATTTTTTCTACTTCTTCTTGGTTAAAGTGTTCATGTCCTCCTGTTGTGAGGTCGATGGTTTCTGGTGGATTCATGTTGCTTTTCAGATTGTTGGGTGAATTCTTGCATTGACGCCTGCCCATCTCTTCCTCCGAATGCTCCCCTATGGATCTTCTTTAACAGGATCAGGTCTTCTTGCCTACTGATGTACCTTCCCAGTGATGGCTCTCCCCAGTGATAGCTCTCCTGGTGCCGAGATCAGATCTCCGTGCCCAATGATGGCTCTCCCTAATGCTGGCTCTCCTGGCGCCAAGATCACGTCTCCGTGCTGGTTGGGTAGCTCTAAAACAGAGCGCCTACCTTCTTTGGTGCAGGCAGGCTATTGAAACAAAGGAACTCCCTCCCACCTGGGTGCCCTGAAGTTTCGGTCCCAGCGCCCAGACAGGCTGAGCTGGGAGATGTTATGTAACCGCAGAGGGTAGAGGGGCCGAAGAAGGGAGGGTTCTGGAAGCAAGCTGGGTGGGATAGGAAGAAAGAGGCAGTATGCAGGGAGTAGAGACCCTGCAGAGAGCCCAGGAAGGATAGGGGGTTGAGGAACTTCCGAGTTCCCAGTCCCGGGCTGAAGCCACGGGATCAGCAACTCACCCCTAGCTGGCTCTCCTAGTGCCGAGATCAGGTCTCCGTGCTGGTTAGGTAGCTGGAAAACAGAGCGCCTACCTTCTTTGGTGCAGGCAGGCTATTGAAACAAAGGAACTCCCGCCCACCTGGGTGCCCTGAAGTTTCGGTCCCAGCGCCCAGACAGGCTGAGCTGGGAGATGTTATGTGTCCACAGAGGGTCGAGGTGTGTTTCTTGTAAACAGCAGAATGTTGGATCCTGTTTTCGTATCCAATCTCTTAGCCTGTGCCTCTTGATAGGTGAGTTGAGTCCACTGATATTAAGTGATATTAATGACCAGTGGTTGTTAACTCCGATCATTTTTTCTTTTTCTTTTTTGGTAGTAGAGTTTGTGTGTTTCCCTTCTTCGAGTTGTGCTGGTAAAGGGTCATTAGATGTCTGAGATATTGTGGGCATTGTTGGACTCCTTGGATTGTGATTTTCCTTCTATTACTTTCTGTAAGGCTGGATTTGTGGCTACATATTGTTTAAATTTGTTTTTATCCTGGAAAATTTTGTATTCTCCATTTATAGTGAATGAAAGCTTGACTGTATATAGTAGTCTGGGCTTGCATCCATGGTCTCTTAGTTCCTGCAGAACATCTATCCAGGACCTTCTGGCTTTCATGGTTTCCATACAGAAGTCAGGTGTAAGTCTGATAGGTTTACCTTTATAAGTAACTTGGCCTTTTTCCTTTGCATCTCTTAATATTCTTTCTTTATTCTGTATGTTTTGTGTTTTAATTATTATATGGGGATGAGATTTTTTTTTTTGGTCCAGTCTATTCCGTGTTCTGTATGCTTCTTGAACCTTCACAGGAATATCTTTCTTTAGGTTGGGAAATTTTTCTTCTATAATTTTATTATATATATTTTCTGGACCATTGAGTTGTACTTCTCCTTCTTCTACCCCTATAGTTCTTAGGTTTGGTCTTTTTATTGTGTCCCATATTTCCTGAATGTTTTGTGATGAAAATTTGTTGATTTTGCTGTTTTCTTTGATCAGTGTGTTCATTTTCTCTATGGTATCTTCAGTGTCTGACATTCTCTCTTGTAATCTTTTGGTAGTACTTTTCTCTGTAGTTCCTATTTGTTTACCCAGATTTTCCATCTCCATCCTTCCCTTGGTTTGTGTTTTCTTCATTACTTCCATTTCATTCTTCAAGTCTTGCACCGCTTCCCTTACCTGTTTGATTGCTTTTTCTTGTTTCTCTTGGTTTTCTTGGGTATCTTTGATCAATTTATTCATTTCTCTACCTTTTTGTTTGTAATCTCTAATTGGTTATGGCAGTTTTTCACCTGCTGTTTAAGGTCCTCTATTATTTTTATATAATTCACTTTTGAGTCGATTTCTTCAAAATCTTCTGGAGTGGGGTGTACAATTCCTCTTATTTCGGGATCCCTGGATTCTGGTGATGTCATGTTGCCTTTCAGGTTGTTGGAGGAATTCTTGCATTGGCGCCTTCCCATCTCTTCCTTCAAATGGAGCCAGGAGAGGTCTGGTGTCTTGGTCCTGACTTTTCTGTGACTAACTCTCTGGGTGTATCTCCTCAGTGTAGAAGCAGGAATCGTTCCCGTCCAGATGAAACTCCTCAGCACCAAAGCATGGGTGCCTGATAGTCCAATGACCCGCGGGCAAAAGGGCGAACTTGGGGTGCAGGGAGGTGTCTAGTAGAACACAGGAGACCCTGGCCTGCAAGCTGAAGGTGCCCGCGCTCCCTTTGGGAGTCCTTGAGGCCCGCCCGGTACTCATTGCTCTTGGTGGGTAGCCTTAGTGTAGCAGCAGAAAACTGTTCCTGATCAAAGGCCCTTGCAGACCATGCAGGCTTGGGGGAGGGGCGGTCGTGTGTAAGAAAGATAACCCTGCAGAAGGAGCTGGGGAAGGGGGGTTTGTGCTCTCTTCCAGGACACTGCGCCCCGGGATAGCACACACTCACCCGTCCAGATGGAGTTCCTCAGCACCTAAACAGGGATGGCTGGTAGCCCAATGAGCTGGGGACAAAAGGAGGAACGTGGCAGGCAGGGTCCAGTAGAGCACAGGAGACCCTGGTGTGCAAGCTTAAGGTGCCCGCACTCACTGTGAGGGTCCTTGAGGCCTGCCCAGTAGGCAGGCACTCACAGCTCTGGGTGGGTAGCCTTAGTGTAGGAGCAGAAAACTGTTCCTGATCAAAGGCCCTTGCAGACCATGGAGGCTTGGGGGAGGGGGAGTCGTGTGTAAGAAAGATAGCCCTGCAGAAGTAGCTGGGGGAGGGGTGTTTGTGCTCTCTTCTGGGACACTGTGCCCCTGGATTGCACACACTCACCCGTCCAGATGGCGTTCCTCAGCACCTAAACAGGGATGGCTGGTAGCCCAATGAGCCGGGGACAAAAGCTCCTAAACAATTCTTTAAATATACCTGATGCCCTGATGCTCTTCTAAACTCGTGTGTGTGTGTGTGTGTGTGTGTGTGTGTGTGTGTGTGTGAGAGAGAGAGAGAGAGAGAGAGAGAGAGAGAGAGAGAGAGAGAGAGAAGCTAGGGACTCATGTAGCAAGGCTGTCTTTGAGCATGCTATGATGTTAACCCAATCTATTGCCTCTGACACTCAAGTATGAGGATTAATGTAGAATACACAATTTATTTTCTCTTTACTAAATAAAATGCTCTTCCCAGAAAGACGAAAAAATAGACAATCCTTCAAATTAGTCATTTTTCTAAAAACAATCTGTGCATATTTCTCTGCACTTATGTATACATAAGTGCAGGTGCCTGTGGAAGTCAGAGGCATCAGCTCTCCCTGTGGCTACTGTAGAGTTATAGACAAGTTTAAGTTTCCCAGAATGTGTGCTGGGAACTGAACTCAGGTCCTCTGCAAGAGCAGTACATGGTCTTACCTAATAAGCCATGTCCTCAGCCCTTCTAGCAAGTCTTCTACATCCCAATGCAGGGGAAAAGAAAAGTTGGAACTATCTGGTTCCCACTTATCAACTCGCAGGGGCTGCTTGTCTGCTTCCACTTAGGACCCAACAGAGAGCTGATGTTCACTACCAACATGGACCACTATAAGTTTTTATTTCCCTATGCATCTCTTGGAGCAAAGGCAAGTTGTGTGATGTTTCTTGTCCCGTTTTAGACAAGACATTTCAGAGCCCTTTCCTTTTTTTCCCAAAAGCAAACTGTGAGGATTAAACAAAGCCTCTGAACAACTTTGTTCTTTATACTTTTTTCTTTTCATGCTTCCGTCTCCAAGCTAAAGGGAGTCACAGGACTGTGGCGATTCTCCATTCTCTCCACCACTCATTTATGCATCTCAAGAAACTTGTGTGATTCAGCACAAGCACCATCTCTGCCACTCATGCATACCTTGGCTGCAGAGCATGAAAGGGTGGCTAAAAGGAGGAGGGCACAAGTTTTTGGTCGGAACACCTTGGAATGAGGGTTTCTTGCAGTGCTTTCCTTCAACCTGATAATTTTACCCAAAAAAAAAGTCGATTGGAAAAAAATTAAATCTTATAAATCTCTACCATTAAGTAAGAGTGGCGACATTTCCCTAATTCTTACCTGTTACCTTTGAAATATTCTGCTTACAAGGGTAGGGAGCAAACTCTAACACCCTGAAATACAGGTGCACAGTATGGTCTTGAATGAATAGCACTGCAGGACATGCAGGGCAGAATATTGAGTAATGAAGAAAATTTTTAAAAGAAAGTAGTGCTTCAATTATAGTATAATATGACAAACTAAGCCTTTGTGCTTAAGTGTCTCTTGCCAGTGTCAATAAATCACTTTTCTAGCAGAGAACTCTGTAACAAAACTCAGTTTCTCCTGTGGGCAGGGACATAATTACCTTGAGAGCTTGCAAGAGATGTATAAAGAAGGACAGGAGATTGGCATCATACGTGGTAATAGGCCATTTTAAAGCAGTCACAGTTAATGCTCATGAGTGGGAATAAATGCAAGCTATATATGGAAGTAATTCCCCTGTAAAATTCAAGAAAACAGATGCATTCAGATTTCAATTCAAGATAAGCTTGTGGTAGTCTGTTAAATAACCAGTTCTTCTTGGTTTCTTGCTAACCCTAGGCTTTCTGCTGCTAGAAGAAAGGACATGGTTGGTGTTACAGAATAACCAAGTCCAAAGAGCTGTCCTTTCTTACAAGAGGCTCTAGTCATAAAATCTACATTAGGATTTAACACTTTAGCATATACTAGCTTTGGAGAGAAGCCTTATTCTACTTTAGCTTTGTAGGAAGATTCCAGGCAATAGAAGATGTGGATCAAGACGCTAGAAGCAAAAGAGGTTCAGGTTTACATGTGTCCCATGTCTACAGTAGATGACATATACTAACATTCAATTTTGAAGTAAACTGCATTTCCCTTGCTTTGCTTCCTATGTCATATGTACAGTTTGCTGATCTCATAAGTCAGATGCTTAATATTTTTTTATATATGTAAGGCCATAAATACCAACTTCCTATCATCCAGTCCAAAACACTTTCTGTTTGGGGTTCTCTGTATTCTTTGTGTGAAGATTAAAAGCATACTAATCCATGGGTACCAGAACCTTTTCACATTTCTTACTACTGTGATCACAGGCAAAATGACAGTTGGGTACAGTAATGGCCTTCTCCAAAACTTCCATAATCTTGACTCACTTCACAGCAGTCTACTTACATTGTCTTCAGTTTATGACAACCTGCTCCTTCTGTGCTCTCTCCACATCTTATGCAAAAAAACACCTAGGTCCTCTCCCTGAATGTCCTCTTCCACTTAACTGCGCTAGACAATCCTGGCAAGTCTCCAAAGGAAAGTCATTTTGATTCATGTTTTGGGATTTCCTGGAATGATTGTCAAGTGAAATAAATTGCACGTGGGAGTTATTCTTTTCTCTGCCCTTATGCTCTTAGAAATTAGTATGAGTTGTGTAGAGTGAGTGCTGGTAAATAGCAATTCACAAATCCATGATGAGCTGCATGTGCCCAGTGTTTAAAGTGGCTAGAGACAGCCTCAAATAATGACACCACCCCCTCCATACTCAGGGCATCTTCAGTAGTCAGGTCTCTTTAATTCCTATTGTTTCGTTTGTGAACTTCAACTCAAGATTTAAAGCACAGTTATTTACATATGAGCCATTATGTTTATTCTTGCTGGGTAAGAGAATCTGGTTTTTGTTTCAGGAGTCAGTCAGACAGAAATCCTTGTGGTAGTGTCCTCAACTTAACAGAATCAGAATTACCCAGGAGAGGCTCACCTCCAGGCACACCTATGAGAGAAGCCACTGGTTTAGCCTCTAGGCACACCTTTGAGGGATTATCTTGATTAGATTAATTGAAATGGGATAATGCATCCTATAAGACAGCAGCCCTATTCCTCAGGGCTAGTATCCTGGACAGTGTGAAAAGGAAAAAGCTAGTTCAGTAGAAGCATTCATCTCCCTCTGCTTCCTGATTATAAGTACAATGTGAGTAGATGCCACAAGCTCTTATTACCAAGATGTTCTTTCTATGAAAAAAAGGTGAGCCAAAAGAAACCCTTTCTCCTCTGAATTGCTTTTGTCAGGGTATTTTAACAAAGCAAAGAAAAAGGTAACTAAGAAATCCTAAGAGACAAACTAATTGCTAGAGTCACTTTGATTTTGGTTTTCCTCAATACATGGATTTAGCTAGAGTTTGGCCTATAACCAAAGTTCTAATCAATAAGATAACAAAGAAAATATGGGTACTATTCCTAGGAACAAGTTTGCTTCCCAATAAAAGAGTCAGGGCATAAATGAAATACTTGCTGACAGTATCCCCTTCTTTCTTCCTGCCTTAGACTAAGAAGAGAATCTTAGCATTCTCAGCAATCTACCAACCATGATATGACAGTTAGGAAGAAAAAAGGCACAAGTAAGACACTAATGAAAGTGAATGTCTATGTATTTGATGTTGGTGTTGAGCACTCTCACCAACTGCAACTTTTTCCCCTAGATTCACATTCCAGACTTCTTTGTTTCAGAACCTGTGCATATGAATGCATTGATGAGAAACATTCATTTATTGCCATGGAGAAGTGTCTTGTGGTCAAATAATATGTTGTCATTAACAGAAACTGGACAAAAGTCATATAGATAACTTACTGTGTTTTATTTCTGTAACTCTTTGTTTAAAAGAAAATTTATTTCAAAATAAAGAATTTAAAACATTATCAAGGACCTCCCCCTAAAACTTCACTTCTATGAATTTTTAAAAACTTCTATCAATAGTTGTATATTATAAATTAAAATGGAAATATTTTAGATATTTGTATTTATTAAATAAAGTCATGAAAATATTTATTGTGTTTGTGTATAAGGCCCTGAGTTCCATCCCCAGTGCCACTAAAACTAATAATAATGCTTATTACCTGCCAACGTAAGTAACATATTTTCATTAGAGTTACATTTTCCAAAACAACAACATTTTAGTGAGTAGAGTATCAATGCTTCACATTTATTCAAGACTATTAAGTGTCTGGTATAACAGATTTTATTGTCATTACCTGCATTTGATCTATTGGGACATGTTGCCCTGGATCAGTCATATGAGAAACATCTAGTTTTACATCAGTATTTAGTTTGAAAAGAGTAAGTTAATGCTTTCTCAGATAATTATAGATAACACTATTTAATAGTTCATTGAAACTGAGGAGGTGGCAGTTTTTAAAAAGGTCAGTTGCCATATAGAATCAGAAATCATATTGATTAGTGTTTCATAGTCTAGTATATTAAAATCCATTTCTATTTCTTAGAGTTAGATTGGATCTTGGGCCCACTAGTGATTCTATAAAATGAGGCAGTCACTAATTATTTGAAAATGCTGGCTCACTTAGTTATGCAGGGCTTCTTACATTTTCTAAAACAATATAAAAAAATCACAATTTGTTAATACAGCCATCGATACTTTCATAAAAGTCTTCATTGCTGACATATTTGGGGGCCACTCCTTTGATTTGTGCTTTGATTTCCAGTACTCTCAGACTCCATTGCTTTGTACCCAGTGGTATAAATGTCACCAGAGTAAAGGAGGCAAACAGTAGCTTATATTTATAGTAATCATGGTTGCAAAGATTCTAAGGGACTCTCACTCTGAGAACCACACTGAGACTTACATGAGACAAACAAATCCTTATTTCTTTAATTCACTATTAAAGAAGTTTTCGGTTATCTGTGACTAAAAGCATTGATGATGCACACAACAGAATGTATCATAGAGTATCCCTTGAGTCACCCATGCTCTTCCACTTCTGTTTACAGAAAAAAAAATCCTCTGGTTATCTTGGTAATACAGTCTATTTCTTTTACAAAGTGCCATGGACTTCACACCTCTATTTCCAGTTGCAATATTCTGACTGGCATGTGCAGTCATAGGCTATAGATTCCTCAAACAATGTTAAGAAATCCTCAGACTGAAAGCAACCTACCTAGTTTTGAAATATGTCTCAAGATTTAATTTATGGAATATGAATCTTCAATTATTAAAGTTACAGAGTGTGCCATTTTGAACACATTAATAATAAACTCATAGTCACCAATAATGCATCACTGTCAAATTAAAGACAGAAATCAATGTAGCACTTCCCTTAGCAGTCATTTGACTAAGAGCCTGCCCAAATTTGAATTCTCTACTTTTCTCTTCTTGTGGCTCTAGCTGTCCCTCTCTGCTGCATGAGCCTGAATCTGCCTGCCTGAAGGCAGTCTTGTGAATCTGTCCATCCTTGTGTGTCTTCATATGCTTACCTGTATCTGTCAGTCACAAAGGGCCTTTGCTCTGTGTGTGTGGAACAGCACAAAGAGCATCACGTGGAGAAGGAATGAAGGATACTTTACAGAAATCTGAAAAAGAGTTTTAGAAGGGATTAAGTCATTGATTTCAACTGACCAACATAACAAAAAGTATTACAGCATTTTTTAAAATAAAACAATATCTGTATGTTACATTCAACATTTGTGGTGGGTATTCATTTTAAAAAATGACTTTCAACCCATATTTGTTGTTTTCAGCAAATGATTATGATAACACACATACAATCACATAACCTCTTATCTAGGGAATGAAAGAGGATATAAGTAGGGATTACACCTAAGCATTAGTTTAGATTGTAAAACTTAATTACACAGGAAAGCCAAAGCAGTTAAGTTGTTGCATTGTTTTCTTAAAAGAAGGATAAACAAGCAGGCTGAGGACATAGTGGAATAGCAGTCTTAAGTGACCCCTTGGTGCATTTTTAACTGGCTGTGAGGTCCCAGCTCGTAGAGTGAGAAACTGAGCAACAAATCAACTTATTTTTATAATTATATTTGGAAAAGCTTCCCTTAATTATTGCTACATTGGGCTATCTAGAAAAGCAGCATATCTCAAAACAGTAGAGTGCAAAACAGGGACAAGACACTGTCAAAGATGTGGTGCTGGAGACATTGGACACTAGGTACACAACATAGTTCAGACAAAAGAAAAGGAGAAAAGACCTAAAAACAATATTAGCTTCTGCATTATTTGATTTGGGGACATAATGCAGGAAGAATGTTGGTTCTGTGTTATTTTCCAGTTCAGAAGTAATAAAGTCAATCAGTATTTTAACTCTCTGCTCACCACATTATCTAGCGATAATGCTTCACATTTGAGTGTGTCTGTATATAATGAAAATGGCAGGATATATAGGCAGGGGTGTGAGCAATTTTTATTTATTTGTTTGTTTGTTTGTTTGTTTGTTTATTAAAGATCTCTGCCTCCTCCCCACCAAAGCCTCCCATTTCCCTCTCCCTTCCCCAATCAACTCCCCCTCCCTCATCAGCCCAAAGAGCAATCAGGGTTCCCTGCCCTGTGGGAAGTCCAAGGACCTCCCACCTCCTTCCAGGTCTAGTAAGGTGAGTATCCAAACAGCCTAGGCTCCCACAAAGCCAGTACATGCAGTAGGATCAAAACCCAGTGCCATTGTTCTTGACTTCTCAGCAGTCCTCATTGTCCACTATGTTCAGCGAGTCCGGTTTTATTCCATGCTTTTTCAGACCCAGTCCAGCTGACCTTGGTGAGTTCCCGAAAGAACATTGCCATTGTCTCAGTGTGTGGGTGCACCCCTCGCAGTCCTGAGTTCCTTGCTCCTGCTCTCTCTCCTTCTGCTCCTGATTTGGACCTTGGGGTTGTATTCCGGTGTTCCAATGTGGGACTCTGTCTCCTTTCATCGACTGATGAAGGTTAATATCCAGGAGGATGACTAAATGTTTTTCTTTGGGTTCACCTTCTTATTGAGCTCAATGTCCTTTATTTATGGCTAGAAACCAAATATGAGTGAGTACATCCCATGTTCCTCTTTTTGGGTCTGGCTTACCTCACTCAGGATAGTGTTTTCTATTTCCGTCCATGGGCATGCAAAATTAAAGAAATCATGGTTTTTTACTGCTGAGTAGTACTCTAATATGTATATATTACATACTTTCTTCATCACTTCTTCAATTGAAGGGTATCTAGGTTGTTTCCAGGTTCTGGCTATTACAAACAATGCTGCTATGAACATAGTTGAGCATATACTTTTGTTGTATGATAGGGCATCTCTTGGGTATATTCCCAAGAGTGGTATTGCTGGGTCCAGGGGTAGGTTGATCCCGAATTTCCTGAGAAACTGCCACACTGATTTCCCAAGTGGTTGCACAAGTTTGTATTCCCACTAACAATGGATGAGTGTACCCCTTACTCCACAACCTCTTCAGCAAAGGCTGAAAAAATTTGGTGATTTTTATTTTAGCCATTTTAACAGGTGTAAGATGGTATCTTAAAGTTGTCTTGATTTGCATTTCCCTGATCGCTAAGGAAGTTGAGCATGATCTTAAGTGTCATTTGGCCATTTGAACTTCTTCTGTTGAGAATTCTCTGTTTAGCTCAGTGCCCCATTTTATAATTGGGTTGATTAGCCTTTACAGTCGAGTTTCCTGAGTTCTTTAGATATTTTGGAGATCAGACCTTTGTCTGTTGCAGGGTTGGTGAAGATCTTCTCCCAGTCAGTGGGTTGCCTTTTTGTCTTAGTTGACAGTGTCTTTTGCTTTACAGAAGCTTCTCAGTTTCAGGAGGTCCCATTTATTCAATGTTGTCTTTAAAGTCTGTGCTGCTGGGGATATATGTAGGAAGTGATCTCCTGTGCCCATATGTTGTATTATATTGATTATGCTTGTTTCTGTAGTCTCTGCTTGTTGACCTAGATTTTCCATATCTAGCCGGTCCTCAGTTTGTGTTTTCTTCCTTGCTTCCATTTCAGTTTTCAGTTCTTGAACTGTTTCCATTACCTGTTTGATTGGTTTTTTTTTTTTTGTTTCCCAGGGTATCATTTATGTATTTACTCATTTCTTCAAACATTTTGTTATACTTCTCATCCATTTCTATAAGGGCATTCTTTACATGTTGTTTGAGGGACTCTTGCTTTCATAAAGCCAATTTTTTCCACTTCTGTGCTAGGGTGTTCAAGTCCTTCTGTTGTAAGATCATTGGGTTCTGGTGTTTTCATGTTGTTTTTCAGATTGTTGGGTGAATTCTTGCCTTGGCGCCTGCCCATCTCCTCCTATCAATGCTATCTAGTGGGTCTTCTAAAACAGGATCAGATTTCCCTGCTGGCCATGAGCCCTGCTTACAAAATGCCCCCACTCCGTTTCCTGGGTCCCGCCACAGGCCAAGATCCCTCACACCACTCAGAAGGGTCTACAGGAACAGGACCAGGCTCCCTGCTCGCAAGGGACCTCGTCAACAAAAGGTCTACCACTCTGTAGGCCAGCCACCAAAGCAAAGACACTCCCGGTGCCCTCTGCCCCGAGCACCCGACCCAGCGCCCAAACAGGCTGAACTTGGTGATCCCGTGGCCCTGCGGATGAAGCTCTGTACTCAGGAGAAGGAGCATTAAATGTTTAGGCAAGGCGTTTAATATTTCTGCTTTTTGGGAGGCAGGCTTGGAGGATCTCTCTCTGCAAGGTTTGGTGCCCAGGCCGTTGTGAGAAATGAGATAACCGTCCTGCTTCAGCCCTCTCTTTTTTTTTTTATTGAGAAAAAGAAAAGAAACAAAAAGTTTCCGCCTCCTCCCGGCCTCCCATTTCCCTCCCCCTCGTCCCACCCTTCTCCCCTCCCCCCCCTCCTCTCCCCCTCCCTCTCCAGTCCAAAGAGCAGTCAGGGTTCCCTGTCCTGTGGAAAGTCCAAGGCCCTCCCCCCTCTGTCCATGTCTAGGAAGGTGAACATCCAAACTGGCTAGGCTCCCACAAAGCCCGAACTTGAAGTAGGATCAAAACCCCGGGCCATTGTCCTTGGCTTCTCATCAGCCCCCATTGTTCGCCATGTTCAGAGACTCTGGTTTTATCCCATGCTTCTTCTGTCACAGTCCAGCTGGCCTTGGTGAGCTCCCAATAGATCAGTCACACTGTCTCAGTGGTTGGGTGCACCCCTCGTGGTCCTGACTTCCTTGCTCATGTTCTCTCTCCTTCCGCTCCTCATTGGGAACTTGGGAGCTCAGTCCGGTGCTCCAGTGTGGGTCTCTGTGACTATCTCCATCCATCACCAGCTGAAGGTTCTATGGTGATATGCAAGATATTCGTCAGCATTGCTGTAGGATAGGGTCATTTCAGGTTCCCTATCCTCAGCTGCCCAAGGAACTAACTGGGGACCTCGCCTTGGGCTCCTGGGAGCCACTCTAGGTTCAAGTCTCTTGCCAACCCTAAGGTGGCTCCCTTAATTAAGAATTGAGCTTCCGTGCTCCCCTATCCAACCTTCCTTTATCCCAATCATCCTGTTTCCCCAAGTTTCCCTCATACTCCCCTTCTCACTTTTCTCTCCCCATCCCCCGATACTCCCAATCCACCCCACCCCCAAGGTCCCAAATTTTCTCCCCTCAATTTTGTCTACTTCCCATATCCAAGAGGATAATTATATGTTTTTCTTTGGGTTCACCTTCTTATTTAGCTTCTTTGGGTTCACGACTATATACTCCGTGACCGTTATTTATGGCTAAAAACCAATTATGAGTGAGTACATCCCATGTTCCTCTTTTTGGGTCTGGGATACCTTACTCAGGATAGTGTTTTCTATTTCCATCCATTTGCATGCAAAATTCGAGAAGTCATTGTTTTTTACCGCAGCGTAGTACTCTAATGTGTATATATTCCACACTTTCTTCATCCATTCTTCCATTGAAGGGCATCTAGGTTGTTTCCAGGTTCTGGCTATTACAAATAATACTGCTATGAACATAGTTGAACAAATGCTTTTGTCATGTGATAGGGCATCTCTTGGGTATATTCCCAA
>JABTXL010020106.1:899124-943412 GCA_025134845.1 Neodon shergylaensis | reverse complement strand
GAGGAACTTCCGAGTTCCCAGTCCCGGGCTGAAGCCACGGGATCAGCCACTCACCCCTCGCTGGCACTCCTAACGCCGAGATCAGGTCTCCGTGCTCTTCAGCCCTCTCTTTTAAGTCAGTTTGAAACTGCCCCTCATTTGATCCTTCCGATAACCAGGTATCCTAGGTTATCAGTATCAACTGGCCACAAAAGAATGGGGGTCCCCATATTGGAGCACCGGACTGAGCTCCCAATGTCCCAATGAGGAGCAGAAGGAGGGAGAACATGAGCAAAGAAGTCAGGACCACAAGGGGTGCACCCACCCACTGAGACAGTGGGGCTGATATATTGGGAGCTCACCAAGGCCAGCTGGACTGTGAATGAAAAAGCATGGGATAAAACCAGACTCTCTGAACATGGCGGACAATGAGGGCTGATGAGAAGCCAAGGACAATGGCATGGGGTTTTATTCCTACTTCATGTTCTGGCTTTGTGGGAGCCTAGCCAGTTTGGATGTTCACCTTCCTAGACCAGGATGGAGGGGGGAGGATTTTGGACTTTCCACAGGGCAGGGAACCCTGACTGCTTTTCAGGCTGGATAGGGAGGGGGAGAAGAGTGGGGGGAAGGGGAGAGGAGTGGGGGGAGGAGTGGGAGGAGGGGGAGGAAAATGGGAGGCTGGGAGGAGGCGAAAAAAAATTTTTTTTGCAATAAAATAAAAAAAAATAAAACCATTTACTTCTTTAAAAAAAAGAATGGGGGTCCCTCTTGTGTGGCAAGATTATTTTGTAACCATGATTGCTGGGTGCAGCCCTCACATCTGGCAGGACCAGATGGGTGTGGCAGCCTTCAAGTGGGCAAATGTTCTCTTAATATTTCACCTTAGTAATTTTCCACACCACACACAAGAAAAAATGTTTTTACATTACACCAAATTACATTCATTCTTATTCTATAAATTTCCTGCTCTATCTACCCTACAGATTCCCCTTTCTGTATTCATTCAGAGGAATCTGTTTCCATGCTCATTACAGGCAGCAACAGCCTATCTGACAGGGTACATGACTTCTCTGGATACCAACCATGGCCCGAGAACTTGGCTGTCACACCACGTAGAAATATGGGCCTAAAAGCAAGTAAGCTTAATTAGAGGCCATGCATATGAGTGCTGAAGAAACTAATACAATCATTCTTTCTGAGAGAAGAATCCAGGAGTCACTTCAGAGGGACAGTGATATCGAATACAGAACTGTGTCCTCAATTTGACTCATAATTAAGTTCAAGTCTTAAACCATAATTGTATGGCCTCGTCTTCTATAACATAGAATATTAGAGACATACAAACAAGGAAAAGCAACAAGTAGGCTAGAGAGGGCTGGTATTTGCTCAGGGATCCAGTCCCCTTGAACAAATACTTGATACCTTCCAGAAGTACCTGGGGGAGAATCTTACAGAAATCTTCAGTCATATGCCATACAATTAGGGACAAGAGCAACTGATATGTGGTATTGGTATTTACACGGTACCCACAGGATAGTGAGGCCTGGCGAAATGAGAAACACGAACAAACCTTCTGCCATTGCTCAAATGACCTTAAAGTGGAAGTTATCTTTTACTTGTGCCTTTTAAAGGAATGCAAGGTATTTACTATACTGAGAAACTGTCTGATGGGCATATCAGATTAGAGTAGATGGAATATACAAAGATGTAGATGCTCCTCAAGGCTATAATGAGATCCAGTTTGTATGCACCATGTGTTTTCATTTTGTATAGCTGCATATGTACACACTTAGAGAGAACCCTGCTATGTGACACAACACCAAGATCAACTAGTTCTCAGAAGTGTTGAAATAATTAAAACACTCTAATTGAGGGGAATCAAAGATGCCATCTACTTCCTCCTCCCATTTAGGAGATCATTATGCAGCTATTAGGAACCTCTGAGGCTCAATAAACATCTTGATTATTTATAACATCTGCTTTGTCATGTAAATTTAGAACAGTTAAAAATCTCTTAAGATTTTGAAGTCTGAAGAGCTTCTGAAAATTGGTCAGCAGCTTAAAGGTACTTCTTTCATTAACGCAATTATATAGTAATTGGACATACAATGAAGGCAGAAAATGAGCTTGGCAAATCCTTGAGTTTTAGATCGCTTTTATACTTATAACACTCCATTTACCTGAAGGGAGACAAGGTTTGTTACTGCATTACACAATTCCCATCTAAATGTCCTCATACAATCCATGCTCTAGATATTATGGTTGTATAGTAATGTTTTTGCTTATTTATTTTATTGTTTGTCTGTTTTGATTACTTTTCATGATTCTTTTACAGTGTCTTAAATAAGCAATTGAATTAACATATCAGGATTTCTTCGAATTCAAATTTGCCTTATGTAGAAAGTGTAGGTTGGATTAGTATAGTTAAATAAGCTACACCACCAAATATGATTTCTTCAAAAATCCTGAGGGGAGATGGCACCAGCAACTTCAAATTTCAATAAACAGATTAAAATGAAACATTTCAATGGCTTTTCTCTTCCAATTCAATTTGACTATGGCAGCACTTCAAAGATTATAAATAAAAACTATGGTAACAGGGAAAAAACTTCAAGAATTCTTACATATGAAGGCATATGCATTATGTGTAGTCTCCTCCTTGTGTGATTATCAAAACTATGTTATTAGTAGCATTAAATACTACAAAGGTCTATGCCAAATAAAAGTAACCACTAATGTTTCATTTTCGGTCTCTTTATTTATTTATTTATTTATTTATTTTTGAAAAATTACCACCTCCTCCCTGTTTCCCATTTCCCTCCCCCTCCTCCTACAATCTCCCCCTCCCCCCACTCCCCTACCCCTCTCCCCCTCCCCCCACTCCATTCCCCCTCCCTCTCGAGAATGATGAGCTGTCCAGGTTCCCTGCCCTGCTGGAAGTCCAAGGTCCTCCCACTTCTATCCAGGACCAGGAAGGTGAGCATCCAAACAGGCTAGGCTCCCACACAGCCAGTTCATGTATTAGGATTGAAACCTAGTGCCATTGTCCTTGGCTTCTCATCAGCCTTCATTGTCCGCCACGTTCAGGGAGTCCGGTTTCATCCCATGCTTATTCAGTCCCAGTCCCGCTGGCCTTGATGAGCTCCCAATAGATCAATTCCACTGTCACAGCAGGTGGGTGCACCCCTCATGGTCCTGACTTCCTTGCTCATGTTCTCCCTCCTTCTGCTCCTCATTTGGGTCTTAAGAGCTTAGTCCGGTGCTCCAATTTGGGTCTCTGTCTCTATCTCGATCCATCGCCAGATGAAGGTTCTAAGGTGATATGTAAGATATTCATCAGTATGGCTATAGGATAGGGTCATTTCAGATTCCCTCTGCTCAGCTGCTCAAGGTACTAGCTGGGGACATCTCCCTGGACACCTGCGAGCCCCTCTAGAGTCAAGTCTCTTGCCAACCCTAAGATGGCTCCCTTAATTGGGATATATATTTCTCTGCTCCCATGTCCACCCTTCCTTTATCCCAACCATCCCATTCCCCCAAGCTCCCCCCAATCCTCCCCTTCTCACGTTTCTCACCCCATTTCCCCTTGGCCCCATGCCACTTCATCCCAAGTTCCCAGTTTTTGCCCAGCAATCTTGTCTACTTCCCATATCCAGGCAGGTGACTATATGTTTTCTTTTGGGTTCACCTTCTTATTTAACTTCTCTAGGATCACAAATTATATGCTCAATATCCTTTATTTATGGCTAGAAACCAATTATGAGTGAGTACATCCCATGTTCATCTTTTTGGGTCTGGGATACCTCATTCAGGATAGTGTTTTCTATTTCCATCCATTTGCATGCAAAATTCGCGAAGTCATTGTTTTTTACCGCTGAGTAGTACTCTAACATGCATATATTCCACACTTTCTTCATCCATTCTTCCATTGAAGGGCATCTAGGTTGTTTCCAGGTTCTGGCTATTACAAATAGTGCTGCTATGAACATAGTTGAACAAATGCTTTTGTCATCTCTTTAATTTTAAACTTGGGTCCTTAAAGTAATATCACCCAGGCACTATTCCTATAGCCAGGCCTTAAATGTGATTCGTTATTTAAGATACAATATGCAAACTATACTCAAGTGAAAGTCCAAATTACCAGTATCATGAAGAGTTGCCAGAGATAGGAAGTCTCAGACCCTTTTCTTAAAGGATCACTGTTCTGATTGAAGACAAGAGACTCACACAAACAAAATGATCAAGATAGGAAGATAGGAAATGGTTACTATGTCACATAAGTACACACATACTAATAGCTACAGAAATTCAGACAAGGATTTGAGAAGCCTCTTCTTTCCTGAGGCTATGTGGTGACTTGAATAATAATAGCCACTATAGCATCATGTATTAGAATACTTAGTAACTAGGGAGTGGTACTATTTGAAAGGATTAGAAGGATTGGGAGGTATCCCCTTGTTCCAGGAAGTGCATCACATAGGATGGGCTTTGCTATTTCTCTTTCTGCTGCCTGTGGGTCAGGATGTACCTCTGAACTACTACTCCAGTGCTTGCTGAATGCCAACATGCTTTCTACCATAATGATAATGGACTAAATCTCTGAAATTGTTAATAAGTCCCCAATTAAATGCTTTCTTTAGAAGAGTTGTTTAATCATGGTGTTTATTCACAGCAACAGAACACTGACTAAGACAGGCTTTACAAGAGTAGACGTTCCAAAGGTGTTCTTCAAGCTGTGCAATTTTGCTGCAATTAGAATCACAGTACTATGCATGTAGACAATAACTTATTGTTTCAAAATCGTGGGTGTAGTTAATTAATTTATTGTAGTGTTTTTTATTATCAAAATCTATAACTATATATGACCATATTAAGAAATACAATGGGAACAAAGTTTAGAGAAATTAAAGCACCTAACTATCATACGGTCTTAATTTCTAATTGCCATATGAAAATACAATTAGAACAATGTATAAAGAAATTAGACTATCTAAATATCATGGTTGACATTAATTACTTAAGACCAGGAGTAATTAAATTTTACTTGTTTCTGATTCAAAAGTTCACAGAGATCCCTTGACTTTCAGAGGTTTTCCCCCCATAGTATAAATTTTAACTGTACAAACAAAAGTGTATTTGACTTGAAAAATTGGTTTTCTCTTAGTACTGTTCAGCAATTCAGTTTCACTAACAAGCCCCATTCTAGTGTCTTTGCTTATAGAAAAAGCTACTTGTAATTTTAAATGAATGTGGTTTATTTATGCCGTGGCATGATAACAAAAGTAATAGCCATATAGAAGCTGACCTGTTCTCTGTGCTGTTGTGACCTTCTAATTTTAAGGGAGCTTTTTTTCCTACATCTTTAATTCAACAAGCATTTACTGGTTAGTATGTGTCAAATACTATAGTAGACATTCACAAAATAAGAACAAAAGGAGGGAAAGGTTTCTTAGATCATGTACATGAATAATTACAGTAGGGTAGCATTAACACCATAAAATGTCCAAGTGTCTTACTTGGCTTAAGACTCTTGCATACTTTCCTAGCCATACTGATCAGTGTTTTTTCTCTCTTTGCCTTCCTTTTTATTAATTAAATTTTTAAATTATTTTGAGAATTTTATATATGAGTACCATCATTTCCACCCTGCCGTCTCATATTTCCAACTTCTCCTGTGTATTCTTCCTCTGATTCATGACCTCCACTTTATTATCCTTTTTTTTTGAGACAGTGTTTCTCCATAGCTTTGGAGCCTGTCCTGGAGCTAGCTCTTGTAGACCAGACTGGTCTTAAACTCACAGAGATCTGCCTGCCTCTGCCTCCTGAGTACTGGGATTGAAGGCATGCGTCACCACTGCCTACTTTATTATTCTTACACACACACTCTCTCTCTCTTTCTCACCCTCTCTCTCTTTCTCTCTGTCTGTCTCTCTCTCTCTCTCTCTCTTACACACACACACCTATCCTGCTGAATTCATTTAGTGATTCTCATATGTGCATGTTTGTGGCCCAACTACTTGTGATTGGATAACCTAGCAGGAAGATTATTCCTGAAAATAAACAGACTTCCCTTCTTTTAACAGTCACTATCCATCTTCCTATAGCTAGTAATCTAGAGATGGGGCCTTGTGAAATTTTTTTCCATATATGTTGGGATATCAATTGATGTGGTCATTATACAGGTCCTGTTTATGCAACCATATTGCTGAGATTTCATGACTAGAAGAAACATGTCCTAGCTGGTGAATCTTCTTACTGTTACAATCTACCTCCATCCACATTCTTAACTGAGACCTAGGTGTAGAGGCTGCACTGTAAATATATCATTTAGTACTGGGTTGTCTCCAGTCATTTATTCTCTTTTTTATGAGCAGTTGTAGATCTCTATAGTATCCTCCATCTGCTGCAAAAAGAAGCTTCTTTTGTGAGGGGTGAGAGCTATATTTATCTGTGTGTACAAGAAGAAACTATATTTACTTAAAAAAATAGTAGTTTCTCTTCTAGGGTCTTTGACCTCTGCAGGCACAAGTAGTTGGCTGAGTTCATAGTAGCAGGCATGAATTTTCCACCCATATGAGCATGCAAAGAGATAGCTGTTGGTTACTCCCAAAATAAAAGTGCCACAAATGTACCATTGGGGATATCTTTTCATGCAGGGTATTTCTGTAGTTCACAGTATTTTAACTAGGTAAGACTATTGATTGCTTTTCTTATCCTGGCATATCGCCTTCTGAAACTACTATAGATAGTCCTCAAGTAGAAGCCTTTAAGCTCAGTTTAAGGTCAATTCTTCCATGTCCTGAATCTGAAGTATGTAATACCTGCAGAAATACAGTATTTTCTCCAAGTTCTGGGAGGTAACGAAGGACCTCATAGAAATGGAGTATTCAGGCGTTCTGTAGACATCCCAGACCAACAACCCAAAGGGATTTTTCCCTTTACTGGCCTGGAGATTTCATTCTTGGGAAAGCATTATTAGCCTATCTGGCTGGCGTAGCTCCATTAAGTGTGTTTGTGAGGGTATGACAGTATTTTTAAGTACTTGTAAAATAATGTTTCCTTGTGTCTTTTCCAAACATTCTTAGAATTATTAATCTATCTATATTCCTTCTATGAATTACCCTTCCTCCCCTCTTCCAGATAAAAGTTCTCATCCATGTTTTCCCCATTATTGCCTTCACAGCACCTTATTTTGGCATCTTTGTGCATTATCCTTTAGCTTTAATTATGTGAGTCTATGTTTGGGACTTCTATCCAGTTCAATTGATTTGCATGCATCTTCTTCAAGCACTGGCCTTCTCTTTACCCACATGCCCTAAATTTTAATTTTAGGGCCTTTGATAATGTTTTTTCTCATTTCTGTTGTCTTCTTTGCATCCATCAGCTAGCTACATCCAATTATGCATAATGCTTCATCAGAAAAACTGTTCCTGGCCCCTTAGATTAAGTTTTCTTCCTGTGATATTCTCAGTGTGCCCTATATGTTTCCATTTTAGCTTTCATTTCAGTTTTAATTGATTATCTGTGGAACTCCATGAAAGTGAAATTACATCAGTACTTTTCACTTAGTATGTTCCCCCTGGCAAGCTCAGTACCTAAGACATTAAAGTTGCCAAACACCACATATTTAAGGAGAAAGGAGAGGAAGGTGGGAAAGTTGAAGATGGGAGGGAGACTGGGAGGAAGAGGGACAGGCAGGCAGGTAGGAAGATGGGAGAGGAATTGAGAGAAAGAAAAAGGAAAGGAGGAAAATTGTTTATATATGTATAAGGAGTTTATGGGAGTCAAAAGAATTTGAAGGAATGTTCACTTTTAAGGTTTCTCTCTTCATCCAGTATTCCTAGCTTCTCTGTCACTCCCCTCCTGACTAAGAAAAGGTGTGTATGATTTCCAGGACCAAGAAAATGCACTAAATTCAGCCACTTTCTGAGGCTAGTACCTCTAGCATGAAAATGATAGTGATCTCAACAGATTACAGTATTATGATTTTAGTAGAAGACTTCCTAAAGAAGCAAATCTATATGCATCTCAAACTCCTGGATATCCCCTCCTTTCATATTTACAAAAGCTCTTGTAAGTAGAAAATTCTTCACCTTTATTTTTGTGATGGAGGAAGTAGAAAAATAAACATCTAAATAAGACCTGTTAAGTCATTTATAAATGCACTGCTTCATCAGTCTGCCCTCTTTCCCCGCAGGTAATTATGAATTTCTTGAATAAAGTGATAGTCATCAGTCTTATGGAGATTAATGTAGTGAAAGTAACAGTTCCCTTCTGGTGTGGTTAATGCCTGCAGTCAGATGCTTCCATTTTTATTTTTTATTATGAAGAGAAGAGACAACACAAAATCAGTCATCTTAGAAGGTTTCATAGCAACCCAGTGACTTTTTGATATCAAACAGCAACTCCTCTTTCCATATTCAAAAGACTAATATAGCATTTGAAGTTGTCTTTTCATTCTTTTATTGTAATGCTATAATTTTAAGTTACTATAGTAACCAGTTTGATTTGAGTGAAGACTTCATTATTGTAATTTTAATTGTTTGGTTTTGTTTTCTAGTCTAGTTCCATTTCAGTTTAAAAGATGAAAAAAAAGGATTATCTTTTACTATTCTCCAAATATCATGGAACACAAAGACAATTCAGACAGTGATTGTGTCTGACTGTTTCCGAAAATATATGTTTACACATCAATACTCGATGTCTATTTTAGAAACATTAGACATTGTACTAAAGCACATCGTTGTTTGATATAATTAAGTATAAAAGTACCAGTAACAATTCTCCAACATGCTACTGAACAATATATAGTGTACAACTATTTAGGCACTACATTACTGTAAAAAAATATTTATTTTCAACTTCATATATTACATTGAAAACATAATCATCATATTTAAATCATTAAAAATGTAAGAACTAAGAAAAATACTCTTACATTGAATTCATCTGATTTTATCATAGTATTCAATTATTGTAATTTAAATTACCCATGTCTGATTAACTTTTTTAAAGTTAGTTAGGGTTGTTATTGCTATGATCAAATACCATGACCAAAATCAATTTGGGGAGGAAAGGGTTTATTTCAGCTTTCAATTCCAAAATCACAGTGCACCACTATGGAACTTAGACATGGCAGGGAACAAGAATCAGGAACTGAGGCAGAGGCCATAGAGGAGTGTTGTTCACTGACTTTCTTGTTCACTTTGTTTTGTTTTTGTATGCAGCCCAGGACTACCTGTCCAGGAGTGGCAACTCTAAATATAGGATGGTCCATCCCACATCAATTATTAATCAAGGCTTACCTATAGGCCAATCTTATGGAGGTATTTTCTTAGTTATGGCTCTTAAATAATGCCACCTTGTGTCAAGCTGATATAAAACTAGCCAGAACAAAAACTCTACTAATGCATGACTTAATAATTCAAAATAATCAATTTGATTCCTGAAAAGACAAGTAAGTAACCCCATCCATTACACCATCTTGAACAGTTTGGAATCTGAACCCAGAGTCCACACAGAACTTCAGATAGAACTCGTAGAGCCAGTTCATCCTCCTGTTCATGTCAGTCACTCACTGATATCTAGCCTCTGGGATGTCAGCCACCCCACCCAGCATTACACCCCAAGCCTGCATGGAGCTTGAAATAGAACTCTAAGATATCCAGAGCACATCCTCTACTCCACCTACTGTGTATCAGTCATCCCAAATACTACACCCACTTGGGACCACCTGAATACTGAACCAGAATAGTCTCAAGATTGAAAACTGAGCATCATTCATCTGGTGCATACCATAACAAGTTGGTGTAACAGCAAAGATACAAACACTCACCCAACAAAAGTAAGACCAGATATTCATATACAGAAATACCAAAAACAAGCTAATTCCAGATACCTAGAACCCATCACAAAACTACAAATATCACAAAGATCAAAGATTACATGTCTCCTTCATTAACCAGCATCTCCATTATAATATTCCCCAAGAAAAGCAATATAAATGACTCTTAAGACAGTACTTCAAAATAGCAATCATAAATATGTTTAGGGAGCTCAAAAAGAACATGAATAAATGTCTGAATTAAGAACATGAAAATACAACAAGACAGTTGAATAAGATAATAAAAGCAATTCAGGATATGAAAATAGAATTTAATTAAGGGATAGAATCTAAAAAAAAACTAAAATAGAACTCAAAAATATAAAACTCAGGAAGTCAAACAAAAAATCTCAGAAGGAAGTTTTACCAACTGACTGGATCAAGTGAAAGTGAAAATTTCAGGTATCAAAGACAAGGTAGGCAAAAAGAATCATTCAGTGAAAGAATATGTCAATCTGAGATGATAGTTTATATAAGTGTCTCCAAAATTTCTACCAAGGAACTTCTACAACTCATAAACACCTTCAATAATGTAACAGGATACAAGATTAACTTGAAAAAAATCAATAGCTCTCCTTTACACCACAAATGATAAATGGATTGAGAAAGAAATAAGAGAAACATCACACTTCACAATAGCCACAAATAGCATAATATATCTTGGAGTAACTCTAAACAAACAAGTGGAAGACCTGTATAACAAGAACTTTAAATCTTTGAAAAAAGAAATTGAAGAAGACACCAAAAAATAGAAAGATCTTTTATGTTCTTGGGTAGGGTGAAATAAACATAGTAAAAATAACAATCTTACTAAAAACAATCTACAGACTCAGTGCAATCCCCATCAAAATCCCAACACAATTCTTCACAGACACAGAAAGAAAAATACTCAACTTCATATGGAAAAGCAAAAAAAAGAAAAACAGAATACCCAAAACAATCCTGTACAATAATGGAACTTCTGGAGACATCACAATCCCTGACTTCAAACTCTTCTACAGAGCTATAGTACTGAAAACAGCCCGCTATTGGCATAAAAACAGAGAAGAGGACCAATGGAACCCAATCAAAGACCTAGATATCAATCCACACACCTATGAACACCTGATTTTTGACAAAGAAGTAAAAAATATCAAATGGAAAAATGAAAACATAATCAACAAATAGTGCTGGCATAACTGGATGTCAACATGTAGAAGAATGAAAATAGATCCATATCTATCGCCATGCACAAAACTCAAGTTCAACTGGATCAAAAACCTTAACATAAAACCCACCACACTGAATCTCATAAAAGAGAAAATGAGAAGCACCCTTGAACACATTGGCACAGGAGACCACTTCCTAAATATAACCCTAGTAACACAGACATTGAGAGAAACAATTAATAAATGGGACCTCCTGAAACTGAGAAGCTTCTGTAAAACAAAGGGCATGGTCAACAAGACAAAATAACAGCCTACAGAATGGGAAAAGATCTTCATCAACCCCACATCAGACAGAGGGCTGATCTCCAACATATACAAAGAACTGAAAAAAATTGGTCATCAAAAGAACAAATAATCCAATAAAAAAGGTAGCTTATTGACAACTTTAATATATCAAGATTTTCTCCTGGATTACAATCTAGGTAAGGAACAAGCAAATCCCAACCTGTGTAAATAATAAGATTTTATTCCCATTATTCAATCTATAAACTTCCATAAAATTTGCAGAATCATTCAACATGTTTAGGAAATTTTTATTTAATATCATATCAACAATTCTTATCCATGGCCATGTAATTTTGTAAGCTATTCCATGTGATATTTGATGATGAGACAATTTAGTTTTTAGAATTGAAGTAATGCCTTTCTCTAGACTCTTGCCTTTTGTGCCACACTGATCCCCAATAAGGCAAGTTATGGAAGGTTTATGGATCACATAATGTTATTTTTTCATATTTTTTTATTTAAAAAAAATACTATTTTATGTACCAACCCCAGTTCCCCTTCCATCCCCTTCTCTGCCACCCTCCCACTCCTCAGAGGGAGTAGGGCCTTCCTTGGGTAGTCAACAAGGTCTGAGATACCAAACATAAAAGAATACCTTCTCTCAGCCCCTCATGGAACCTTCCTTAAAACTGACCCCATATTCAGTAACAAAGCAAACTTCAACAGACATAAAAATTTAGAATAAACCCCTGTATCTTATCGGATCACTATGGCTTAAAGTTCAAAATCAACATTATAATTATAGACAAGCCTACAAACTCATGGTAATTAAAGAGCACTCAATTGAATCACACCTGGGTCAGGAAACAAAAAAGAAAGAAATTAAAGACTTTCTAGAATTCAACAAAAATGAAAGCACAGCATACCCAAACTTATGGGACACTATAAAAGCAGTGCTAAAAGGAAAGTTCATAGTACTAAGTAAAAGAAGGGCGGAGTCAGAGATGCCATGGATCCGCCCTCAGAGATAGACATGCTGGAACTTTGCTGGTAGGCCACCACCTGTGCTGATACACAGATTAATAGAAATGGGTTAAATTAAGATGTAAGAGTTAGCCAATAAGATGTTCGAGCTAATGGGCAAATCAGTGATGTAATTAATACAAAAAGGTAAAGAACATGGTGAAATTTCACACTGGTGACTAAGCAGCATGCCTGAAAGCTCTAGAACAAAAAGAATCAGACTGACCCTGGAGGAGCAGATGCCAGGAAATAATCTAATTGAGGACTGAAATCACTAAAATAAAAACAAAGTAAACAATACAAATAATCAATAAAACAAAGAGCTGGTTCTTCTAGAAAATTAGTAAGATAGACAAACGATTATCCAAACTAACCAAAGGGAGAGAGAATATCCAAATTACCAGAATCAAAAATGAAAAGGGGAACATAACAGCAGACACTAAGGAAATCCAGAGAATCGTTAGGTCACCTACTGTTCTTTAACTGAGCATTCACTGGTTACTCCGAGCAACAGCTTAAGTAAACAACAAAAAATGAAACTTTGCAATATCTTTCCTATCCTTTCCTTTGAAAACTGTAAGAAGGGACTCCCACTGTGTCAATGTTCTAAATTCTTCTCAGAACCCCCATTATACTATTGTTTGTCACAGTGGTTTGAATGAGAATGTTCCCAATAGCCTAATAGATTTGAATGATTAGCCACCAGAGAGTGGCTCTGTTTTGAAAGGCTTAGGAAGTATGGCCTTGTTGGAGGAAGTGTGTCACTGGGGGTGAGCTTTGAGGCTTTTGAAAGCCCAAGCCAGGCCTAGTGGCTCTCTCTTCCTATTGCCTACAGATCCCAGTGGAGAATTTCAAGCTACTTCTCCAGCAACATGTCTTGTCTGCCTGTGCGCCATCAAGTCTTCATGCCAGGAAAATGGATTAAATCTATGAAATCGTAAGCAAGCCCTAATCAAATGCAGTCTTTTATGAGTTTCTGTGGTCATGGAATTACTTCACAGCAATAGAAAACTGACCAAGACATCTATCTCTGTCTATGATCCTAATAACTCTTAACAAATCTCTTACCGAATAGGCTAGTCCTACTTGGTATCCTCCTTGAACATCACATCTGAAAACTTTCTATGATTGTATTATGTCTGAAACTTAGAGGAAGTACTGATGAATCATAGCTAAAATGAAACTGAGGAGGGGTAGAAAGACAGCTCTGTAGGTAAAGGTGCTTGTCTGCAAGTCTGGTGACCTGAGCTTAATCATCAAAGCCCATATGGCAGAAAGAAAGAATTGACTTTTCCATATGGATAAAGAAAAGAACTGATTTACAAGTTGTCCTCTCACCTCAATATATGACACAGTACATCAATTTTCAAGCCACATATACACTCACACACAATTCAAAATTTGAAAAAAATAATAACTGAGCAAGATTGATGTAAAGAATAATGAAGAAAGTATGCATTTGAGAGAACTGAACAGTTTGCATAAAAGCTACCTGGCTTTTCAATTCCATTTTTTACTAAGCAAATATCCATTCTACCTAAAATTATTTAAGGTTTACATTTGACATAATCCCTAAATCACTAGTGGTTATATGATACCATTTGTGAAAATATGTAAATATTGTGTAAATATAGATCTACAAACCAAGCATATTTATTTGTAATAAGAGTCCCAATATAATTAATAATTCTGTGAAATCAAAGTGCCTTCATTTTTTTCTACAAGCTTTAACTTTCACCAGTGATATTGATATGTATCACAATATATGCATGCAATAATTAGGGGCATTTCATATTTGTAAATTCAAAGTTAACTGTATAATATGTATTCCAAGATAGCAGGTTAAAGAGACTATTTTTCCTAATTGACATTGAAAGAAATGATTAGCATGCTGCAGTACTTGTCTAACTCCTTTAGATTCATTAATTATTCAGGATTAATTCTGTGAAAATCCAGAGAATGCTTATGATGATGAGTTCTTAAGATATACAACTGTTCGAGGAGATAAGAACTGTTCATGAATTTATCATGTATTCAAATACACTATAAAGATCTTGGCTGCTATAAATGTCTTCTACTTTTTATATAATTACTAACTATCGGTGGTGAATGCACATTAACATTTGCCCATTAAAATCAGATTACAATTTTCTGAACTATTAAGATTTATTAACCTTGGACAAGGTTATATATAAACTACTTAAAGTCATGTATTCGTGAATATATTTTATATACATTTGCCTCTTTCATATGAAATGCCTTATCTGAATATGCTAACAAGATTAATATGCCAACTCTATACAGCTAGAATACGGACAGTTGAAGATACAATCATCAAACTAGATAATTAGGAAGTATACTGTCTAGCAAGAGAGACTATTAAACAAACATCAATAAGGAATTGTGGTAATTACTACAAAAAAAGCAGGGGACTCATGGGACCATTTACATAGATGTAACCCAGCATCAAAAAGACAAATCCTATATGTTCTTTCTCACACATTTGGCCTACCTTCTAATTTTCATATCCTTGTATTTGTGTCAGAACAAATTTATGTAGAGCTTAGGAAACTAGAAGACATCAATGGAAGAGAAAAAAAATGACTTAAATGAGTATGGAAGTGTGGGAGGAATCAAGCCAAACTAAGAATGTATGAAAATTCCATGGAAATATGCTACTTTCTATACTATTTTTTTAAATGTTACTGCACAAAAAAGAGGCAAATTATCCTGTTCTTAGACAAGATAGAAAAGAACACTTGCTAGATACTTAGGAGGAACAGCATTAGGAATTTCTTTGCAACATATTCTCAATGCTTTTAAGTTTATGGTGAAGCTGCTGGAACCCTGGGCTTGGAGGAGTCAGAGAAAATCCTAGAATTGTAGATCTGGACAAACCTGGAAAAGAGAAAAACATTAGAACCGGTAGTCAAATGGGTGATTCATCACATGCATTACAAAGAAGAAAGGAGCAACAAACATGGTGACATCTACTTATACAGAAAATGATAGTTTAAAAAAAATAAAAAATAAAAAAAACACTAGGCAGGGGGAAAGACACATTCCCGAGTGTTAACAGCTCTCAATGTTTCTGGTTACAGTGGATTGTGAGCACTCTCTGACAACATATTTTGTTTACTCATGTAAATGCATGTGACTGATGAATATATATTGGTTTTGAAATAAGAAAGTAAAATACATGGTAAAATTATTTTTTTGTTTAGCCAGTCTTAATAGTCTTAATTTTTTCCAGTCATTAAAAGCACAACTGAATGAGCACTGACAAACTTGGCTAGATAAGAGATGGGGAAATTGCTTCAGTAGTTAAGAGCACTTGCTGCTCTTACAAAAAAACAGGAATTTGGTTCCCTGTACTCACATAGGGATCTGACATCCACTTCTGGCCTCTTAGGGCGCACACACACACACACACACACACACGGGTAGGGGATAAAGAGAGCAGATACACATGCATATATATAAATAAAAATAAAATATTTTTTGAAAATCATACATATAAAGTTATTATGCAAATTAACTGAAGCATAATGCTTAAGGATACATGAAGGATTAAAAAAATCTTTTGAAAATTGCATCTCACTTACTAATTTTTGAAATAAGTAATGATGTTGTATGTCATATACAGAACACACCCCCACCTGACCCAAAATATCATAAATTAAAATTGTAATCCTTAATGAAATTGTATTTGGAGATAGTGCTTTTATGAAGATAATTAATGTGAAATGAGATCATAAAGAGAGAGCTCTAAGGTAACAGGACTGGTCCCTATAAGAAAAGAAAGAGATAATGCATTTCTCAGATAGGAAAAGTCACATGAACATGACCACATGCAAACCAAAAAAAGGCCTAAGAAGACAGTCAGTGGTGGCACACATCTTTAATCCAAGCATTCAGGAAGCAGAGACAGGCAGATCTCTGTGAGTTCAAGGCCAGTGTGGTCTGCAGAGAGCCAAGACAACAAGGCTACACAGAGAAACCCAGCCACAAAGAAAAAGAGAAAGAAAATAGGCCTAAAAAATAACTAAACCTACTGACCTGACATCTTAATCTTGGAAAAAATCATTTCTATTTTGTTATGCCAGCCAAATAGACTTATATGCTTAGGATATTTATGTCCAATCAAATCTTCAAGTTGACCAACATGTTTTAAGTTGAAATACTTTCAAAGACTGTGTTGATGAAATGGCATATGATTTTTTTCCCTTTTAAGACTAGCATTTGATTGGTGAGAGGGAGGTAAGCACTCTACCTTGAGCTGTGACAGTCCATTCAACAAAGGCAACTGCAATGGTTAATTTGACTAAACTATGGCATACTCATAAATTTGATAAAACATTAAGGTGTTACTGGATGAGATTAGCATTACATTAACACTGACATCTTTTCTTGTCTTCTAGGACACATACATCTTCTTCTGTCTTTGACCTCAAACAAACTAGAATTTAACATCCTTTAGATGTACTAATCTGGCCAATCTCCCAAGTAACACCAAAATTTTAGAGTAATGATCAGGCAATACAAGAATGAAATCCATGAGCAAGTGAAGAAATCATAGTGGAACAAGGAACCATCAGAAAACTCTTATATAGAACTGAGATCTGATTATTTTCAAAGTGACCTTCTCTGCCTACCCACACTCACTTCAGCTGCACACAGATTCTGATGGCTCCTTGTTCTACTATGCTTCCTTGGGCATAGATTCCATTTCTGTTGCCTAAATAAGGTACATTCATCCTGGGCATTTTATAAAGAATTATATGCTGAGCCTGGGAAATATAAAGACCTTTTAAAAGCAATTTGGGAGGGAGAGCGGGAGAAAGGGAGGAAGGGAGGGAGGGAGGGAGAGTTGACTCCATTAGAAAAGAACACATACAAACGAGAAGAAAGAGAAAGAAAGAAGGCAGAAATGAAGGAGAAGAGAAAAGAATAGAGAGAGGAGAGTCATTGCATTAACCCCATCACCAAATCATTTATTATTGTGGTAGCAGTTTCCTCCAAAATTGAAAACCTTCCTTCTTGGAGGGAACATATTAAGACACAAGATATACAGAGGGGTTAGGTAGCTAATAAGGGTTGGGGGCAGGAAGCAGATATTCCAAGAAAATGAAAATAGATTATTTTGTTATAAAGCGATAAATGGAAAACTAGAATTGGAGGATTAAATGAAGAAGGGGATAGGAGGGCTGGGAATATGGAGAGGTATGGGTAACACTGAAGGACTTTTGAAAAGCAATATCAAAAATGTGCTACTATAGAGGCTTCCTGAAATATATACGAATACAAAAGGAATTTACATGGAGTTACCAGGTAATAGAGAAGACAATGCCCCAACTTTGTGGATTGTAGGCATCAAACTTGGGTCATCAGGCTTATACAGCAAGCACTTTAGTTACTGTGCCATCTCACTGACTTGCCTTTCTTTTTTATTGACACCAAGATTTTATGTAAAACATCAATGCAATTTAAAAAATTTTTAATTTTACTTTTCTCATGGGAGGGCATGAATACAGGCCCCCACTGCCATAAATCATGCAGTCAAGTTTCCCATATTTTGGGAAATCATATGGGGTAAGCACATCCAGAGTACAATGAATAAGCATCACCCTGGGAAAATAACCTCTGTGGTCATATCAACCCAGCCAGGTAAGTATACAACTGTGCAATTTTTGAAGCTAGATTCTTTTTATATTTATATTTATTCTTACATGTCACATAATTTCTCATACTTGAGGAGTACCATGTGATCTTTTGATACATATGCACATTTTATAGTGATTAATCATATTAATTAGTATACACAACACCTCAAACATGTATTTTTTTTGCAATGATAAAATTCAATGTCTTCTTGAAATATGGATAGCTATAGTCATCCAACAGGCTGCTTAATGACACCACAGAACTTATTCTTCCTTTGGTCTATCCCTTCTCATCTATCTTCTCCTCTACCTTCTCTAAACTCTCATCATCTCTATTCTACTTTTTATGAAATTGGTATATTTAGGTTCTGTGCATGTGGGAGATTGTGTGCTGTTTATCTTCCTCTGCCTGGCTTATTCCCATTTAAAAAAAAGTTTTCCAGTTTCATCTGCATTGCATAAAATGACATGAAGTCATCCTTTTTCCCAAAGAAAATGAAATAAGTGTCAAATGAATATTTCCACCACTCTTGTTTACTGCAGCATTATTCACAAAGTATGCAGACAGGAAATTAACAGAAGTTTCCTGAAATTGGTCCTTCCAGAGATTTTTTTAACAAAATGGATAAACCCTGGCATCATGGCCCACACTACAGAATGTCATGAGCTCATCCAAACTGTGTAGTTTTGGCTATCCTAAACTACACAGTGAAATTTCGTATTTGCTAAAACAGCTGTCATTTATGTACACACAGAACAGCTATGGAATAGGACTGAATCATGTTTTTTGGGGACCTTGATCATATGTGATAGTGTCAATGTAACAATTCAGAAAATAATTGATACTCGTGCTCTTTATTCCTGAGAATTAACTGAATGAGAGATAGAATGCAGTTTCCCAGATACGATTCCAGAAGCAGCAGCCATGTTCTCACATGTGGAAATGGTAAAATGATGTCACAGTTGCTGATTGTAAAACTCCATTCATTCCAAAGCACATCACAATAATAGGGAGGAAACAAAACAAATGTCACGGAAAATGTATGCTCAGGAATTAACAGAACTCAGAAATTCATTTCTTGGGCTTCAAAAAAAAATCTTGTCAGGTAGTTTAAATCTTCATGTATTTTTTTAAGAATGTGCTTCCAGTGAGTTTTCTCTTGTGACTTTCTCTTTCTCGTCCTTTTGTGATAACTCATATACACACAATAGAAATCAAGTCTTTAGCATCTTAAGCACTAGAATGTATCCAAGTTTGTAACTTATCATTGATTTATTGTATCTCTTGTCATAACAAATATTTTCGTTTTATATAGATAAATATGTTTGATTTTTAAAAAATAACTTCTGTTCCTCTTGCCTTGCCAATCTCTTTTTGTTTTCCTTTGTTTTTCCTTCAGGATTTTAATTTTTATTTGTTTACACTTAGTATGTAATCCATCTGGATTTTTTTCTATTCTCATTTTTTTTGTTTTTGCTTTTATGAGATGGGATCCTAATTTTATTTTCTTCCATATGGATAGCCAGTTGTCCCAAAATAACATAATAAATATTCCATTCTTTGTCACTGAATTTGAAATACCATTTTAATATATATTAGCATATCATATTGTTGAGTTTATTGCATTTTATATATTTTAGCCTTCAATTCATTTACAATTTATAATTGTGCAAGTGGTTCTCTAGTTGTTCAGTGTTGTTTATTGAATATTGGTGCTTTATCCACTGGTTTAGAATACCCTATGTATCTGTTTCATTCATCTTTCAATTTGGGCCCCAGCATCTTCCCTTTTCCTTATCTGTAGTTTTAAAATATGCTGCTATGTCTGGTAGACAAATAATCTCCCTCTATCTTTTTACTTGTCTTTATTCAAAAGTAATTGGATATTCTCATATTTATTCTCTCAGATGAACTGTAAAGTATCCTGACTGCATCATATCTACCTCAATACATACAGATATTAAGTATGTATAAAGAGACATACACATGGTGGTATGACATGCTTTTGAGAGTGCATCGTATGTGTATATACAGTTTCTGTAGCACCTTCTGTCATTTATATGCTTTTTCACATTTTTTTATTTATTAATTCATTTATTTTTTAAAAAAAAACTCTTTTCTCATTTTACATACCGATCCTAGTTCCCACTCCCTCCCCTCCTCCCCTTCCCTCCACTTTTCCCCCATTCTACCCTCGCCCCATTCCACTTCTCAGAGAGGGTAAGGTTTTCCATGGGGAGTCAACAAAGTCTAGCAAACTACTTTGAGGCAGAACCAAGGCACTCTCAAATATATCTAGGCTGAGCAAGGTATCCCCCGAAAGAGAATGGGCTTCAAAAAGCCAGTAAAAGTAGTAGTGACAAATCCTGGTCTCACTGCCTGTGATCCCACAGTCTGCCCCAGCCATACAACTATCACCCACATTCACAGGGCCTAGTTTAGTCCTATGCTGGTTCCCTCACTGTTCACTTGGAGTTGGTGAGCTCCCACCCATTAGTTCAGGCAAGCTGTTTCAATGGGTATCCCCATCATGGTCTTGATCTCTTTGCTCATATTGTCACTCACTCTTCCCACTCTTTGACTGGACTGTGGGAGATCACCCCAGTGCTCCACTGTGGGTTTTTGCCTCTGCCTTCCATCAGTTGCTGGATGAAGGTTCTATGGTGACATTTAAGACAGTCATCAACCTGACTACAGGGTAGGGCCAGTTATGGCATCCTCTCCACTATAGCTTAGGGTCTTGTCTTAGCTGGGGTAACCCTTGTGGATTTCTGGGAGTTTCTTTGGTGCCTGGTTGCTTGCTAGTCCCATAAAAGCTCCCTCAATCAAGATATCTCTTTCCTTGCTCTCTGTCTTTCCCGTATCTCAAGAATTCTGTTCCCAAAAAGTCTCCTCCCCATCCCCTTGTCACCTTCTCCACCACTTCTGCCCTTTCTTCTCTCCAGACCGCCATGCTCCCAATTTTCTCAGGATATCTTGTCTATTTTCTCTTCCCAAAGGGGATCTATATATGTTTCTCTTAGGGTTCTTCTTGTTACTTAGTTTCTCTTGGATTGTGGACTATAGAATTTTTATCCTTTACTTTACAGTTAGTATCCACTTATGAATGAGTACATACTATGCTAATCTTTCTGGGTCTGTGTTACCTCACTCGGTATGGTTTTATCTAGTTTCATCCATTTGCATGCAAATTTCAAGATGTCATTGTTTGTTACATTTCAGTAGTATTCCATTGTGGAAGAAAAAAACTATCTTCAAGAAATGGTGCTGGAATAACTGGATGTCAACATGTAGAAGAATATAAATAAATCCATATCTATACCCATTAAAAAACTGAAGTCCAAATTGATTAAAGAACTCAATATAAATCCAACTACACTGAACCTGATAGAAGAGAAATTGAGAAGTAGCCTTCAATGAATGGGCACAGAAGACATCACTTCCTAAATATAATACCAGTATCATAGACACTGAGAACAACAATAAATAAATGGGACCTCCTGAAACTGAGAAGCTTCTATAAAGCAAGGGTCACAGTCAATAAGGCAAAATGGTAGCCTACTGAATAAGAAAATATCTTTACCAACCCCACATCAGAGGATTGATCTCCAAAATATATAGAGAACTCAAGAAATTAGACATCAAAATACCAAATAATCCAATTTAAAATGGGGTACAGACCTAAACAGAATTCTTAACAGAAGAATCTCAAATGACTGAATGACACTTAAGGAAATGTTCAACATCCTTAGCCATCAGGGAAAAGCAAATCAAAATGACTCTGAGATACCATCTTACACCAGTCAGAATGGCTAAGATGAAAAATACAAATGACAGCTTATGCTGGAGAGGATGCAGAGTAAGGGAAACACTCTTTCATTGATGGTGGGAATGCAAACTTGTACAATCACTTTGGAAATCAGTATGGTGGTTTCTCAGAAAATTAGGAGTCAATGTACCTCCATTGAGATCCAGCAATACCACTTTTGGTTACATATCCAAAGAATGCTCAATCATGCTACAAGGACATTTGTTCAACTATGTTCATAGCAGCATTATTTGTAATAGCCAGAAACTAGAAACAACCTAGATGCCCCTCCACCAAGAAACAAATGAAGAAAATGTTGTACATTTTTTACATTTTTAATGACCATAATTTTGTTTATTTTAGTACATGGTTTTCCTATGTAATCATTATTAATGTTATGGTTTGAATCTTAACTGTCACCAACAGGCTGGGATTTTGAGGGCTTGTTCCCCAGCTGCTGCACCATTCTGAGAGGCTATGAAACCCTTAGAATGTGGGGCCTAGATGGTTACAGTGTTTTAAAAATGTTGCAAGATCCCCAGCAGGCCCACAGAGCAGCTAGTCCCAGGCAGAGATGGCTGCCAGACCTGGAGCAGTTGCCAAGATTCCCGGCGGGCTGGTCCCAGCGAGGCGGGCTGGTGTGAGCACAGGGTGGGTAGAAGGGACATGCTCAGACACATTGTATGGAATAGAATTGGATATGTATTACTTAGAGGAGAGAAAAAGAAAGAGAAGAAGAGGAGATAGACAGAGAAGGGCCCGATAGAGAGACATGTGCACGCGCCAAGAGGGGACAGACAGACTCTAAGATGGCAGGAGGAGGGCAGGGGTCGCCAGGAGTGGGTGTGGCTTGTCTATTAAAGAGATGAAAAACATAACATAGTGACACAGTGGATTCCTAGTGGCAAACTGTTGAAGGTTACTGCACACACCCAAGTTCTAGTCATTCTCTACTGCTTGGCCTTCCAGGACGTAAATATCCATTGCCCAATGCCTGAACTGAGGATCTACCCTACCTTCTCATCAAACCAGGGACCCCTCTGAAACCATGTGTCTGAAACTTTTCCTCATTAAGTTGTTTCTGTAAGATACAACTAGCATTAAAATATGCTGGTTTTATTTTTCATTTTATTATCAAATAGTTGATGGATAAAATCAAAGAAACTGACTTTAACATATTAATATGGTGTTTTTTTGTACTTCTTTCTCTTGCCTTTTTTAATGTTGGTGGGTATTTTGCCTGAGTGTGTGTGTGTGTGTGTACCCCATGTGTGCCTGGTGCTTGAGGAGGTCAGATCCTTGCAACTGGAGTTACAGACTTCAATTGAGAGCCATCATGCAGGAGATGGAAACTGAGCTCCAGTATTATGGAAGATCAGCAAGTGTTCTTTTCCTCCACCTCTCTCTCTCTCTCTCTCTCTCTCTCTCTCTCTCTCTCTCTCTCTCTTTCTCTCTCTCTCTCACTCTCTCTCTCCCCCATACACACACACACACTCACACACACACTCTCTCCCTCTCTCTTTCTCTCTCTCTCTCACACACACACATACACACACTGTAATTTTTGTAAGAACAGGGCTCTCTACGTAACTCTGGCTGACCTGGAACTTGCTATGTAGATCAGGCTGGAATTACAGATTGTGCTACTACACCCTACTTTCTGATTGAATTATATATTTATATCTTTTGAATGTTTTGACAAATAATAATGATATACTGTAGCGTGCACCATGGCGCCATCATGTTGTGGGTGTGTTGGCACAGAGCCTGGGCGCCATTTGCTGTTCCATGGTAACCTTGGTAAACAACTTGTGTGCATGCGTGCATGCTCCTCCTAGCATGGGGAGTCTTTCGATCTGGCCATTCGATCTGGCCAATCATAATTTAGCACGATCACTCCATTCTGGCCTGAGCCATTGGGTTGATGACACGTCAGGGCTTTGTCTGGCACCGTATATATTCTTCTGCTTCCACGGGGACGGGGTCTTCTTGCCTCTCTCAATTCTCAAGTGTAAGTGCTCCAATAAAGTGTGTTCTGAGAAGAATCCTGTGTGGCCGTCTCTTCTGCTGGCGGAAGCGGCGTGCCGCAATATACCATTATCTTTATTAATAATATTACTTCATGTAATAGAAATAAGTAGATAAAGGCTGGAGAGATGGCTTAGCCATTAAAAGCTAGGTTCACAACCAAAATATAAATAAACAACTCTATTTTTCTAAATTTTAATGAGAATTGTTTTAGTGTTTCCTCATAAAATATGATGCTAATGTTTTCCTAAACTTATTTTTTAATAAAAAAAGAAACTATATAGGGTCAGATTAGGTGTTGGTAGAAATTATCTTTATTATTCTGCTTTAAAGGTTCCTTATAGTGGCATCTGTTGAATGTTCCCTCCTCAAAAAATGTACAGAAGTAAACTGTCATTACCATGCAGACAAGGCCAAGAAAGATACCACACATAGGCACAAAAATAGCATGGACATGCCATTAAAAACCTCAGGTCACAAAGGTACAAATCTCTTAAGTGTTTCAACTCCAAGTTCTTGAGGAGTATGAGTTTTGCCAAGAACAACATCAAGAAGGGCCTAAAGAAGATGAGGGAAAACAATGTAAAAGCAATAAATTTACATGCAGAGGACATCCAGGAGGTCACTCACTCTGCCAATCAAAGGGCAAAGCTCAAACTGAGACTGATGGTGACAGCTCAGCCTCAGGCTTCAGCTCTTGTTCCAGCTCCAACTGCTGCTTGGCACCCAAAGGTCCCAAGACCTTTGTGAATGCCAAATAGTAAAGACCTCTCTGCTAATATGAAGACAGATGGACTGGTGTGACCTCCCTCCACCCCTAAAACTGTATGCAGATTGTTGGTGTCCTGTGCTGTTTCTACAAATAAACTTGAAGCAGGACCCATTCAAAGAAAATACTAAAACATCTAGGGAACCCTTGACCTGTTATTAAGAATTCCTATGCTCATATGATAGGGCATCTCTTGGGTATATTCCCAAGAGTGGTATTGCTGGGTCCAGGGGTAGGTTGATCCCAAATTTCCTGAGAAACCGCCACACTGATTTCCAAAGTGGTTGCACAAGTTTGCATTCCCACCAGCAATGGATGAGGGTACCCCTTCCTCCACAACCTCTCCAGCAAAGGCTATCATTGGTGTTGTTGATTTTAGCCATTCTGACAGGTGTAAAATGATATCTCAAAGTTGTTTTGATCTGCATTTCCCTGATCGCTAAGGAGGTTGAGCATGACCTTAAGTGTCTTTTGGCCATTTGCAATTCTTCTGTTGAGAATTCTCTGTTCAGTTCAGTGCCCCATTTTTTAATTGGGTTATTTAGCATTTTAAAGTCTAGTTTCTTGAGTTATTTATATATTTTGGAGATCAGAAGCATTTGTTCAACTATGTTCATAGCAGCATTATTTGTAATAGCCAGAAACTGGAAACAACCTAGATGTCCTTCAATGGAAGAATGGATGAAGAAGGTGTGGAATATATACACATTAGAGTACTACGCTGCGGTAAAAAACAATGACTTCTCGAATTTTGCATGCAAATGGATGGAAATAGAAAACACTATCCTGAGTGAGGTAAACCAGACCCAAAAAGATGAACATGGGATGTACTCACTCAAAATTGGTTTCTAGCCATAAATAAAGGTCACTGAGTCTGTAATTTGTGATCCTAAAGAAGCTAAATAAGAAGGTGAACCCAAAGAGAAACATATAGTTATCCTCCTGGCTATGGGAAGTAGACAAGATTGCCGGGCAAAAAACTGGGATCTTGGGGGTGGGGCGGGATGGGGGTAAGGGGAGAGGGGGAGAGAAAAGTGAGAAGGGGAGGATGGGGGGAACTTGGGGAAACGGAATGATTGGGATATAGGAGGGTTGGTTAGGGGAGCAGGGAAGCACATTATCTTAGTTAGGGGAGCCACCTTAGGGTTGGCAAGAGTCTCGAACCTAGAGTGGCTCTCAGGTGCCCAGGGTGATGTTCCCAGTTAGTTCCTTAGGCAGCTGAGGATAGGGAACCTGAAATGACCCTATCCTATAGCCATACTGATGAATATCTTGCATATCACCATAGAACCTTCATCTGGCGATGGATGGAAATAGAGACAGAGACCCACACTGGAGCACCAGACTGAGCTCCCAAGGTCCCAATGAGGAGCAGAAGGAGGGAGAACATGAGCAAGAAAGTCAGGACCACGAGGGGTGCACCCACCCACTGAGACAGTGGGGCTGATCTATTGGGAGCTCACCAAGGCCAGCTGACTGTGACTGAAAAAGTATAGGATAAAACCGGACTCTCTGAACATGGCGGACAGTAAGGGCTGATGAGAAGCCAAGGACAATGACACGGGGTTTTGATCCTACTTCATGTTCTGGCTTTGTGGGAGCCTAACCAGTTTGGATGTTCACCTTCCTAGACCTGAATGGAGAGGGGAGGACCTTGGATTTTCCACGGGGCAGGGAACCCTGACTGCTCTTCGGACTGGAGAGGGAGGAGGAGAAAAGTGGGGGGAGGGGGAAAGGGGCGGGAGGAGGTGGAGGGAAATGGGAAGCTGGGAGGAGGCGGAAATTTTTTTTTAATTTTTTTTCTTTTCAATTAAAAAAAACTGGAAAAAAGAATTCCTATGCTAACTTTTTCATGAATTTACAGCATAAAATTTTTTAAATATTACTAAATTCGATTTTGGGTTTTAAGATTTAAAAGAATTCAACATAATCTTTTACAATTAGTATTAGATAAATATTCCACAATAAATACTCTTTAAACTAATATGTTTTCTTTGAGTGCAGTTCAGGTTCCATAATTTTCAAAAAGCTGTTTTGAGAAAGGCTCTCACTCTGTAGCCCTAGCTAACCTGGAAGACGTTATACAGAACCAGGCTGGCCTTGAATACATGAAGATCACCCACTCGCTTCTCCCTCAGTGGGGCTCGGATTACCGGTGTACACCATCATATCTGGTGGGCCCCATACTTTTAATAATACCTTTTGTTCTTCCATTTTTTAATAAATACTGATTTAAGCTATGCTTTATTTTCTCTTAAATCCCACAGTTATTTCAGGACTGTCTTAGATACTTAATGGTTTGATTTCCTAGTTACTGCCTTTTGATAATGGATGATGTTATATATTCTTGCTAAAAAACAAGGTTGATGTGAGTTGATAAATGCAGTAAGACCTTTTTGCAAATTAAAATATTTTGTTAACTTTTGTTAATTATCTACAAATATTTGAAAAGACAAAACTTTTTGCTATGGTATTAATGAATGTGTCAAACTGAACACTAATAATAGATTAGTCTCTTTCCTTGTTCTCCTCCCTTATTTAATTTATCTACAATTAAGAGAGCTGTATAAATAGCTTCCCAAATGGTAATAATTTTTTCAACTTTCCCTTATGTTCCAACAACTTTTGTGTTGTCTAACTCCTAGACGTGGCTTTATCAATAAAAGACAGATTTGTCAATGTACTTGTATGCTCTCTAAATTTAATTCTACTTTTCCTGGTGTTGAAATGGTGACCTTTTCTTTCTTTCCATTTGCATTTGCCTGGGATAGCTTTGTTCTTTACTTTAGTTTTAACCTTTCTTTAACCTAGTCTTAGAATATTAGTCTTGTGTCTTGAGAATTTAATCCATTCACATTTATAATAATGAGTAATATATTTGGCCTTAACTTTGGCATGCCATTTGGTGTACTTAAATATCCCAAAGCTTACTATGTCACTGCCTTTGAAATTTACTTTCCCAGTACTCTAGTTTTTCTTGGGCTCACTGTCTTTCTCATTCTACTATATTGATATGAACCTTGCATATGATAGATTTAATGTGTGATATTCTAGTTTCTCAAAGGAGCTCTAATTTGTAGTGTGTACCCATTGCTGATGCAGATAGTGAAAAGTCTTATTAATGATAACTTGGAGAGATAGGAAGAGATTTGCAAAGTAACAACCAAAAGCTGGCTCTAAAACACTGGATTTATTTTACTAGCATTTGCACTTAAAATTTTGATCTTTGGCACAGCAAGGTAGCTCAACAGGTAAAGGTGTTTGCCACACAACTTGGCATCCTAAAAGTTTGGTCTCTGATACCTACTTAAAGTCAGAAGGAGAGAACTGACTCCACTGAGTTGTTTTCTGACATTCACCTACCATGCCTACACATGCACATCATGTCCTGCTGACTACAAATAAATTGAATCTCTACATATACACAAAGAATTAATATGTATCTCTACCAAATTTCATGTTTTGCTGAAATAACAGGATTAAAGATTTCTAAATCTTTTCATTATATAATTAATCCTTTAGTAATTATTTTGGAATTGCTCTTATATATTTCAGAAACAACTCAATAATGATTATCCATTAGTTAATTTTGTGTTTTTTTTTCTGGTCAAAACACTCAGAAACATATTTTATGATGATATTAGTAAATTATTCAAATGGCATTCAAGTCTATAACTTTTCTTCACATTGCAAGTTTTATTCTTAGATTAAATTTTAGTAGTGAGATGGTATCTTCATAGCTACTTTGGAACTCCAGAAATGGTCTTCACCCATTTAAATATGATTTAATAACAAGATAATCTGCAAATTAAAGCACAAGAAACAATGATACTTTTCTACAGATCATGCTGTAAATAGAAGTGACTGTGCACTCTATATAAGAATTTCTACCTGTGAAACCTCTTCTCGAGCCTAATGGAAACTTAGAGAACTTCCTATTTTATTCCTTTAAATCCTAATTTCATCTTATGTGTATACTCATGCATATTCAGGCAATGCATGCACCATTTTCACGAAGTGCCCACAGAAGCTAAAAGAGGATGTCAGATTCCCTGGAACTGCAGTTAGGGATGATTGTGAACTGCTCTGTGAATGCTAGGAATTGAACCCAAGTTTACCAGAATAGCACTAAGTGCTTTTAACCACTGAGCCATCATTTCCACAGAGTTCCTTATTGCATTTCATTTGGTTATTGGAAACTGACACCATAGTCTGCAGAGGGCTACTGCAGAGGAGGTGGTTCCAACATTGACACCATTTGTCTTCCTCAAAACAAAGATAGGGAGTCAAAAGGGCTGTGTATAGTACAGGATGAAGTTTGATTTTGTTATTTTAAAATATTTTTGAAAAGTTCTTAACCATTCTTTTTCCCCTGCCCCATCTAGTAAGTAATTTTGTCTTCTAACAATGCTGAAAAGAAAGAGAAGATGACTAGAGCATAAAACCTAGGTCCTAGATCTAGGCTGGGCTACATATTCCTTTGCACGGAAACTGGATGTTTCTTTGGGGTCTTTATGTCTTTGCCTTGTCATTTGATCTTAAAGTAAATGATGCATACCCTCTTTTAAACTGAGTAATTATTTATTAATACATTTCAGGGAATACCCTACTCCTTACCAATATACTATCCAAAAGAAATGAGAACACAAGGAGTTCTTATTTTAGAGAGAGAGAATTCAAGATGGAAACTGAATTTCCTGATTGTCACCTCATAGGTCAATCACCCAACTTCAGGTTTGTTGGTATATTATGTCCAAAATTAAAAATTTTATAAAACAGATTTGTGTCCTTTTCTTCCAAGTGAAGAGGGTGGATAGGAGTTTCTCATAAACTCCTTGTGATCCAAAGGTTTGTATGTTTAATTTGCTCATATCTATATGTACATAGCTAATGAGAACTAGGGGATTTTCTTTCTACTATAAATGTATTCTTGCAACTTCAATGATTAATACATTAAAACTGGTTTGTGCTTCTGCTATAGTGTTTAGCTTCATAAATGTCCCCACATTTAATAATAATAATAAGTTTATTTATGATACTGAAATTGTCATATTGCAATTGTTTGAAGGTGGTGAAGTGTAGTGAAAAGAGTGTAGAATAACAGTTAAGAGTTTGACTCCATTTATAGTTAGAGAAATTCAACTACTTGCATTTTGATTTAGCCTTAAAATGAATGAATAAAATTATATACATCTTTAAGGTTTATCTACTTATAATAACTTATTTCTTGAATTACTTAAAAATAGCTCATTATTGCTACAGATGAAATATGTTTATGATTCCTTTATCTTATCTACAATATTTCACTTTCGGCCATGCCTTAAAGTTCTGTAAGTGTGCATGTTAATAGAGTTAAAATAAGAAGCAATACAGTAATGAACACTTCATTCATGCATGCATAATTCTTGTTCTGATAACATTTTTGAAATCCATGGTATTACTACAAGTATTCCTTTTTTCTGTTTCCATAATGACAAAATAATATTAATAATACATGCCTAGAATATTAACTATGTTGGGCTAATGAGAAGCTTAATTGCCTAAAAATCCATTGGAAATAATTCATGATTGTGTTTTCTGAGGAGATCATTCACTTCTGTTACTAAGCTCATCCGCGAAATGTCATGGGACCTTAGTGATGTGACTTCTGTGTCTGAGATTATCCTGCCTGGGACCTCCGCATGCAAGAATGGAGTTTTAGAGGTGAAAGACTAAAAGTCAATTATTTTCTATATTGAAGATAGACACTTCCATTTAGTGGGTATGGTTTTGGAATAATTATGTACATAGTGAAGGATAACTAGTATGTAATAGTCTACCTAAATAGTAAATAAATAATTCTTCAAAATATCTTTTAGCATGCTGTTGGCAATGTCTTTCACAATGTATCAACACATGGTGAATGGTATTAAGCCTCTTCTAAAAACATATAATTATTTTTAATTTTACGAATAAAATGACTATGACCTACAACTGATGCAGATTATTCAACAAATAAATGGCATCAAAGATTAAAAAAAGAGTAAAGGAAAATTATTATTATGGCAAGCCCCAAACATGACAGTTTTAGTATATGACCTCAATTGCATTCTGATTACAAACTAACGTAAAAAAGTTTGACTTTATGGTCTGGAAAGATGGTTCCGTGGTTAAGAATCCTTGCTACTTTCCAAGAAGACTAGGGTTTGAGTTCCAGCACCCACATGCAGCTCACAACCATCTGTAACTCCAGTTCCAGAATGGTGTTCTTTGGCATCAGGCACACATATGGTAAGCAGACATACATGCAGGCAAAACCTCAGTACACATCAATAAAAATTAAAGCATACTTTGGACAGTTGGGGAAAAATCAAACAGGAACATATGTGAGGACATTAATGAATTGTTACTTTTGTCAGGTTCATAATATTGTGGTAACTTTAAAGTGTTTTTAAGGATAAAATTAGCTAATAACACATACTTTTGGAGTGATACTATTATTGGAATTTGTTTCAACATGTTGAAACACAGAATGAAATGATGGAGACAAATTGATGGACCAAGCAGGGTAGGAAGATGATAGTAGTTGAAGCTCGGTGATGAATATATGACGATTCAGCATACACATAGGTCTAATTCCTTGCCATCTGAAAAGTCCATATTGAAGTCATAAAACATTGAGTAAGATCAAAATAATTACAGAATACAGAGTTTAGTGTTTACTCTTGGAACCATGACAATGACACGTAGCAAAATCTCTCTCCAAGCCAGATGAGAGAACAAAATTCAGGAAAGGAAAAACAAGTCTACAGGGAAAATAAATCCCTAGCAAGCATAAAATGCAAACCACAGCATTGACAATAAATACTGATTCACATGAAACCACAGAATTTTCATTGAACTAGAACTGCAAAATATAAAATAAAAGTGCTCAGATATATGTGAGGGACAGGAACAAATTCAACAAAATGCTGTTTCTGAGTGACACTAAATCTAGGAAGTAGGTTGAAAGTAAAAGGATCCAAAAAAAATGCTCTCTTTTCTTCCGTTTGTCCCCTGAGCTGCGGCACTGTGAAATTCCTTCTGGACGGGTGAGTGTGTGTGATCCAGGGGCGGTCTGTCCCAGGGGTGAGCACAACCCCCCCTCCCCCTGCTCCTTCTGCAGGGCCTTCTTTCTTACTCACGACTCAGCCCCCCAGCACCCTCCCCCCAACCCTGCCCTGCTGTAAACTAGGACCAATGCTCAAGAACAATTTTAAGCTCCTACACTAAGGCTTGGGCCACCAGGAGGCCAGGTTTAGGTGCTGAGAAGTTCCATCTGGACGGCCTGCCTGCAGCAAGCAAGTCAGGCCCTTTGTTTACGAGCTACCCAAGCAGCACTGAGAACCAATCCGGGCACCAGGAGAGTCATCACTGGGGCACTAGGAGAGCCATCACTGGGGAGCGACATCACTGGGAAGGTACAACAGTGGGCAAGGAGACCTGATCCTGTAAAAGAAGATCCATAGAGGAGCATTCGGAGGAAGAGATGGGCAGGCGCCAATGCAAGAATTCACCCAGCAATCTGAAGAACAACATGAAACCACCAGAACCCAGCGACCTAACAACAGGAGCACAAGAACACCTTAACCAAGAAGAAGCAGAAAAATTTGACTTTATGAAAGTGATTGACGCCCTTAAACAGCATGTAAAAATGCCCTGGTAGAAATGGATGAGAAGTATAACAGAAAGTTTGAAGAATTGAATAAATCAGTGAATGATACCCTAGGAAACCAATGAAAAACAATCAAACAGATAATGGAAACAGTTCAAGACTTGAAAACTGAAATGGAGGCAAAGAAGAAAACACAATCAGAGGGCCGGCTGGACATGGAAAATATAGGTAAACGAATAGAGTCTACAGAAACAAGCATAACCAGCAGAATACAAGAGATAGAAGAAAGAATCTCAGATGTTGAAGATAACATAGAGAAAATAAACGCACTGATCAAAGAAAACAGCAAGTCCAACAAGTTCTCATCGCAAAACATTCAGGAAATATGGGGCACAATAAAAAGATCAAACCTAAGAATAATTGGAGTAGAAGAAGGAGAAGAAGTGCAACTCAATGGTCCAGAAAATATATTTAATAAAATTATAGAAGAAAACTTTCCCAACCTAAAGAAGGAGGTACCTATGAGGGTCCAAGAAGCATACAGAACACCAAATAGGCTGGATCAAAAAAAAAATCTCCTCGCCATATAATAATCAAAACACAAAGCATTCAGAATAAAGAAGGAATATTAAGAGCCGCAAAGGAAAAAGGCCAACTTACTTATAAAGGCAAACCTATCAGACTTACACCGGACTTCTCTATGGAAACCATGAAAGCCAGAAGGTCCTGGATAGATGTACTACAAAAACTAAGAGACCACGGATGCAAGCCCAGACTACTATACCCAGCCAAGCTTTCGTTCACTATAAATGGAGAAAACAAAATTTTCCAGGATAAAAACAAATTTAAACAATACGTAGCCACAAATCCAGCTCTACAGAAAGTAATAGAAGGAAAATCACTAACCAAGGAGTCCAACAATGACCACAATAACTCAGACATCTAGAGACCCTTCACCAGCGCAATTCAAAGAAGGGAAACACACAAACTCTACTAATAAAAAAGTGACTGGAGTTAACAACCACTGGTCATTAATATCAATTAATGTCAATGGACTCAACTCACCTATAAAAAGGCACAGACTAAGAGAGTGGATACGAAAACAGGATCCAACATTCTGCTGTCTACAAGAAACACATATCAAACACAAAGACAGGCACCTACTCAGAGTAAAGGGCTGGGAAAAGGCTTATCAAGCAAATGGACCTAAGAAACAAGCAGGTGTGCCCATACTAATCTCTAACAAAGTTGACTTCAAACTTAAATCAATCAGAAAAGATGGAGAGGGACATTTTATACTCATAACTGGAACAATTCAACAGGATGAAGTCTCAATCCTAAATATCTATGCCCCTAATTTAAAAGCACCCACGTATGTAAAAGAAACATTACTAAAACTCAAAGAAGCCATCAAACCGCACACACTAATAGTAGGAGACTTCAACACTCCTCCCTCACCAATGGACAGGTCAATCAGACAGAAACCTAACAGAGAAATTAGAGAATTAAAGGAGGTTATGAATCAATTGGACTTAACAGACATCTATAGAATATTCCACCCAAATAGGAAAGAATATACCTTCTTCTCTGCAGCTCATGGAACCTTCTCGAAAATTGACCACATACTCGGTAACAAAGCAAACTTCCACAGATACAAAAAAATATTGGTAACCACATGTGTCTTATCAGATCACCATGGATTAAAGTTAGAGTTCAACAACAATGCTACCCTCAGAAAGCCTACAAACTCATTGAAACTGAACAGTCAACTATTGAACCACACCTGGATCAAGGAAGAAATAAAGAGAGAAATTAAAGTCTTCCTTGAATCAATGAAAATAAAGAAACAACATACTCAAACTTATGGGACACTATGAAAGCAGTCCTGAGAGGAAAGTTCATAGCACTAAGTGCCCACTTAAGGAAAACAGAGAAAGCACACATTGGAGACTTAACAGCCCACCTGAAAGCTCTAGAAAAAAAAGAAGCAGACTCACCTAGCAGGAGTAGAAGACTGGAAATAATCAAACTAAGGGCTGAAATCAAGAAAATAGAAACACAGAAAACAATCCAAAGAATCAATGAAACAAAAAGCTGGTTCCTGGAGAAAATCAACAAGATTGATAAACCCCTATCCAAACTAATTAAACGGCAGAGAGAGAATATACTAATTAATAAGATCAGAAAGGAAAAGGGGGACATAACCACAGACATAGAGGAAATTCAGAGAATCATTAGATCCTACTACAAAAGCCTGTATGCCACAAAACTGGAAAATGTAACAGAAATGGACACTTTTTTAGATAAATACCATTTACCAAAGTTAAACCAGGACCAGGTGAACAATCTAAATAGACCTGATAGTCGCGAAAAATTAGAATCTGTTATCAGAAACCTCCCTACCAAAAAGAGCCCAGGACCAGATGGCTTCAATGCGGAATTCTACCAGAACTTCCAAGAAGACCTAATACCTATACTCCTTAATGTATTTCACAATATAGAAGCAGAAGAGTCATTACCAAATTCCTTTTATGAAGCTACAGTTACTCTGATACCAAAACCACACAAAGACTCTACCAGGAAAGAGAATTACAGGCCAATCTCACTCATGAACATTGACGCAAAAATCCTCAACAAAATACTGGCAAACCGAATCCAAGAACACATTAAAATAATTATCCACTATGATCAAGTAGGCTTTATCCCAGAGATGCAGGGCTGGTTCAACATACGAAAATCTATCAATGTAATACATCATATAAATAAACTGAAAGAAAAAAACCATATGATCATTTCATTAGATGCTGAAAAAGCATTTGACAAAATTCATCATCCCTTTATGATAAAAGTCTTGGAGAGATTAGGGATACAAGGGTCATACCTAAATATAATAAAAGCTATATACAGCAAGCCGACAGCTAACATCAAATTAAACGGAGAGAAACTCAAAGCCATCCCACTAAACTCAGGAACACGACAAGGCTGCCCACTCTCGCCATATCTCTTCAATATAGTGCTTGAAGTTCTAGCAATAGCAATAAGACAACATAAGGGGATCAAGGGGATTCGAATTGGAAAAGAAGAAGTTAAACTTTCGTTATTTGCAGATGATATGATAGTGTACATAAGCGACCCCCAAAACTCCACCAAAGAACTCCTACAGCTGATAAACACCTTTAGTAATGTGGCAGGATACAAGATCAACTCCAAAAGATCAGTCGCCCTCTTATATACGAAGGATATGGAAGCAGAGAGGGAAATCAGAGAAACTTCACCTTTCACGATAGCCACAAACAGCATAAACTATCTTGGGGTAACTCTAACCAAGGAAGTGAAAGACCTATTTGACAAGAACTTTAAGGCATTGAAGAAAGAAATTGAAGAGAATGCCAGAAAATGGAAGGACGTCCCTTGCTCTTGGATTGGGAGGATCAACATAGTAAAAATGGCAATTCTACCAAAGGCAATTTATAGATTCAATGCAATCCCCATCAAGATCCCAGCAAAATTCTTCACAGATCTGGAAAGGACAATAATCAACTTTATATGGAAAAACAAAAAACCCAGGGTAGCTAAAACAATCCTATACAATAAAGGATCTTCTGGAGGCATTACCATCCCTGACTTCAAACTCTATTACAGAGCTACAGTAATGAAAACAGTGTGGTACTGGCATAAAAACAGAGAAGTCGATCAATGGAATCGCATAGAAGACCCAAATTTTAACCCACAAACCTATGATCACCTCATTTTCGATAAAGGAGCTAAAAGTATACAATGGAGGAAAGAAAGCATCTTCAACAAATGGTGCTGGCACAACTGGATATCAACCTCTAGAAGATTGAAAATAGACCCATATCTATCACCTTGCACAAAACTCAAGTCCAAATGGATCAAAGACCTCAATATCAGTCCGAACACACTGAAACTGATAGAAGAGAAAGTGGGAAGCACCCTCCAACAAATGGGCACAGGAGATCGCTTTCTATGTATAACCCCAGCAGCACAGACATTAAGGGCAGCATTGAATAAATGGGACCTACTAAAACTGAGAAGCTTCTGTAAAGCAAAAGACACTGTCACTAAGACAAAAAGACAACCTACTGACTGGGAGAAGATCTTCACCAACCCTGCAACAGACAAAGGCCTGATCTCCAAAATTTATAGAGAACTCAAGAAACTAGACTTCAAAATGCTAATTAACCCAATTAAAAAATGGGGCACTGAACTGAACAGAGAATTCTCAACAGAAGAAGTTCAAATGGCCAAATGACACTTAAGGTCATGCTCAACCTCCTTAGTGATTAGGGAGATGCAAATCAAAACAACTTTGAGATATCATCTTACACCTGTCAGAATGGCTAAAATCAAAAACACCAATGATATCCTTTGCTGGAGAGGCTGTGGAGGAAGGGGTACCCTCATCCATTGCTGGTGGGAATGCAATCTTGTGCAACCACTTTGGAAATCAGTGTTTCGGTTTCTCAGGAAATTCGGGATCAACCTACCCCTGGACCCAGCAATACCACTCCTGGGAATATACCCAAGAGATGCCCTATCACATGACAAAAGCATCTGTTCAACTATGTTCATAGCAGCATTATTTGTAATAGCCAGAACCTGGAAACAACCTAGATGCCCTTCAATGGAAGAATGGATGAAGAAAGTGTGGAATATATACACATTAGTGTACTACGCTGCGGTAAAAAACAATGACTTCTCGAATTTTGCATGCAAATGGATGGAAATAGAAAACACTATCCTGAGTGAGGTATCCCAGACCCAACAAGAGGAACATGGGATGTACTCACTCATAATTGGTTTCTAGACATAAATAATGGTCACGGAGTATATAATTGGTGAACCTAAAGAAGCTAAATTAGAAGGTGAACCCAAGGAAAAACATATAATTATTCTCTTGACTAAGGGAAGTAGACAAAATTGCCGGGGAGAAATTTTGGGATCTTGCGGGGGGATGGGAGTATCGGGGGAAGGGGAGAGAAAAGTGAGAAGGGGAGGATGAGGGAAACTTGGGGAAACAGGAGGATTGGGATAAAGGAAGGTTTGATAGGGGAGCACGGAAGCACAATTTTTAGTTAAGGGAGTCACCTTAGGGTTGGCAAGAGACGTGAACCTAGAGTGGCTCCCAGGAGCCCAAGGCGAGGTCCCCAGTTAGTTCCTTGGGCAGCTGAGGATAGGGAACCTGAAATGACTCTATCCTATAGCCATACTGATGATTATCTTGCATATCACCATAGAACCTTCATCAGGTGATGGATGGAGATAGTCACAGAGACCCACACAGGAGCACCGGACTGAGCTCCCAAGTTCCCAATGAGGAGCAGAAGGAGGGAGAACATGAGCAAGGAAGTCAGGACCACGAGGGGTGCACCCACCCACGGAGACAGTGGGGCTGATCTATTGGGAGCTCACCAAGGCCAGCTGGACTGTGACGGAAGAAGCATGGGATAAAACAGGACTCTCTGAACTTGGCGAACAATGGGGGCTCATGAGAAGCCAAGGACAATGGCCCTGGGTTTTGATCCTACTTCAAGTTTGGGCTTTGTGGGAGCCTAGACAGTATGGATGTTCACCTTCCTAGACATGGACGGAGGGGGGAGGACCTTGGACTTTCCACAGGGAAGGGAACCCTGACTACTCTTTGGACTGGAGAGGGAGGGTGAGAGGAGTGGGGGGAAGGGGAGAAGGGTGGGAGGAGGGGGAGGGAAATTGGAGGCTGGGGGGAGGCGGAAACTTTTTTCTTTTTCTCAATAAAAAAAAATGTGCACTAAAGAGCACAGGTGATGAAAAAAATGCTCTCATTTGAAAGACTGCTAACAAAAAAAACAAACAAAAGATCAGATTTGCCCAGAAAGACACTCTAACAGGCATATGGAATCACTGCATGAGAAAACTTTTAATTAACCACTCTACACTTGCATGAACTAGAAGGTGACAGGGTTTAAAAAAGAGATAGAACCTCTTCACAATGGGAAGTTTTTTAACAAGTTTCCTGGTGACTGATGCTTTGACTAAACAGAGAATTAATAAGGGAATATATGACTTGAATGGTTGTTTGAGCAAAGGGATGCATGTAAAACCCTAGATTTAATATCCCAAATGACACATTTGCTAAGGAAACAGAAAAGTGTATACATAGTATCATTTAGCCAAGGTCCTCATGCTCTCTGAGAAGTGGATGGGGGTTGGGGGAGAGGTGGGGAGGTAGGAAGATGGAAGGGAGGAGGAACTGTGGTTGGTATGTAAAATGAAAAAAAATACTTTTAAATAAAAAAAATTATGTGCTAATGTTCACAACAAACAAACAAAAAAACTCTACCTCTCATCTTAAAGGGAATAAGAGATAGTTTATTATGGGGCCATTTTGAGTGACCCTGGCCTAGGAACACAGAATTAGATTACTCCAAATTCTCCATTCCAACCTGAAAACAGTCATGAACTTGTATAATTTTATGGAACAAAGATAGTTGTAAGGCAAGTTGAAAATACATTTGGAGGGCACATCAGAGAGACAGGTATGGCGAGACGGGGAGCTTTGGCCTCAGATACTATCTGTAACATTCTTAGCTTCCTGTTGGTGGATGTTAGAGGATCTACTAAGTTAATATATTTAAAAGCTTCTTATCTGTTAGTTGCAGGCCATTCGTTCCCACACAGAGGTAGGCAAGGTAGCAGGCTAAAGCTAGCTCAAGATAAGGTATTTAGGCTCTGGACTTGCAACATTCCAACCTCTCCAAATCTCTGCAGTTCTAATCATTCTCTGTAGACACACTTTCCGGTAATTCTGTTGACACAGGTGAAATGGCTAAGCTGGCAAAGGGACATTACGCACTAAGCCTAGTGACCTGAATTCTGTCCACTGAACATACGTGAAGGTGGAAGGAGAGAACTAACTCCACAGAGCTGTCCTTTGATCTCCATATATACATGGAGGCACATATGGACCCCCTCCCCTCCACACACACTTCATACACATACAATAATAATAATATTTATATTTACAAACCGATTTGATGAGTTTCTAGCCTTGCTTGACAATGCCGTAACAAAACTTTTCATTTCATACAATGAAGAAAAACAAACTAACAAAGAGTTTACTTCCCTTTTCTACTTCCACATTACCAGTCTGCCTTTCATGATCCCTTTGGATACAAAGCCTCTGAAACAATATGGTAACCTGCTATCATTTGTTCTAGTTGTGTAAATAGTAAGCAAATATTTGTTATAGTTTTCATTCAACTAGTTGGTAATTTTGAAAGAGTAAAGGAAATGAAGTCAGAAGACAGTGATAATTGATAAAGGTATCTTGAAAAAAAAACTGCCAAAAATTTAATGTCCTATAAATTGTTGAGAAACATTACCAATAAGTGGGAATACTATTCATTCCAATATTAGTCATAACAGAATAGGATGTAAGGATATAAAGAATAAAATGAATTTTAGTAAATTGGAACATACACAAGCTAGGGCACCCAGTCCAATGTCTAGAGCCTGGGCCAATGGGCTAGAAATCAGAAGAGTTGACATCACTGTGGGCCCTTGAACCAGAAGGTTGAAGTGAATGATGATGAAGGGTAAAGCAGCATCAGAAATGGAGGAAGCCAGTGTGAGTGAAGTCCTAAGTGAGTGATCATTGTTGACATGAGCTATGATGCTTATGTGGAGCTAGATGGAAATAGAGAGAATGGGCTGGATTTCTACCTGAGGTTATGAAAATATTTTAGAATTGATTGTGGAAATGGTGGCAGAACTCTATAAATATACCATATAAATATGCTATAAGCCGGTAAATTTGTTTACTTCAAATACACGACTCATAAATTTGTGTTACCTTACAATAAATTAGTTAGCAAAAATGTGTAAAGGTGGGAAAATATTTGTTTCTTTCTATATTTTTCAGCTTCGAATTATGATAAAGGTGTGGAAATTCCTGTTACTTAAAATAACAAAAAATAAAAACAAAGAGAAGGAGGAAAAGAAAGGAGGGAGGATAAGGGAGAATAGTAGAGGAGGCTAGAAAAGGAGAGGGGAGGGAGAAGGAAAGAAAGGTGAGGAGAAGAGAGAGGGGGAAGGGAGGGGAGGGGTGAGGAGAAGAAAGGAAAAGAGAGGAGAGGAGGGGAGGGGAGAAGAAGTGTAGAAAGTGAATGAGGGAAAAGGAGAGGGAAAGGTTAAACCCTTCTGTCACACCTATATAGGAGCCTGTATGTGAGCAGAAATATAATAAATTGGGCTTTGTCCAGCTTTCTGTAGTACTGAATAACCTGGCCATATGATATATCAGATTAGAATGTCGTATATTGTTTTCCATTTACTGCTTATCTGTAACTGCAAAAACACTTGGCACGCCGGCCAATATGCTTGGCATGTTGCTCTTCTTTAAGATAGAGAAAAATTCTCTTCATTAAAAAAAAATCATCAGCAGGCCAAAGGAAAGACAGTCACCTGGCTTTGTCTTTCTTTTTGGCAAACATATATTAACCAGATGAGATTCCTTTAATCCTAGCACAGTTTTCAATAATAGCTAACTTTCATTTGCAGCACAATAACACTGTAGTGTTAATACACAAAATGAAAAGAAAGAAAACTAGCATACCTAGGATTTCCCCCTCCCCCCTCCCTAACAAACAGTTTAACTGTGTATATTGATCAGAGAAACCTCAGGGCCCATTAGAAGAATAAAAGAATGCATAGAGCGAGAATCAAACACAGCTGAGTATGCATGAAAAGGCCACAAGAAACCCTGCTGCTTTGTATGCTAATTAAAAGATAAGATAAGGGTCAGCAAGGTGGTTGAGGGAGTAAAAGTACTTGCTTCCAAGCCTTATAGCCTAAGCTTGATTCCCAGAACCCATATAATAAAAAGGTCAAATTACTCCCTCAAATTGTCTTCTGATCCATACACATGTGTGTTTGCATGAAGGTGCACACACACACAGAGAGAGCATATAAATAAATAAATAAATAAATAAATAAATAAATAAATAAATAAACATAATAAGATTTTAATTAAATTAGCAAAAAGAAAACAGTTAAAAACTGATGCAGAGAAATTAAGAGCACACTGTTACTGATAGCTTATACATGCTTTGATAGACATCTGCCTTAGCATAGCCTTCTCATTTGTTGATGGTAAATTCAATTTTGCCCTTCTTTTTAAAAAGCATTTGTTTATCCTTATTTTATGGGCATGAGTGTTTTGCCTGCATGTACATATGTAGAAATGCGTGTACATATGCATACAGCCGGCAGAGGTTAGAGAACAGGTGGTATCTCCTGCAGTTACAAATGATTGGGGGTGGACCTGTGGGTGCTGGTCCACTGCTTAGCACAAGTGCTCTTAAATGCTGAACCACCCCCCCACCCTAAATTTACCCTGCTTTGAAATTTCACCTTCCCAACACAATAGAGAAGAGGTCAGTATGTAATCCGTTGCAAAGTCAGTTGTTGATAAATGAATAGCTGATAAATCGTTGCCCTGATAAGTAAAATCAACTGTGTTTGAAAGACTAGCAGGGACTAAGAATTCAATGGCAGAGTGCAGTTCAAAATACTCCCTTTCGTTAAAAAGAAAAGATTCACTGTCAAGATTAAACAAAAGTGCACAGTTAATGGTGGAATTTCAATCAGGACAAATGACTTAGAGAAGATGGAAATTCAGGCGAGGTTGAAGGGTGCCTGGTATTGCTGGGGCTCCTCAGCAACCTGGCCCCTCTCACATTTGCAGCCCTAGCACTGAGCCGACAGTTGCCAGGCCAATCTTCTTGGGCTATCAATTATACTTGAAGATTTGGGGGAAAATATGAGTTTTATGCAAATGCACCTGTACTTGGAGCACAATGCATATGTTTGTTCATATGAAAGTTCAACTATAAAACAATAGGCCTCTGAAACATTCTGAGCAAGGAACTTTTGAACTTTGCTTGAGAGTCGTTAAAACCACACACCTGTGATCAGGGCACTTAGAAAGCTGAAGCAACAGAATTATAATAAGATTGAGGCCTGCTTTGGCTAAATAGTGTGACCTTGTCTCAAAAGAAATACAAAGTATGATGGGTAAGCCAAATCACGAGTGACCCAGATATTTTCTACTTCTTAGTGTATAAACCCAAATGTCAATCCCTTCCCTTGAGGGTGGGCTGGACTTACTGTCTAACAAGTAAACTAAGCAGGAAGTGATGGGGTGTTACTTCTGTGATCAGGTTACAAATCAACACGACTTCCACCTGCAGGAGCCTTTTGGGCCTTTCAAACTTCCAGGTTGTGAGCTGCTCCTAGCCTTGAAATGATGGCTGCTCGAAAGACTCTTTGACTCTGGATTTGTGGGAAAATCTAGGCCAGCAACACTGTAGGAATAAATTGGGCTGTTACGAGCTTACAAGATTTTGGTAATTTGTTAAGCAGCAGTGGATAACTGACATAGTATGAAAGCAATAGTACTGCCTGGTTATGTGCAGAACAAAATTTTAAATCCATTGGTCTTTAAGAGGGGTCAATGCAAAGGAAGAAAGGAAGTGGAAAAGGAGGGAGAGGAAAGACATAGGGAGAGAAGGGGGACAGAAGGTGAAAGAGAGAGAGGAAAAGGGGAGGAGGGGGAGAGGAAGGGATGCATTACTGCCTTCTGAACAGCTGCGACTCCTCAGAAATAGAAAAGGAGAGAGGAGTTTGGCTCAGTTCCTAATTCCTCCCTTCTCATTTTGAGGGTAATTAGCAGTTAATCATGAGCTTGCATTTGCTAGTTGTCTGAAGATTGAAATATCCAGTACTATCCTTACTCAATAATAAACTTCACATCTCCCACTTTTCAGGCATAACCCATCTTAAACACCTCATGCTATATAAAACCATTTACATGATGTCACGTAATGTCCTTTGAATTCGGCGCTTTTAACCATCCTCTTTCTATATCCCACCCTTCTATAAAAGAGCTGGTATGTACAAGAGATGGGAAACTTTCACCACTCTGTAATGATCAAGGAGAAAAGTCAACCTGGCATGTTGAAAAAAGACCAGATTTTAAAGTAATTTTCAAAATTTACTTTTTCAAATATCAGGCACTTCATTAAGAAATTAAGGCAAAAGTAATATCATAACATTACATATAGTATTAATAAATTATTAATTATTTATATAAACAATTCTTTTAATCGTTTATATAATTATAAAACATAATTATAAAACAATTCTTTTTAATGTTGGCATTCAGATTTTGAAAAGAAATATGATGATTTCTTCCATGTGTTTTGATACCATGGTTGATTAAATATCTGAATCTTAATTCCTCTTAATCTACTTATTGTTAGACCTTAATGTTGTAAATGGGAATTTCTTTTTACTTTTTCCTTGATTAGAATTATGAATAGATAAGGACTATATGTGGTATATATTAAAAAGTAAGGAAACTCTTGTTTGCTGAAGTATGAATTTAGAGGATATTATGTGAAGTGAAATAAACTAAGCACAGAAATTTTAACTTCAAGTAGTTAAATTATAGGAATAGAGAGTAGAAAACAGATTACTAGGGCTTGAGCCCCGGCAATAGGTTGTTGTGAAAGACAGAACGGTCAAAGGAAACAAAAGCTTCAACTAGATAGGATGAATAGAGTTAGTATGGTGAATTACATGTTGTTACCACAAAATAAGTATTTTGAGGAGGCAGAGGTGTGATTTAGCTTAATTTAATTGCTCTGCAATATATAAAAAATCAAAACCTATTCTATTCCCTAAAAAGATATTCAATTTAAAAGGCTTTTTGTTTTAGGCAAGGTCTTACTATGCTCCCCTAGACAACCTTGAAGTCATAGATCTCTATCTATCTGCTATCACCTCCTGTGTACTGGGCTTAAAGGCCTGTGGCACCACAGTCTTAAAAACACTACCTTTTGAGAGGCTCAGCGACGGCAGACAACCGACGCAGGCGGGCAACGCAAGAAGCAGGCTGCAGCCCGGACCGGCGGAGACTGGCGCGGCGGCAGAGGATGCAGGCGGCAGGGACCAGCACATAACACTGAGAGCAGATCACCCCGCTACAACTAAATCAAAGAGGTAGG
>JABTXL010020106.1:742721-894124 GCA_025134845.1 Neodon shergylaensis | reverse complement strand
AAAAAGAAGCAGTCGTGCCCAGGAGGAGTAGAAGACTGGAAATAATCGAACTGAGGGCGGAAATCAACAAAATAGAAACAGAGAAAACAATCCAAAGAATCAATGAATCAAAAAGTTGGTTCTTGGAGAAAATCAACAAGATTGACAAACCCCTATCCAAACTAATTAAACGACAGAGAGAGAACATGCAAATAAATAAGATCAGAAATGAAAAGGGGGACATAACCACAGACACAGAGGAAATTCAGAGAATCATTAGATCTTACTACAAAAGCCTGTATGCCACAAAATTGGAAAATACAAAAGAAATGGACACTTTTTTAGATAAGTACCATATAGCAAAGCTAAACCAAGACCAGGTGAACGATCTAAATAGACCTGTTAGTCGTGAAGAATTAGAAACTGTTATCAAAAATCTCCCTTCGAAAAAAAGCCCAGGACCAGATGGTTTCAATGCAGAATTCTACCAGAACTTCCAAGAAGAGCTGATACCTATACTCCTTAAAGTATTTCACAATATAGAAACAGAAGAGTCATTGCCAAATTCCTTTTATGAAGCTATAGTTACTCTGATACCAAAACCACACAAAGACCCAACCAAGAAAGAGAATTACAGGCCTATCTCACTCATGAATATTGACGCAAAGATTCTCAATAAAATACTGGCAAACCGAATTCAAGAACACATTAGAAAAATTATCCATTATGATCAAGTAGGCTTCATCCCAGAGATGCAGGGCTGGTTCAACATACGCAAATCTATCAATGTAATCCACCATATAAATAAACTGAAAGAAAAAAACCATATGATCATTTCATTAGATGCTGAAAAAGCATTCGACAAAATTCAACACCCCTTTATGATAAAGGTCTTGGAGAGATTAGGGATACAAGGGTCATACCTAAATATAATAAAAGCTATTTACAGCAAGCCGACAGCTAACATTAAATTAAACGGAGAAAAACTCAAAGCCATCCCACTAAAATCAGGAACACGACAAGGTTGTCCACTCTCTCCATACCTCTTCAATATAGTGCTTGAAGTTCTGGCAATAGCAATAAGACAACATAAGGGGATCAAGGGGATTCGTATTGGAAAGGAAGAAGTTAAACTGTCATTATTTGCTGATGATATGATAGTATACATAAGCGACCCCAAAAACTCTACCAAAGAACTCCTACAGCTGATAAACACCTTTAGTAATGTGGCAGGATACAAGATCAACTCCAAAAAATCAGTTGCCTTCCTATACACTAAGGATAAAGAAACCGAGAGGGAAATCAGAGAAGCATCACCTTTCACGATCGCCACAAAGAGCATAAAATATCTTGGGGTAACCCTGACGAAGGAAGTGAAAGATCTATATGACAAGAACTTTAAGTCTTTGAAGAAAGAAATAGAAGAGGACACCAGAAAATGGAAGGATCTCCCTTGCTCTTGGATTGGGAGGATCAACATAGTAAAAATGGCAATTCTACCAAAAGCAATCTATAGATTCAATGCAATCCCCATCAAAATCGCATCAAAATTCTTCACAGATCTGGAGAAGACAATAATCAACTTTATATGGAAAAACAAAAAACCCAGGATAGCCAAAACAATCTTATACAATAAGGGAACGTCTGGAGGCATTACCATCCCTGACTTCAAACTCTATTACAGAGCTACAATAGTGAAAACAGCTTGGTATTGGCATAAAAACAGAGAAGTCGACCAATGGAATCGAATAGAAGACCCTGACTTTAACCCACAAACCTATGAGCACCTGATTTTCGATAAAGAAGCTAAAAGTATGCAATGGAAAAAAGAGAGCATCTTTAACAAATTGTGCTGGCAAAACTGGATGTCAATCTGTAGAAGAATGAAAATAGATCCATATCTATCACCATGCACAAAACTCAAGTCCAAGTGGATTAAAGACCTCAATATCAAGCCGAACACACTGAACCTGATAGAAGAGAAAGTGGGAAGTACTCTACAACACGTGGGCACAGGAGACCACTTCCTAAGTACAACCCCAGCAGCACAGACAGTAAGGACCTCATTGAATAAATGGGACCTCCTGAAACTGAGAAGCTTCTGTAAAGCAAAGGACACTGTCGCTAAGACAGAAAGGCAACCCACTGACTGGGAGAAGATCTTCACCAACCCCGCAACTGACAAAGGTCTGATCTCCAAAATATATAAAGAACTCAAGAAACTAGACCGTAAAAGGCTAAGCAACCCAATTATAAAATGGGGCACTGAGCTGAACAGAGATCTCTCAACAGAAGAAGTTCAAATGGCCAAAAGACACCTAAGGTCATGCTCAACTTCCTTAGCGATCAGGGAAATGCAAATCAAGACAACTTTAAGATACCATCTTACACCTGTCAGATTGGCTAAAATCAAAAACACCAATGATAGCCTTTGCTGGAGAGGTTGTGGAGAAAGGGGTACACTCATCCACTGCTGGTGGGAATGCAAACTTGTGCAACCACTCTGGAAAGCAGTGTGGAGGTTTCTCAGGAAATTCGGGATCAACCTACCACTGGACCCAGCAATACCACTCTTGGGAATATATCCAAGAGAGGCCTTATCTTACAACAAAAGTATATGCTCTACTATGTTCATAGCAGCATTGTTTGTAATAGCCAGAACCTGGAAACAACCTAGATGCCCTTCAACTGAAGAATGGATGAAGAAAGTATGGAATATATACATATTAGAGTACTACTCAGCAGTAAAAAACAAGGACTTCTTGAAGTTTGCAGGCAAATGGATGGAAATAGAAAGCACTATCCTGAGTGAGGTAAGCCAGACCCAAAAAGAGGAACATGGGATGTACTCACTCATATTTGGTTTCTAGCCATAAATAAAGGACATTGAGACTATAATTCGGGTTCTTAGAGAAGCTAAATAAGAAGGAGAACCCAAAGAAAAACATATAGGCATCCTCCTGAACATTAACCTTCATCAGGCGATGAAAAGAGACAGAGACAGAGACCCACATTGGAGCACCGGACTGAAACCTCAAGGTCCAAAGCAGAAGGAGAGAGAGCACGAGCAAGGAACTCAGGACCACGAGGGGTGCACCCACACACTGAGACAATGGGGATGTTCTATCGGGATCTCACCAAGGCCAGCTGGCCTGGGTCTGAAAAAGCCTGGGTTAAAACTGGTCTCGCTGAACATAGTGGACAATGAGGACTACTGAGACCTCAAGAACAATGGCAATGGGTTTTGATCCTACTGCACGTATTGGCTTTGTGGGAGCCTAGGCAGTTTGGATGCTCACCTTACTAGACCTGGATGGAGGTGGGTGGTCCTTGGACTTCCCACAGGACAGGGAACCCTGTTTGCTCTTTGTGCTGACGAGGGAGGGGAACTTGATTGGGGGAGGGGGAGGGAAAGGGGAGGCGGCGGTGGGGAAGAGACAGAAGTCTTTAATAAAAAAAAATAAATAAATAAAAGTATATATATATATAAAAAAAACACTACCTTTTAAAGTAAGTGTTGGAGCCACAAATTATCGCAAGTTCTGAGTTGCAATTGACACTACATTAACAAACATGTTCCAAACACAACACAGACTATTTCATTCTTTCTAATAACATAAAAATGAGGAATAAAAGCAGAGAGTAGAATGCAGAGATTGCCCAATGGTTAAGAGCCCTTGCTGTTCTTCTGGAAGACTATTCCCAGTACGCACATCAGGCGGCTCACAGCTACGTGTAGCTGTAACTCCAGAGGATTGGACACATCTGTTCTCTGTGGGCACCTGCACTCACGTACACATACCCACATGCAGACACACACAGCTACACATAATTAAAATAATAAAAACATAAAGCTTAAAAAGTGAGAAAAATGAGCAATAGCACAAAATTTCATACAATCAGCTTGGATACAAGTGGCAGCATGTAAGTAGACAGAGAATGCTGTACAGGCTTGGTGAGCCTGGAGTAGTCCACTCAGATCAGGAGGAATGAGTGTATATGTCCTTCCAGCTCTTCCACTATAACTGGAATACAGGATAGAACATTATAAATCACTGACTGTTCCAACACAATGCTGTGTACTTCTGTGCCTCTATATGAACCTTTACAAATGCATACCCCTGGGAGCTGAATGGTGACCTATCTTCCCATTTTACTCAAGATCAGTGCTCTTAATCACCATTGCTGTTTCACCCACTCCATCAATTTGATGGACATTCAACTTGGGGGAGTGAATTTTCCATTACTAAGAATTATATGTAAGCTTTTTTTTTGTAGTGGAGACACTTTTAGAAAATTATGCATAGGTATGCCAAGGACATTGTAATTCTGTCATTCTGAACGCATTGTACAACCAAAAGACCAAGACTGATGCTGTGATTGTAAACACTTTGGGATCCTTTGGGATAAAGCATAATGCCTAGACCATTATATCATATAAGAACAGGAAGGAACAAGAATGGCAGAACTTATGAGGCATTAATCACTAAATATTATTTCTAAATTATTCAAAGTGATTCCCGGGACAAATGTTATCTCCATTTTGACATCAAATCCATGTAGACTTGACAGGTAAGAAGCTTATTGTTGCTTTATATTTTCCCTGCCTCTTTTCTTTAGATTCATAAGTCAATAGTACGTTGGCTTGCTTCCTTACAAAAGACACAGCTACGTCAATAGATATCATCCATTAAATACCACCTAGATTGTACCTCAGGGAAACTGATTGCCCACAGATTCCCTTCAACATCCCCACAATGGTCAGCACACAGTTCTTCCCTCCCCATCTTTTCTGTGCACGGAAATTGCTTTCTTTCTTGAATTCAACAGAGATTTGGCTTTTTCTAAGGCAGCCCTCGGGAACATTTTGAAAGCTTTCTCAAGATTGTATCATTTATTTGTCTGCTACAAAGCAATGCAGGCAAAAAAAAAGGCTCTAAGTAACAGCTCAACATTACACAGCAAATCCTCTGTGCCCATGTTGAGGTCAAGGCCTGGCTGTTTGCTTCTTGACCATGGAATAAATCACTCTTCCCCTTTGGTAGAGCAAAGTGAACTGAGGAGAAGCAAAACTGGCCTTTTAGGAGAGAGGAAAGGAAGAGGGGTAGAATTCCACAGCCTGCCTCATCCAGTTGGAAATCAGGCTGCATCTGCTCTTTCAAGATGACATAAGGAAACGCTCATTTTACCCTATGTACATTCTATGAAAAACAGCCTTATCATGTTGCTAGTGAGAATTCAAAGAACACTTCCAAATGAAAGTTGACAACTTTATGATTAAAGGAATTATGTATAAAGGAATGTTAGGGAGGTTGCAGCCAAAATATCATCAAAATAAAATTTAGCATTTCAGCTTAGGCGACATCTCATATTAAAGATAGATTAAAGTGTGGATTTCATAGTCCTGTCTAGTATAAAACCTAACAATCAACCTCCGATGATAATGTTATCTTGAAGACTTGGGGGAGCAAACTTATAAAATGCCAGGCGTGGCAGAGAATGCCTGCAAGACCTGAGTTGGGGAGGTGGGAAGAGGAGGCTCACTAGGGATTGCTGCCTAGGGAATCTTGCTGAATTGGTGAGCTCGAGGCTCAATGAGAAATCCTGCTTTGGAAAATATAGTGGAGTCTTTTCAGAAATTACCTAATCTTGACAAGCAAACCCAGAGCCATGTACTCTTGCACACAATTGTGCACACACACATGAACACATACATCAACCATATAAACACACAAAGAATTTACTACATACTATGCCACAAACAAGTATAAACATGTATCTCTGAAAACCACTATATATTGATGGCATATCTATATAACTGAGTTATACATGGGGCATATATCATTCTACCTTGTTTTTCTAAACTGCTGTTTTTCCAAGAAAGATCCATTTCCTTCCCCGTTTATTTTCTTTCCCAAAAAAGCACTCTCAGTCTTCTCTTCCTTTAGGCTTTACATGCTGTATAAATTGATCTCTCTATTACAGGAAGGAAATTTTTGATTTCCTGTCTGTTCTTATCATATCTGTTCTAGTATAGTAACACCTATCTGGCCCCATAATTTTATATTTTAATTGTCTTTGTCTCACAAAGGGCAGTACTCTTATGAGAAGATTTGAAAACTTTGGTTCAACCATTTCAGTGCATCAGTAGATGTAATAGCTGTAAACTTTGAATTGGTTTTCTGTTCCCTGTCATGTAAAGTGTGTCCATAAAATTAATCATGACATCCAGAAAAGTGTTATTGGGAATTAACATAGTTCAGAAGAAGAACTAGTTGATTAGGATTAGAATGTGGGGTTCTAAAGATTCTAAAGATTCTCTTGGCTTCAGCTGAGTGATTGTCAAGCTGTACTGTTCAGTAGAGCATTAAATTGTCTCTTAATCATAAGACTTAACCTTGAGTCCACCAAAGTTTAGGGAGATAAAGTAAATACTTGAAGGTATCGGGTGTTTTTGACCTCGAATTTGAGTATTGCTTTTGACATTAAATAAATAATCCTAACTAAATGGAGTGCCTGAATGCAGCAAGGAAGAAATTAGAGATACTTACCACTAATGGACAACAATAGAAAATGACTGATAATCATGACTCTTCCCAGGTTAGAAGTGCTGTACTCTGCTCTTCAATGTAAACGCTTCAATATAAACTTAAGTGTGAGCAAATTTTAGAAAATAAAACATGTGTCAGAAGACAAGACTGATGCTTTTCCCCCACTGTAAACCCTAAGAGACCTATGTGAGAAATGGCACAAGCAGATCCCTTGAAAATCTACACTGGTCATGGAACAGAGTAATCCTGCCACCTCTATAACTTACTATTACTTGTTCTGTCCCAACAAAAAGAAAGACAGATAGCACTGGAGTAAGGTAAAAAGTAAGCCCCCAACACTTTGATCCCAGGGCTTAAAAATAAAACCCTGAAACACAGATTCAAAGACCGGGTATCAAAGAGATATGTGTCTTGGATTACCAGCCCATGAAGTCAATTAAGGTTTTACAAGGATTGGCATGCTACTCTGCTTGGGAAAGAGCAAGCAGGGAAACTTAAGTAAGCCTACTAGCACTGATGAAAGTCCTTGAATCTACTACTGAAAGATTCAACATATTTGTATTAAGATCTCTTTGATGGGGATTTCTAGCACATATAAATAAGAATCCTAACAGAGACTGAAGAAAATGGGAAGAGAATTTTTCCCTAATGGAAATTGGCATGTAGAAAGGTAAGTATACAGCAAGTACCCATGGTCTTCTGGTTAGTAAGGATGGATTCTAGATTCAACCCAAGTCTGTTTGATGTTCAAACCCAGAGTATTTCATGTATACTAAAGGCATCAATAAAATGAAAATGATAGTAGTTCTTGACACATAGAATTTTTATAAATGGTCAGACTATCATCTGGCACATGATTTTGGATAAATCCCTAAACAACATGCAAAAAGTGAAAATAAATAAATTAGCCATAGTGGATGGAAAGGGGTTCATCTTGATAAGAAAATTCCATATAAGCTGTGAATGACATGCTGTTTGATCCTAGCAAATCCTGTACCTAATGCCCTCTGTTACATAAAATGTATAATTAGATGATGGCTGCTATCACTTAGTAGCTTAGAGGAGATTAATTGTGATTGCTGTACACTATTAAAGGATAAAGTTACCCATAACCTAAGTAGATTTCATTCCTCTGTTTTCATAAAAACTAAAAAATTACAATGTGTGTTTAGAAAAGCATTATTATTCTGAGGTCCTAAACTAAGGATTTTCAGCATGCACATTATAAGTTATGAATGATTAATGTACAACATGTGTAAGGCAATTTCTTGCTTAATACATAGAACTATGTGCAGGAATTCAGTTTCCTCAAATCACAAGAATCTGTTTGGAAACAACATCAACTTGGCTTTATACAGTTTCAATTGGTTAATTATCATATCAATGTACCATGATTTCTACTTTTAAAATAATATTCAGATGACTAAATACCCAGAAATTTAATAATAACTTTCATATACTAGTTTTGAAAATAACTATCAGACTTTGATTAAGGAAAACTCACAAAGTCTTCCAGACGAATGGTAACCGTAACACTGGACTATGGATCAACTTTCAGTAAAAATTCTAATGACCAACATCAATTGTTTGAGTGTTTTTTAGCATTGATCTCAATGAATCTCTTCTCCCTAAGCTTTGCTAAAAGAAGGGGGGGGGGGATACATCTGTATCATGCGTGGGTCTTTGATTTTCAGCATATGCAATTGTTTGGATTCATGCCTCCGTTCTTTCTTTCTCCTGAATACAGGTACTCAATTATCACTGGATCTCTGAGGCAGACGAAGGTGTTTGATTTGTAGTATTTCCTTCAAAGCATTAATACGTACATAGAGAAGAAGTATCAGGTCATTGTAGCAATTGTTATTTTTCCCCAAGCCACTGCATAACAATGACTGAACAGCATAAACTCAAGCATCTCTACATCTTCCAACCCCCCTCCCCCCGAGCAAGTCTTCATGACAACCAATCCTCTTAAGAAAAGAAGTGGGTACTAATTATTAGTGGGTAAGGAATATAACATCCTTTCTACTTTGAAAACAAAAACACATAGAAGTGTAACGATGGTTTTATTTATTTATTTATTTGTTAAAGATTTCTGCCTCCTCCCCGCCACCTCCTCCCATTTCCCTTCCCCTCCCCCTACCAAGTCCCCCTCCCTTGTCAGCCCAAAGAGCAATCAGGGTTCCCTGCCCTGTGGGAAGTCCAAGGACCACCCACCTCCATCCAGGTCTAGTAAGGTGAGCATCCAAACTGCCTAGGCTCCCACAAAGCAGGTACATGCAGTAGGATCAAAAACCCATTGCCATTGTTCTTGAGTTTTCAGTAGTCCTCATCGTCCTCTATGTTCAGCAAGTCCGGTTTTATCCCAGGCTTTTTCAGACCCGGGCCAGCTGGCCTTGGTGAGTTCCCGATAGAACATCCCCATTGTCTCAGTGTGTGGGTGCACCCCTCGCGGTCCTGAGTTCCTTGCTCTCTCTCCTTCTGCTCCTGATTTGGACCTTGAGATTTCTGTCCGGTGCTCCAATGTGGGTCTCTGTCTCTGTCTCCTTTCATCGCCTGTAACGATGTTTTGACTAATAAATAAATATAATTTGTTCTAGTACATCAACAGAAAAATAATGAAAATTTATCTATGCAGTTTACAGATTTTTTTCTTTCTTCCATAGTGAGGATTGAAGCCAGGGCCATGCCCACACTAAGTACATGCTCTACCACTAAGCTACATCCTCAAGCTCAATAAATAACCAAATCATTTAATTTACAAGCTAATTTTATCTCCTCATTGATCATGACACCTATAAGTTAAACTTTTCTTGTAACTTATCACTTAACCCAAGAAACATGTTTAATTAAAATTTATTACAAATTCAAATTATTAGTGTCTGAAGACTATTAGCATTTCCACATCAACACTGTATACTTTTTTTACAGTGTTAACATTTCCTACCACTTTTTCAAAAACAAAACATGTGTGTTATGATTCTAACCAAATAATGTCTAGACATCAAACAAAAAGGTTTTTCTAATCTTTCCATCTATTTTTTAAGTACTAAGAGAATTTACCGAGGAAAAAAATGAAAACTAGATCAAAGTTTGAGCATTTTTAAAGACAACATGTTCCCACTTTTGACAGATAAAGAGGTAATAAAAAAAAGTTCTGCATGCTGTGATCAATAGAAATGAAGACAGTTGGGGTTTACTCTTTTTCTTTTGCTTGCCTTTAAAAACTTAACAGGGTTCACCAATGACTTCATGAAACTTGGCACTTCAAGGCAAGCAAAATAGCATTCTATATTTCTGGTACAAGGTGATAGTAAGTAAAAGATGACATTGAATTAAAGAATGTATTCCTTTATAGGAATTCAAGTACAGTCTGCCCTGCTATTTTCCAGAATCAAATCCAATGATACATCTTGAATTAAATTATCACGAATCCCTTATTCCCCTCATAAAGAGGTAAAGGAGGTTTTCTCTGCCCTCCTCTTCAACTAAATTAAAACCTAGATCTGAATTTTTAGTTGAGAACTCTAAATGAAGACAGTTTGCTGCAATGTTGTCACTTTCCTCAGTCTATAGGCAACTCTAAGATAAAGTAAATCCCCATTACTCATATGAGAAGTTCCACACTTTCCCTAAAGCTCTCAGGATTCCTTGAGTTAGGAGAAGTTGAAAAGGGGAGAACTCGTCTCCCTAGTATGTGACTCCCTGATTTTCAATATTCTTATCCACCCTTTATGTAAAGCCGTAACTTTTCATCTTACCACTTTGAAGTCTTCTGCTGTCTTGTCACTCCCATATACCAATCCTTACTGATGACTTCAGAGTACTGCTAGGATCCTGCAGTATGGAGAGAGCTCAAGGAGAGAATGTTGAACCACATTGAGTCAGAACTATATGTGACATTTCAGATATCAGAAAAGAAAAATATGAAACAAAAAGTGCAAAAAATGACAACGAAGATGGAAATTCATTCAAAAATATGAGATGACACATGGTTCCTGTCTTCATGTAGAAGGCACATAGTCTATTGAGGCATATTGAAATATACTTGGACAGAGGTAAAGCTCAAGTGTGAATCTTTGTTCTACTTGTTTTTTTTTTCTTCAAATAAGGCCTATGATTGGATAGCTATCAAAGTAAATTGGAAGCTAGAGAGTTACTAGGTGTCTAGTGCTGAATTTTACAACTGGCCAAGTGAAAATCTGGAAAGATTACGGTCAGACTGAGGGTTGAGATACGGGTGTTTCTACTGTCTGTCAGGATGTTCCCTATCTGTCCATCTTTGTACACAAATTGGTAAAAGGGGAATTTGATCTACTCACTGTATTTGATATTATTTCCAAATAAAGTCTTAACTCTTTCATCTTCCTGATTTTATTCCTTGTACATCAGAATCCAATAAGTTCATGCTAAGAGGGAAAAATGGTTTTGGAAATGTCTTATGATGATGTTCAAATACATGCCAAATCTTCACTGCTTACAGAAAAAGTTGTAGAGGCGGGCATCTTATCATTACAAGGTAGAAATAGGTAATTAGAGTTGAGAATACAGATATGGAAGTAGACAAAATGTTTAAAAAAGAATCTTTCAGACACCCCTGTAATCAACTTTGACATTTCAGTGTTTGACCTTGAAGCAACTTCTGGCAAGTTGGATGGCATAATTTCCTAGAATATCAAACTGGATAAATCCATTAGCCTGGTGACCCTCACTTGGCATTTTCAAAGAAATTTATGACTGGTAGTAATAAGTTTGTAAACAATAAAAGCTGCCTGGCTGATGAAAATCCTGTCTGGAAAAAAAAATGTGGACAGATTTCCCCAAATATAGTCACACACCCACCCTCCTTTAAAAGACATGTTAAAGTCCGACAATGCCAGGAGCATTGTGGACTCCATTTCTTCTTTGAAATTGTCTCTTCTAATGGAAATGTTTTGAATCTTACTATGTATGTAGAGTTTTGATAGGTATGTGGGGAAACACACACACACCCACACAAATGAGATGACCTTTTTCTTTCTTGTAATTGAAAGATTATTCGGCAAATAAGTAAATCAGAGTAAGTTCATGCCACGTGGAGGTAAAGACACCCTACTGGGAGAGTTAAAGGGAAGAAGTGATTGATTCTGATCAATGAGTGTTGATTGAGGAGATGATTGACTCAAGGTAACTAAATTAAGTTGGACCCTTTGTGAAACTGAAGAGGAATCTACATTCTTTCACAGGTTTAAATCCACAGTGGGAAATCTGCCCAGAGATTATCCATCCTACAATGGAAGAAATGTTATTAATGAGACAAAAGAGCTTTCATCCATGTCACTATGAATCATATAACCTAAACGCTATCAGCAAATAATATCTGTTCTCATAGGAATTTCTCTGTGATACAAATGTCTAAAATATTTAATTCGAGAAGAGCAACGTCAGGACTCTTAGTGGTAGAAAAAAATAACATCTTGAACACTGCCTAAAGGAACAGAAATACATAAATATTCTATCATTAGAAAGGTGTACTGGAGAGTGAAATAAGAGTCATTTGCTGGGCTCAATATAACTGAGATTCACATTTTTCCCACAACTACCAACTATTCCATAATTACGTAGTAGCCTTTTTATTTCAAATCTTATCATGCATCTTAACCCCAGAATGAAAAATATTTTAAGAATAGCACCTATATATAATGAATTCCTTGAGGGAAGAACCTAAATGATAGTGTACATCAAGACACCTATCTCTTTGATAATGTGAATAAAAAAGGCAAACTCATAAAGATATCATGTCCTAAGTACTAGAAAAGTGGAATTCACTCTTAATTGTTATCTCATTCTTATACATTATACTAGACTTGTACATTTCTGTACTCCATCCTTATCACTATAAATAAGAGAAAACTAGCAAAAAGTAAGGAAGAAGATACATAAAATAGTCTGATATCAGCCCATGTTGTTACTTTGACAAGCATTTGACATTTGATGTTATAATGAAATAGAGGGTGCTCAAGATGGACAAGAGCTCGCTTCATACAGTAATGAAATTACATAAGTAATATTTAAACAATTAATGTATTTCTGGTCATAATGGCTCATCCCTGCAATCTTAGCACTTGAGAATCTGAGGCAGGAGAATCAACATGGGTTTGAGATTAGCCTTGCCTACAGAGTGAGTTCTAGGATACCCTGACCTACAGATTAGGGCTTTGTCTCAAAAAACAGTAATAATTGATATATTGAGCAGATGGAGAATATGTTTTATTTTTCTGATTTTATTAGTATACAAAATAATTTTTATATTTCATATGTATCATTATAGCTTACTTATATTTTCACATACACACCATTGCCCTCCCTTGCTCATCTTTCCCCTCCTTCCTAATGGTCTTCTATCCCCTACATAGATGTCTTTCTGCTTTCATGTCAAATACACACACATACACACACACACACACACACACACACACACACACACACACACACATATATATATATATATACTTGGACATATATATGTGTGTGAGAGAGAGAGCAATATTTGATCCCCCCATTACTCTATTCTTGCGTTATATCCATCTCCTTTAGGACTATTCTCCTACATTGTCATCCTTCAATTTCCATGTTAGTTAAACCTTTAAAAAAGACTAGACTCCACATATGAGAGAAAATATGTAATATTTGTCTCTGAATCTGGCTTATTTCATAGTGATCTCCTGTTCCATCCATTTATCTACAAATGAAGTAATATCATTCTTCTTTATATATTAACAAATCTTCGTGTGTGTGTGTGTGTGTGTGTACCACATTTTCCTTATCAATTCATCTATTGATGGAAATCTAGACTGGTTCTGCCTCTTAGCTAATGTGAATGATGCTGTAATAAAATATTGATGCTCTGGTTTCTCTATGGTATGCTGACCTATAGTTCTTTGTGTAAATACCCAGGAGTGGTAGAATCGGTCATATAACAGATCGGGAACATGTGTTCTTTTAGCTTTTGAAGGTTGTACTAGGTCATTGCTTGTGACTGCAATTACTTGGTTCTCTGGGAAATTTCTATGTGTTAATAAAATAAGAGGCATGTACAAAACATTAGAGAACTTGAAATATTTTTAAAAATTTTATATCCAGAGCTTTGTTCTTATGGATCAACCACATACATGCAATGTCCATGGAGTCCAGAAGAGAATTTCAGACATTTGTGAGTTGCAGTGTGGATGTTGAGAATCAAACTCTGGTCCTCTCGCCAAGCAGTCATGGTAACTGCTGAGCCATTTCTTCAGTCCAACTTGCAATATTTTATGGAACAACAACAAAAAACTATTTTGAAATCTTTGTGTAGACCTAATATTTAGAAACACGTATTTTTAAATTCTTTTTAGAGAACTTATTTTTTAACTACCTATTTGACAACTGGAATTGAGTATTTTATTTGCAAAAAAAAGTGTGATTTATCCTTAAGTCATAGTAACTCCAGAGCCTAACCATAGTGAGATTTTTAGAGTCCATAACATATAATATTTTAATTCATCTTAAATTATAAAAAGCACATATTATCCAAACTCAATTGTATTATTTATATCAACATAGTCATAATATAAATTATATAAGAATATTATTAATATTCTTTAGTCAAGAAAGGGCCCATGAAGACAAAAGTGGCTAGTGCTCATTAAAGACATATTGTAGTTACCATGAGCTTACTTACATTGTATGAGAAAGAGACTGCCTGCTGTAGTCTAAACATATCCTCTAAAACCCATAGTTTAAATCTTAATCATGAATAAGAAAATGATAAGAAGTGTATGCTTAGAAAAAGTGAGTTCATTAGGCAAAGAGCCAATTGAAAAAGAAGAGATCATATGAATGGAATTAATAGTTTTATAAAATGGCTGAACTGAACAGTGCCCTACAAACACAGCTTAATAAACTCAAGATGAAAGATAAAATAGTCCTCAAATAAAATGGGCAGAAGGAACAGAACTGATTACTGTTTACTATCCTATATAAGGTAAGTGCCTAGAAAAGTATCTGGGACATATTAAGTTCCCAATAAATATTCATAAAATATTGAATGAACAAATAAGTCGTGTTTAATTGGTCATATAATTGCATCTTACATAATAACAAAATAACTACACTACATGTAACACTCCTTCAAAACTAGAGCTTACAGGCCCAAAAATTGTTTTAGGAATATAGATCAGAGTTAGGCTTGTACACATGATCTTGGAGACATGAACGCATCTCTAGATGCTCTCTCTGGTCAACCTAAGTTAAATTTCACTTAAATTTACACTAATTTAAATTTAATAAACTATTAAAAGGAAATAGTTATTCCCTCAGCCATCTCGCACATTTCAAGTAAATAGTGAAAGTGTTTTGGCCTCCATGCTACTTCCCAGAAGTTTAATATATTAGTCCATATTTTAAGTGTATTTCTTATACTTTAAATGAATTGGTTCTAGTTTGTCTGGATGAACACATTTTCCCCTTTTTGATTTACAAATCACACCGGTCTTCATTCGGAACCCTCTTAATTTCTACCTGGTAGGGCATTCACTATTGGCTATTACTATAGCTTTCTTCCCAGACAGAGGAATTGCTGAGTTTACTGAGTCACAGGAAAAAAGGAGAGAAGAGGCTGAACATTGGGATCTGATAGCTACTCTCATTAGTGATGTGCCGGCTACTGAGTGATGCTGGTGAATTCTGCCTCTCTTTAAAGCACTACTACAGTCAGTAACACATATGGCAGGAAGTGGGTGACAGACTTGCCTTCCAGTGATGTTTTCTCTAACACCTCTAGGATTTGCCTCAGGGAATGCTAATGATGAGTCTCCAGCATATACTCTCTATGAAACAGTAGAACCACAACTTCCCTGCTCATGATCCCAACTAACTCTTCCTCTCCGGAAATAATCATGTACCAGTTTAACAGCTGATGGGGAGTGAAATCTCAAAAATAGCCTCTTACCCTTTAGACCAATACAAATTTCCCCAATAAAGACCTGGGAAGCTGTGTTTAAAAATGGTTTTGGAGTCTGGGCCTGGTGCCTCACTCCTAGATTCCAGTACTAGAGAGGTTTAGGCAGGAGGGTCATGAATTTGAGAACAGACAATGTTGTATAGTATAAGACTACGCCTCAAAAAGAAAGAAAGACTGTGTGTGGCTTATACTTTTTTTTTCTTCTAAATAAAAAAGGCAAGTAAAGGTGGGGGGGATTGATGAAAACAGGAAAGGACAGAAAAAAGAAGGAAAAAGATAACTTTACCTGTATTCATTATTAGGGCCCAGAAGGTAGTTCTCCGGTGGAAAATTGGTATTTTCTATACCAGGTACTGAACAGAGAACCATGGGAAGGCTGAGTAATTACTCTATGACTGAACTACAGCCTGAGACCAAAGCTGACTGATTTTGAGGAGACATCATACCAATTTCTTTTTTCTCACTCATGTTGGCAATGACCCAAAAGCACTTTGATTACTGTAAAACATAAAACACTGTGACCTGCTAAGAGATTTTTCAATCAAAGAAAAGGGAGCAGAAGTACCAACATTTGGGGTCTATCAAACATAGGAGCACCTACTTAAGATTTGGTTAGAGAGGGTTTCCACTTAGGATGACAACATCAAACTACTGTATTATCGGAAAACAATTACAAGGGCACATGGAGCAAAGCCTGGACTACTTCAGGAAGAGTATACTTTACAGTCCTTCAACAATAAATGGAAAAGTTATTTTCTGATAATTTCACAAACTTAGCTTTTCTGAAACTACTCCGAGTTCCACTCAGCTTTATTGTGAACTCGGGCATCTTTCCCAAGAATATTCTGACATTAATTTGTCAGCAACTCCGGTTGCAATAGGTTTTTAGCTTCAGAATATTCATGTTAGGCTCTCCCTGCTGTTTCAACTTGTTTGGGAAATTATAAGAAATATTCTTCCACCTTCAAGTGAAAAAATATCATGGTTTCAGGCTATTCAATCAAGTATTGAATTGTGTCTTTTTCATTTGGTCCATCACAAAGATTTGTAACAGAAGTAACCAAGCATCAGGTGCTATATAAATAATATGTGAATAAGCCACCCTTAGGTCTATAAAGTAATAAAAAGAATGTTGCCACACACACACAAATACACACACTCCACTCAAATATCCAGTAGAAAAGTACAATTAACTACAATTATATTTTATGTTCTGCTAAAAGTGAAACTACAAATGAGAAATGAGTTAACTCTCAAAACAGCAACCTTCTCAGGGTTCTTTGGAGTCCAGACTGGTCCCAAATCCCTGAATGCAGGAATCACAGGTTTGGGCAGGACCACTACACTCAGCTCTCAAGGTCTGCTCTCAAGCATGTGCACGTAGTGATAGGTGAGCGGCCCTGCCTGTATGTCAACAGGTCGATGATTTAATAAGTAAATTTAATTTTAGTAAATTAATCACCCTAAAACTTTTTCTAAAAAGTGAATGTATTGATTTATTTATTTTACATCCCTGCCCACAGTTTCTCCTCTCAGTCCCTCTTTCCACCCCCTCTTTGGCCCCACTCTCCCCAATCCACTCCTCTGTTTCTGTTTAAGAAAGAGCAGGAATATCAACAAAAGTTGGCATATCAAGTTGCAGCTTAAGAAAGGGCAGGAGTATCAACAAAAGATGGCATATCCAGTTGCAGTAAGACTAAGCACCTCCCCAGTAAAAGTCTGAGAAAGACTCTGCCCCCACTGTTACAAGTCCAATAAGAGGACCAAGCCACACAAATGTAATATATATGCAAAGGGCCTAGATCAGTCCTATGCATGCTCCCTAAATGTTGGTTCAGTCTCTGAGGCCGTATGAGCTCAGGTTAGTTGTCTCTGTGAGTTTTCCTGTGGTGTTCTTTACCTCTCTGGCTGCTACAAACTTTTCTCGCCCTCTTGTGTAGGATTCCCCAAATTCTGCATAATGTTGGACTGTGGGTCTGCACCTGTTTCCATCACTTGCTAGATGAAGCCTCTCTGATGAAAACTGAGCTAGGCGCCAATCTGGTCAAAGGAGATGGCCAGTTCAGTCTACATATTTGCTATTGCTAGGAGTTTTAGCTGGGGTCATCCTTGTAGATTCCTGGGAGATTCCCTTGTACATGATCTCAAAATTCCCCCCCACACACACACATCTTTCCAGTAGTTTCTTTCAATACCCTGCCACATACAATCTGACTGCTCATCTTCCCATCCCTAACTGCCCTTACTCCACTCAAGAAATATCTTCTATTTCTCCTTCCCAAAGAGATCTGGGCATCTTCTCATGAACCCTCCTTGTTATGTAGTCTCTCTGTGTCTGTGGATTGTAGCATAGTTATCCTTTATTTCATAGCTAGTATCCACTTATGAGTGAGTGCATACCATGTTTGTCTTTCTTGGTCTGGGTTATCTCACTCAGCATGATTTTTTTTCTAGTTCCAACCATTTGCAAATTCCTGGTGTCTTTTTTTTATTGAAAGAAAAAAAAGAAAAGAAATTCCGCCTCCTCCCAGCCTCCCATTTCCCTCCCCCTCCTCCCACACTTCTCCTCCTCCCCCCACTCCTCTCCCCCTCCCTCTCCAGTCCAAAGAGCAGTCAGGGTTCCCTGCCTTGTGGAAAGTCCAAGGTCCTCCCCCCTCCATCCAGGTCTAGGAAGGTGAACATCCATACTGGCTAGGCTCCCACAAAGCCAAAACATGAAGTAGGATCAAAACCCAGTGTCATTGTCTTTGGCTTCTCATCAGCCCTCATTGTCCGCCATGTTCAAAGAGTCCAGTTTTATCCCTTGCTTTTTCAGACACAGTCCAGCTGGCCTTGGTGAGCTCCCAATAGATCAGCCCCACTGTCTCAGTGGGTGGGTACACCCCTCGCGGTCATGACTTCCTTGCTAATGTTCTCCCTCCTTCTGTTCTTCATTGGGACCTTGGGAGCTCAGTCTGATGCTCCAGTGTGGATCTCTGTCTTTATCTCCATCCATCACCAGATGAAGGTTCTATGGTAATATGCAAGATATTCATCAGTATGGCTATAGGATAGGGTCATTTCAGGTTCCCTATCCTCAGCTGCCCAAGGAGCTAACTGGGGACATCGCCCTGGGCACCTGGGAGCCCCTCTAGGTTCAAGTCTCTTGCCAACCCTAAGATGGCTCCCTTAATTAAGTTATGTAATTCCCTGCTCCTCTATCCAACCTTCCTTTCTCCCCATGAAAATAAAGAAACAACATACTCAAACCTATGGGACACTATGAAAGCTTTCCTTTTTTTAACAGCCAAGTAATACTCCATTGTGTAAATTTCATTCTCATCATCTATGCATCAGTTGAGGGACATCTAGGTTGTTTCCGGGTTCTGGCTACTACAAAGAAAGCTGCTATGAACATAGTTGAGTAAGTGTCCTTGTGTTATGATTGAGAGTCTTTTGGGTACATGCCCAAGAGTGGTATAGCTAGGTGTTGTAGTAAGCTGATACTCAGTATTGTGAGGAACCACTGCACTGACTTCCAAAGTAGCTGTATGACTTTACACTCCCACCAATAATGGAGAAGTGATTCCCCTCTTTCTACATCCTCTTTAAAATATAACCTCTGAGTTGTTTTGGTTTGCATTTCCCTGATAGCTAATGACCATCTCCTTAAGCGTTTCTCAGCCATTTGATATTCTTCTGCTGAGAACTCTCTCTTTAGATCTGTACCCCATTTTTAATTGGATTATTTGGTTTGTTGATATCTAGTTTCTTCAGTTCTTTATATATTTTGGAAATCAGCCCTCTGTCAGATATGGAATTTTTGAAGACCTTTTCCCACTCTGTAGGCTGCCATTTTGTCCTATTAATGGTGACTTCTGTCTTACAGAAACTTTTCAATTTCATGAATTTCCATTTATTAATTGTTAACTTCAGTGCCTGTGCTGCTGGAATCACCCTGAATCTTTGTCTCTTCATCTGTAGCTTAAGATGATAATGAATTCCTCTATGCACTATTTCTCAAAACCTTCTTATGGAAAGCTAAAATGAGATAACTACTATACACAAGATGCAAAAACCATTCATATATACCATTTTCATTTAGCTCAGAATTAGAAGAGCTATTCAAATTATAAAAATAAATTCAACAAAGTTGTTGATGTTGAGTATTATGAAATCATTAACAATTTATAGGCCTTCGTTCAGTGTCTTAAATAAGCAATTCTGAAGGCTTTAAGGTATCTTATGTGGGAAGGTGATAAAATGAGAAACAGGTCCTTACCCTCAGGAAGCACAGTGTGAGTGAAGAAGAGGCATGCCTGTTGAGCTAGCTAGCTTTATGTCAATATGACACAACATAAAGTGATCGACAAGAAAGTGCCCAGACCATTGTGAATGGTGCCATCCCTGGGCTGATGGACTTGGTTTCAATAAGAAAGCAGGCTGAGATAACCAGGTAAGGACTGTGCACACCTTTAATCCCAGCACTGGAGAGGCAGACACAGGCAGATCTCATTGAGTTCTAAGCTAGCCTGGTTTACAGTGAGTTTTCCAGGACAGCCAGAGCTACGCATAGAAGCTCTGAGTAGAAAAAAATCAAAAAAAAAAGTGGGGGGGGGAATAAAGTAAGGAAGGAAGAAAGAAAATGAAAGAAGGAAGAAAAGGAATAAAGCAAACAAGCAAGCAAGCAAGCATGCATGCATGCAGGCTAAGCAAGCCATGACATGCAAGCTAAAGCAATACCCTTCCACAATCTCTGCATCAGCTCCTGTCTTCAGGTTCCTGCTTATTTGAGTTCCTTTCCTGACTTTCTTTGATGATGAACAGTGATGTGGAAATGTAAGCCAAATAAATCCTTTACTCCCCAAGTTGCTTTGGTTATGATGTTTCATTGTAGCAATAGAAACCCAAAGAAACCTGTAAAAAAAAAGAAACCTGGAAACCCCAAACTACAAAGTAGTTCATTCAATGCCACAATAGGGAAGAGTAAAAATGCATGTCTGGTCATTTTTAATGTCCTCTGTCTACAAGGGACACTGTCACTGTGACATCAAATGCTGATGTGAAAATAAGAATTTTAAAAATGATTTTTTGAGTCAAGGTCTCTCTATATAGCCCTGCCTGCTCTGGTACTCACCATGTATTTCAGGTTTGCCTCTAACTCACAGAGTTCCACCTGCCTCTGCCTCAAAGACATGTGCCTCTGTACCCAGCAGATACATGCTTTTGATTTAGACAGACATGCTCTCCATACATGTTATTAGTTGGAAAATAGTAGCATATTTTACATGTAGTTGTCCATTTCATATTTTAAAACAAAAGCTTCATTAAAATAGACTCTGTGTATAGTCAGTCTTTCATTAAAGAGTGAAAGAGATAATCATTTGTGGCATTGTTATTTAGTAGTATAGTTCTTTAATTTATAATCTTTTTGTATGTGTGTATGCTGGGGTGTGTGGCAGTGCATGTATGAAGGTCAGAGAACAGCTTTTATGAGTTGATTCTCTTTTTAATCTATCCTTTATTTGTCCACATTTATTTGGGTTCTAGGTATCAAATTTAGGTCATTATCCTTAGCCTTCTGAGTCATCCCTGAAAGCTGTAGTTCCAAGTTTCTAAAAACGTCAATGGTTTTAGCTCTTAAGTATAATTTATTTTTCTCACTTATAATTAACAGGCAGTGCTTGAAGCAAATAAATATTTTTTTTACATTTAGAATTGAGTATGAGATATTTTTATTGCTGGAGAAATATGCCAGAGTACAATTACTCATATTATTTAGCCAGGAATGATGTTGTTTGCCTGTAAAGACAGCAGTTGGGAGGTTGAGTTGAAGGATTATGAAGTCAAGGTCAGGTAACATAATGATATCCTGTCTCAAACAAAAAAAATATGTTTCTTTTTTTTCATTTAATTTCACTTGAAATATTTGAGGAAAATAAATGTAGAATTTTAACAAAATCACAGAATGGCCTAAGGAAACTCTTTCCTACTCTAAACATTTAACTGATATGAACTATTGCTGAGCCTGAGTTCTTTCTGTTTTGTTTTTAATAAAGTATCAGGTTTTCCCAGGACAATATCCCGCAGGAGGGGAGGATTTATTTCTAAAGGATATGATTTTTTTTAAATATGCTGCTGTAATTCTAGGACAGCTGTCTCTTTGAAAAAAAAAGGCAAGCAAGTGGATGCCATCTGTATAGGCCTATTCCAAACGATAGGAGCAAGTTGGATCTGTGGCTGAATGACAAATATTATGCATTTTGAACAAATCTAAACCTGTCATTCTTTTCAGCTCTGATGCTCAAGAAATCATTGAAAACATTTGATAACCATGTCATTGTGCACCTTGAGAGGTGGTTTGATTTCAGGGATTACAATTACCTGGGAAACACAGAGCCATTTGCCTTGCAGAAGCTATTTAAATTCTGAGACCTCTTCATCACTGCCCTGAAACTTCAACTTACATCATCTCCTAACATGAGCTGGCTGTATTAGGCATGAAGCTGTGCTGAAAGCCACAGCACTACCAACACTGCAGGCTGATTTTACTGACAAGTCATGCAGACAGCATAAGTCTGATGGACTATGGCATATACACGAACTTTGGAGAAAAGAGGTTAAATCCTAGGAAGAAAAAGGTTTGGGGAAGAAATGATTTAGCAACAGGAAAGAATCAGTTAGGCAGCCAAGCAGAAGGTCTGAACAGGTATTTAGTTCTTTAGGGACACAGTCAAGGTCAAGGAAGTGCATGAGATCAATTAGAGTAGGTATTTACAGGCACTTAATATTTGATGATGCTGATATTTAAAGAGAAAAGACAAGGAATTCATCTTCCTGTGTGCTATTAATTTATAAATATTCTGCATTTTAAAATAAAGCTTTCCACTGAAATGATGTCCTTTTATCATCTTTCATTTTTGAAATGTATTTCTTGTTGGATTTGTTTTCAATAATTGAACTATATTAAAGCATATCATTTAAAATGCTTCTTCATTTAACCCCAAAGTGATTAAATCAGCAATAGGCATGCATTATGAATAACTTTATCAATCAATGTCAGATTTCAAATGTTTGAGATTGTGCAGTAATATCCGCGATAATGATTTTAGAAATAAAGAGAAGGCATCATGATTCTTAATGTGTATTATGACATTTATAAAATGCTAAGAAGAAAAAATATGAAAAAAGGAAAAAAAGATCTATTAAAGGCATGCATGTCAATTTCATAGAGTGGTTTAAGATTAGAGCTTTACTCAGAATGAGCTAATTTTATGATTATTTTATAATCCCCAGACCAATAGAAAAGGCTCCACTTCAAAAATGTCCAGGTGACATTTTCTAATTTAACATGTCTCTTTATGTAATGTTTACCTATCTGGAAAATAATATTTGTAATAATTGTGTTTTATCTCTTCTTTGTTTCACTTGCTGGCAATGCCCTCAAAAGATTTCTTGCCTTCAATAGCTTGCTTGTTTCTTCCAAGCTTTTTGTTATCAAGATTTTAAATTGTTCCCTGGGATATGTAGGGATAATTATACCAGTACCCTCAATATCTGCATTCAATGGCAGTAATTTCATTTCCTGCTTTGAAAGAAGCAAAACAGCAGTTAACTTATTAAGAGTTCACTGGTTATGACTCTATGAGAAAAGAACTTTCTTCTGGGGTCATTTTATTCTTTAATATGAGTGTAGTGGGGCTGTTCTAAATTTTAAAATGCATGAATCACTTTCTAATTTTTCAAATATGCCTGCAACATATTTGTATTTGTTTCATCTTTCAATGCTCATTCTAGAAAGTTCTCTAACTTGTCTTATATATACAGCTACACGCTATAATAATGCTATCCTCAGTTATATATTGTCTTGTCATGAATTTAGGATGTATAAGACATAGTCAGTCTCTGAGTTCCTTTATTGACCTCTTTCTTATTACACTGAGACTGTGGCTGTTATTATTATTATCATCATCATTATTTCATCAAGGTGTATTTTTTTCTATTTCTATACTCAACTCAAATCATGCATCCAAAAACGATTTTTTAAGCAGTATGGGAGAAATAAAAAAAGTATAATTCATAGTCTCTGCATTAAGAAAGGAGAAAAAGCCACACAGTGATGGTACATGCCTTTAATCCCAGCACTTCCCAGCACTGCAGAGGCAAGGGAGGCCAACCTGGTCTACAGAGTGAGTGAGTCAGTTCTAGAACATCAAGAGTCATGAAGAAAAACCCTGTCTCATAAAAAAGAAAAGATAAGGAATGAAGAAAGGAAGGAGGTAAGGAAGGAGGGGGAGAGGAAGGGAGGCAAGGAAGGAGGGAGGGGAATGATCAAGTATAAACATGTATGACATAGTAGGAGTTATAAGAGAAATTTTCAAGGTTTGTTTATTTTTGACACGTATACAATGAAAAATAGTCTTATCTACGCGCCCATTCACCACTTCAAATCTCCCTATGACTCTCTAACACATTTCCAAATTCTATGTCCTTTTTGGTTGTTTTTGATGTTCTACTAAGTCCAACTAGAGTTGTCCATATGTGCAGTCACTGAGACATAGAAAATCTCTTCACATACTCAGAATGACTCTCCCTCTCCCAGCAACTATCCACTGCTGTTAGAGACTCAAGATATAAGTGGCGTCTAGGGAGCACCTCCCCAACAATGCCAGCATTTTTGTAGGACAGAACTTGTGCAAGACTTGTCATGTTTTACAGAAGGCAGTACTGTTCCACATCCCTCTGCTCTTACAGTCTTTCTTCTTTTTCCACAGTGTCCCCTGAGCTTGTGTGTTAGTGGTGTTAATATAGGGCTGAGAACTCAGTCTCTTAACTCTCAGCACTTTGACTAAATATGCATCTCTCCATTGATGCTACCCACTGAAAAGAGAAGCTTCCCTGATTAAAGTTGAGAACAGCCCCGGCATATGAGTATAAGCATAAATATTTAGAAGGTAATATGAAAGCATGACTATTTAGCAAACCAACAACAGCAGTTTCTACCCTAGGGCTTATCACCTTCTGTCCTGGTTAGACTTATGTAAATTTGACATAGGCTAGAGCTATCTAAGAAAAGGAAAAAGAACTATACTGAGAAAATGCTTTCATCAAATCAACCTGGAGGCAACCGTGTGGAGCATTATCTTGATTAATGATTGGTGTGGAGGTCCCAGCTTACTGTAAGTATTGCTACCTCTGGGCGAGTGGTCTTGAGTTGTAAAAGAAAACAAGCTGAGCAAGCTATAGAGAGCAAGCCAGTAAGCAGCAATCCTCCATGGTCTATGGTTCAGTTCCTGACTCCAGGTCCAGCAGTTGCTTCCCTTCAGGACAGACTGTAACAAGTAAGCCAAATAAACCTTTTCCTTCTCAAGGTGCTTTTGAGACAGTGTTTTGTCACACCAATATAAAAACAACTAAGAAACCTCCATATTCCTTCACCTCCTTATTTCTCCCATACTCCAAGGCTCTTCACTGTTTAAGTGTTTCCATTTCTGGTTTTCTATTTCACTACTTTCATTTTACCTAAATTCTACTATGCCCCATCTCTTAACATTAGCCTCCCAATGGTCCCTTTCTAGTCCCCTGGTTTTTACTTTATTCCAGATTAAACGCACCAAACAATATCTGAAGCTAGGATGGACATAACACAGAGAACATACAGAGTTTTTCTTTCTGGACATGAGTTTCCTCATTCAGTACAATTTTTTCCAGTTCTATGCATTTAGCTGTATATATACTACATATTTCTTAGCCATTCATCTGATGATAGACATCTAGGTTGATTTCCCTTCCTAAGACTTTTTGGCAGCACAAGAAGACCAACAATCAACAAGTAGAGTCTAATGTACAGCAAAGGAAACTGTAAAGCAAATTAGTATATAGCCCAAAGAATGAGAGAAAATATTCCTAACCCAATATAATTTATAATTATATCCTAAACACTTATCTTTATAGATAAGTGAAGCACTCACTCTTAATCAAAGAATATTCTTTTTTCCCTGCAAATGGAGACTATTATAGAGATCCAGAGACTCATGCAGTTCTGTCCCATAGGTGAGTCTACAATGCAGCCTCTCTACCTAAGGCTCAAGGAACATCACAGAAGAGAGAGCAGAAAGACTAAGAACTAGGAAGCAAGGACACTTGCTGAGAGATAGTATCTTCTAGATATGACAGGGATGCTGAAACCAAGAGACAACATGGAGACTGGTTTGGGTAAGTAGAACGACTCTGATAAGAAGTAGGAAATATAAAGTTGGAAATAAACTGGGGTCTTGTTTTTCTGGATCACAAATCTTACAGTGGAAATTTGAATATGGTATTTCTTGGCTTGGGCTAGACTGACATTGACAATGGAGTAGAAAAATTGAGTATAAGAGATCTAGGGAAGACATCATCAATAGGGCTTTTATCTATCCAAAGCAGAATGTGTTTTTATGTACTGTATAATTGGAAAAATATTATGAGTGGAAATTATAATAATGGCTCCCACATTTTCATATTTCAAAGAATAAAAAAATGCTTAAGTGAGAAATTTTATTACAATTCTATTCCTATCCAAAACTTAGATGGTACTTACTGATGCAACAGTGGCACAACCTTCAGGGTAACCAACTCCTTTCTTATTAGATGTGAGGCCTGGTCCACAATGGGTAATTAATCTCTTATACTGTGAAAAGAATCAAAAGCCCATAGCTCTGAGGGACATGGTCCTTAGGAAGGAACCTACTACTGTTATTTTGATAAACAAACCTGGCTTTTAACTACCTTTTAAATATTTATGTTAATATCAGTCTATTAATGTTGAAATCAATAGACTGAGCCCATTGGCTTTCTGCCATGGATAGAAAAGGCACTCATAAGGCTCCACCCTCCCCTGAGGACCTATATGCAGGTAATGGTTGTTTGGGGAGGGAGAATCATGTTCCTCAGCGGTGTAGCCACTAGAAAGTTGCCCTTGCTCTAGTAAATACCCACACTCATGCTCATGCAAGCAACCCTAAAGGACATAAACATAGAAGCAGACTTGTTGGTAACAGGAGGTTCAATGAGAGAAAAGGAATAAAAGAGAAGACTGTAAGAGCCAAGTACATTGTTTACACACATAGGAAATTGAGAAAGAATAAAATAAAAACAAGATGTTATCACACAAAAGTTAGATCCAGATAATAGGGATGTGAAGTGGATGAACTAAAATTGTTCCTGACCAATCATTAGTTCAACTGTTCTTTTTCTTGTTTTTGAATCCTTGTGTTGTTTGCAAATCCCATGTCCCCTCTTCTTTTGCTTTTCTTTTCTTTTTCAAGTCTTTGACATTCCAAACTTCAGCTAGTTACTCTATTTCTAAATGCTACTTCTTGCAGGTTCAGATTTTCTCAAACAAAACATCTTTTGTGTTTGGATGAAATGTTCTGTACATATCTGTTAGGTCCATTTTGTTTAGAATGTCTAAACAAAATGTTACCACCAACATTTCTCTGTTTAGTTTTTGTCTGGGGGACCTGTCTATTGGTGAGAGTGGGATATTGAAGTCACCCCCTATCAATGAGTGAGAGTCAGTATGTTATTTAAGCTGTAGTAGAGTTTATCTTATGAATTTGGGTGTTTGTTTCATAGATATTTAAAATCACAATGTTCTTGGAGGATTTTTTTTGTGAGTATAAAGTATCTGTCCCTATCTCTTCTGACTAATTTTGGTTTGAGGTTTGTTTTGTCATATATTAAAATGGCTATACTAGCTTGTTTCTTGGGTCCATTTCCTTGGCATATCTTTTTCCCTCCCTTTTAACCTGAGATGCTATCTGTACTTGATATTAAAGTGTGTTTCTTGGGTATAGAAGAATCCTGTCTTCTAATCCAGTCTCATAGTTTGTGTCCTTTTATTGGGGAATTGCGACCGCTGTTATTGAGATTTATCAATGAGAAATGTTTATTGATTCCTGTAATTTTGGTGTGTGTGTGTTCTCCTCTTTCTTGATTTACTGGTCTGAAATATGTTTTGTTGTTGTTGTTGTTGAGTACAGTTTGTCTCTTCGGGTTAAAGTTTTCTTTCTAACCTTCTGTAGAGCTGGAGCTGTAGATAGATACTGCTTACATTTGGTTTTATTGTGAAGTATCTTTTGCTCTCCATCTTAGGTGACTGAAAGTTTTGCTAAATAGAGTATTCTGGGCTGACATCTGTGGTCTCTTATAGCTTGTAGAACATCTTCTCAGGCTTTTCTGGATTTTACAATCTCCATTAAGAAGTGAGGTATAATTCTAATAGGTCTGTGTTTATATGTTATTTGGTCTTTTTCCCTTACCACTTTTAATATTCTTTCTTTTTCTGTACGTTTAGTGCTTTGGTTATTATGTTTCATGAGAAATTTCTTTTTTGTTCCGGCCTATTTGGTACTTTATATGCTACTTGTACCTTGATAGGCAGCTCTTACTTTAGGTTAGGGAAATTTTCTTTTATTAATTTTTTATTATTTTACTAAAAAAAAAAAAAACAACCCAAATTCCCATCCCCTCCCCTCCTCCCATTCCTTTCATACATCCTCCCACCCTACCCCCTTTAATCCTAAGATAGGGTAAGGCATTTTGCTTTGTGGAAATGTCCAAGGCCCTCCCTACTACATCTAGGCTGAACAAGGTATACATTCAAAGAGAATAGGATCCCAAAAAGCCAGTACATGTAGTAGAGGTAAATCCCAGTGCCACTGCCAGTGGCCCCACTGCCAGTGTGCCCCAGCCATACAACTGTCAACCACATTCATATGGACTAGTTTGATCTTATGCTTGTTCCTTTCCAGTCTAGCTGGAGTTAGTGAGCTCCCATTAGCTCACATAGACAATTTCAATGAATGAACCCTTCATGATCTTGACCTCTTTGCTCATATTCTCATTCCTTCTACTCTTCAACTGGACCTTGGGAGTTCAGTCAGTGCTCCAATGTGGGTATCTGCCTCTGCTTCCATCTGTTGTTGGATGAAGGTTCTATGATGATGTTTAAGAAAATCATCAGTCTAACTATAGGGCAAGACCAGTTCAGGTACCCTCTCCTCTACTGTTTAGGGTCTTAGCTGGGGTCATCCTTGTAGATTCCTGGGAATTTTTCTAGAGCCAGGTTTCTTGTTAACCTCATAATGGCTCCCTCAATCAAGATATCTCTTTCCTTGCTCTCATTTCTGTCCTTCCTCCATCTCTACTATCCCGTTCCCTCAAGTTCTCCTCAATCCTTCCCTTCTCCCCTCCTCTTCCCCTGTCTATGGACATTCCACCCTGAACGTCCCTATCTTGTCTGATCTCAAAGCTAAGCAGGATTGAGGCTGGTTAATACTTGGAGGGGAAATTTTCTTCTATGATTTTGTTGAAAGTACTTTCTGTGCCTTTGATCTGGGTTTCTTCTCCTTCCTTTATTCCTATTATTCTTATATTTGGTCTTTTCATAGTGTCCAATATTTATTTCCTGGGTGTTTCATTCATGGATTTTCTTTATTTGAATTTTCTTTGATGGGGGTATCTATTTCTTCTAGCTTGACTTTGATTTCTGAGATTCTCTCTTCTGTCTCCTGTATTCTTTTGGGGAGGTTTGCCTCTGAGGTTGCTGTTTGAGTTCCCAATTTTTTCACTTCCAGTTTTACTATAGTTTGGGTGTTCCTTAGTGATTATATTTCTACTTTCATGTCTTGAACTATTTCCTTCATTTCATTTTACTGTTTGTTTACATTTTCTTTAATGGATTTATTCATATCCCTGAGTATATACATAATAGCTATTTTTGAAGACATTGCCTTATACTTCAACAATATTGCATTTCTCAGGGCCTATCGTGGGAGGTTTTCTGGGCTCTAGTGAAGAGATTGTCTTGACTGTTATTGACTGTGTTTTTATGCAGGCATCTGGGTTTAGGATGACTATTATTCTAGATGCTGATATCTGCACTTATCTTTATTGGGTTGGTGTTTCATTTCTTGGTTTTTGTTATCCTCTCATTCTTAGGAGCATATGGTGGCCATGAGTTGACAGGCAGGGAATGTTTCTGAGCCCCAGCCAGATTGTCCACTGTGGGTCCTGGGTAGAATGTGTTTCTAAGAATTGGGAGCTGACATTAAGGAATGGATTCGACTGAGGGAGGTGGAAGTTGAGAGGGTCCCACAGGAGGGGGAAAACTGGGTGTGGTACCAGGATCTGCATAGACCTCTGGAAATGTGGACAAAGAGGAAAGACATTGCAGATGATCTATTACCAAGCTAGGGATAAAATTAGGGGATTGGATTTAGAGTACAGGAGGGAGGGTGAAGATCACCACCTGATTCCCTGGCCAGTGACATCGCAGGCAGGTTCCAGGGAGTACCTGCAGGAACAGATGGCCAAGGCTCACTATGTGATTCTTGACAGAAAATCATAAATGGCAGAAAGAAAGTTAAAGAAGGAAACAAAGTCAGAAGGAAGATAAAAGTAATTTAAAGTCTCCCAAAGATATCGGGGAGTGTCTTTTGTCCTTACTCTAGTGGTAATGAAGATGTATGAGACATAATATATAAAATGTATATATTACATTATGTGTGTGTGTGTGTGTGTGTGTTAAATTCTACCCTGCTAAATCCTTGAGTCAACGTTATGAAGAAAAACTTAGTATCTTATTGTTTTCTTGATTTGATTAAGAATACCACTCACTTTGGGTTCACCCTCTTATTTGGCTTCTCTAGGATCACGAATGATAAGCACAATGTCCCTTATTATTGGATAGGAGCCAATTATGAGTGAGTACATCCCATGTTCCTCTTTTCAGGTCTGGCTTACCTCACTCAGGATAGTGTTTTCTATTTCTCTCCATTTGCCTGCAAACTTCAAGAAGTCATTGTTTTTTACTGCTGAGTAGTACTCTAATATGTATATATTCCATACTTTCTTCATCCATTCTTCCATTGAAGGGCATCTAGGTTGTTTCCAGGTTCTGGCTATTACAAACAATGCTGCTATGAACATAGTTGAGCAGAAGGAGAGAGAGCACGAGCAAGGAACTCAGGACCGCAAGGGGTGCACCCACATACTGAGACAATGGGGATGATCTATCAGGAACTCACCAAAGCCAGATGGACTGGGTCTGAATAAGCATGGGATAAAACCGGACTCGCTGAACATAGTGGACAATGAGGACTGCTGAGAAGTCAAGAACAATGGCAATGGGTTTTGATTCTACTGCACGTACAGGCTTTGTGGGAGCCTAGGCAGTTTGGATGCTCACCTTACTAGACCTGGAAGGAGGTGGGAGGTCCTTGGACTTCCCACAGGGCAGAGAACTCTTACTGCTCTTTGGGCTGACGAGGGAGGGGTACTTGATTGGGGGAGGGAGAGGGAAATGGGAGGTGGTGGCGGGGAGGAGGCAGAAATCTTTATTAAATAAATTAATTAATTAAGAAAAGAATACCACTCACATTATGTATAAATATTCATATATATTCAAGATTTAGTTATCTACTAAATGTGGCACATTATATTTAAGTTCTTTAAAAAGTATTTTTTCTTATGTCACATCAAACGTGGTTGCAAACATAAACCACAGTGTAGAAATAGGAGCCACGGGGCTGCGTTCTGGCCACCCCAGCTCCCACATGGCTAGCTTATGCCCCAAAATAATTACATGGAAACTGTATTCTTTTAAACACTGCCTGGCCCATTAGTTCCAGCCTCTTATTGGCTAGCTCTTACATATTGATCTAACCTATTCCTAATAATCTGTGTAGCCCACGAGGTAGCTTACCAGGGAAGATCTTAATCTGTGGCTGTGTCAGATGGGAGAATCATGGAGACTGCCTGACTCAGCTTCTTTCACCTAGCATTCTGTTCTGTTTACTCTGCCTATCTAAATTCTACCCTATCAGAGGGCCAAGCAGTTTCTTTATTAATTAACAAATGAAAGCAACAGATAAGATACAAGTCCCACCTCCATCACCACAGATGAGGGCAAAACATTCCATTGGGGCATGGGTAGAAAAGGAGAAACATGCTGAGTACTACTATTCACCCTTTTGGATCATGGGATCATAGGATTGAAAAAGTAATGAGCAGGGAGACTTTATTTAGGTCCTGGTATTTTAAAGAAGAAACAGAATCTTAGAGTGTGAAAACTTTAAGGTTATATAGCTAATAAATGACGACATTGCGCTGATTAGTTTTTTGTCAAATTGACATAAGCTAGGGACATTTGATGAAATGTCTCCATAAAACTGGTCTGTGGGCAAGTTTAGGGGGCAATTTCTTGATTAAAAATTGATGTGGGGGGAGACCCAGCACACAGGCCTTGGTGGCGGATGTAGGATAGTCCAAGCATGAAACAGTGAAGCCCACACTGAGAGCAGATCGCCCCACTACAACTAAATCAAGTAGGTTTTTTTGGGGCCTGGCCTGCAGAGTGGTAGACCTTTTATTGGTGAGGTCCACGGGTGAACGGGGAGACTGGTCCTGCCTCTGAATACCCTCCTGAGTGGGGAGAGTGTTCTGGGCCCACGGTGGGAAACAGGAAATGGAGTGGGGGCATTCCCCGACCCCTTTGACCCCCGGTTAGCCTGCATGGGCTGGTACACTCTGCTGGGGCTGCTCCTCCTCTGCTGTGACCTCTCTCCCCCTGACCAATCCCAGCCTGTGCCCAAGGGCCTTCTTCACTCCCCCTCCCTTCCATGGGGCCTCAGGATCACCCAGTTTACCCTGTTTGGGCGCTGGGTCGGGAGCTAGGGGCAGAGGGCAGCGGAAGATTTTCTGTTTTGGTGGCCGGCCTGCAGAGGGATTGGCCTCTTGTTGGCGAGGTCTGTGGTGGACGGGGAGCCTGATCCTGGTACTGAAGACCCTTCTGAGTGGTGAGAGGGATCTTGGCCCTCAGCAGGATCCAGGAAATGGAGTGAGGGCATTTTGTAAGCGGAGCCCCTGGCCAGCAGGGAAACCTGATCCTGTTTTAAAAGACCCATTAGATAGCATCAATAGAGGGAGATGGGCAGGTGCCAAGGCAAGAAATCACTCAATAATCTGAAAAACAACATGAAAACACCAGAACCTAATGATTTTACAACAGAAGGACTTGAACACCCTAACACAGAAGAAGAGGAAAAAAATGACTTTATGAAAGCAATACAGTCCCTTAAACAACGTGTAAAGAAACACCCTTGTAGAAATGGATGAGAAGTATAGCAAAAAGTTTAAAGAAATGAGCAAATACGTACATGATACCCTGGGAAACCAAGAAAAACAATCAAACAGGTAATGGAAACAGTTCAAGAACTGAAAACTGAAATGGAAGCAAGGAAGAATACACAAACTAAGGACCAACTGGATATGGAAAATCTAGGTCAATGAGCAGAGACTACAGAAACAAGCATAATCAATAGAATACAAAAGATAGAAGAAAGAATCTCAGATTCTGAAGACACCATAGAGAAAACAAACGCACTGATCAAAGAAAACAGCAAAGCCAACAAATTCTCATCACAAAACAGTCAGGAAATATGGGACACAATAAAAAGACCAAACCTAAGAATAATAGGGATAGAAGAAGGAGAAGAGTCACAGCTCAAAAGCCCAGAAAATATTCTTAACAGAACTATGGAAGAAAACTTTCCCAACATAAAGAAAGATATTCATTTAAATATTCAAGAAGCATACAGAACACCAAACAGACTGGATCAAAGAAAAACATTCCCTCGCCATATAATAATCAAAATACAAAATATACAGGTTAAAGAAAGAATATTAAGAACTACAAAGGAAAAAGTAACTTATAAAGGTAAACCGAACAGACTTACACCTGACTTCTCTATGGAAACTATGAAAGCCAGAAGGTTCTGGATAGAGGTACTGCAGAAGCTAAGAGACCATGGATGCAAACCCAAACTACTATACCAAGCCAAGCTATTGTTCACTATCAATGGAGAAAACAAGACATTCCAGGATAAGAAAGAATTTAAACAATACAAAGCCACAAATCCAGCCCTACAGAAAGTAATAGAAGGAGAACTGCAACCCAAGGAACCCAACATTGCCAACACTCCCTACAATAACTCAGGCATCTAGCAACCCTTCACCAGCACATCTCAAAGAACTTTACTACCAAAAACAATAAGAATAACCGGAGTAAACAACCACTGGTCATTAATATCACTTAATATTAATGGGCTCAATTCACCTATAAAAAGGCACAGACTAAGAGATTGGGTATGAAAACAGGATCCAACATACCACTGTTTGCAAGAAACACATCTCAACCACAAAGACAGGCATCTACTCAGAGTAAAGGGTTGGGAAAAGGTATTTCAAGCAAATGGTCCTAAGAAAAAAAGCAGGTGTGGCCATACTAATTTCTAATAAAACTGACTTCAAACTAAAATCAATCAGAAGAGATCGAGATGGACACTTTATACTCATAACAGGAAAAATTCATCAGGATGATGTCTCAATCCTGAATATCTACGCCCCTAATATAAAAGCACCCACTTATGTAAAAGAAATATTACTAGAACTCAAGGCAGACATCAAACCACACACACTAGTAGTAGGAGACTTCAACACACCTCTCTCACCAATGGACAGGTCAATCAGACAGAAACCTAATAGAAAATTAAGAGAATTATTGAAGGTAATGAAGCAAATGGACTTAACAGACATCTATAGAACATTGCACCCAAATAGGAAAGAATATACCTTCTTTTCTGCAGCTCATTGAACCTTCTCGAAAATTGACCACATACTCGGAAACAAAGGAAACCTCCTCAGATACAAAAAAAATCAGTGTCCACCTGTGTCTTATCAGATGACCACGGATTAAAATTAGAAGGCAACAACAATTCTATCCACAAAAAGCCCACAAACTCATGGAAACTGAACAGTCAACTACTGAACCACACCTGGGTCAAGGAAGAAATTAAGAAAGAAATTAAAGTCTTCCTTGAATTTAATGAAAATAAAGAGACAACATACTCAAACCTATTGGACACGATGAAAGCAGTGCTAAGAGGAAAGTTCATAGCACTAAGTGCCCACTTAAAGAAAACGGAGAAGGCATACATTGGGGACTTAATAACACACCTGAAAGCTCTAGAAAAAAAAAGATGCAGACGCTCCCAGGAGAAGAAGAAGACTGGAAATAATCAAACTGAGGGCTCAAATCAACAAAATAGAAACACAGAAAACAGTCCAAATAATCAATGAAATGAATGGTTGGTTCTTGGAGAAAATCAACAAGATCGACAAACCCCTATCCAAACTAATTAAATGACAGAGAGAGAACACGCAAATAAATAAGATCAGAAATGAAAAGGGGGACATAACCACAGACACAGAGGAAATTCAGAGAATCATTAGATCTTACTACAAAAGCCTGTATGCCACAAAACTGGAAAATACAAAAGAAATGGACATTTTTTTAAATAAGTACCATATACCAAAGCTAAACCAAGACCAGGTGAATGACCTAAATAGACCTGTTTGTCGCGAAGAATTAGAAACGGTTATCAAAAATCTCCCTTCCAAAAAAAGCCCAGGACCAGATGGTTTCAATGCAGAATTCTACCAGAACTTCCAAGAAGAGTTAATACCTATACTCCTTAATGTATTTCACAATATAGAAACAAAAGAGTCATTGCCAAATTCCTTTTACGAAGCTACAGTTACCCTGATACCAAAACCACAGAAAGAAACAACCAAGAAAGAGAATTACAGGCCTATCTCACTCATGAATATCGACACAAAAATTATCAATAAAATACTGGCAAAATGAATCCAAGAACACATTAGAAAAATTATCCATTATGATCAAGTAGGCTTCATCCCAGAGATGCAGGGCTGGTTCAACATACGCAAATCTATCAGTGTAATCCACCATATAAGTAAATTAAAAGAAAAAAAACATATGATCATTTCATTAGATGCTGAAAAAGCATTCTACAAAATTCAACACCCCTTTATGATAAAGGACTTGGAGAGATTAGGGATACAATGGTCATACCTAAATATAATAAAAGCTATTTACAGCTAGCCGACAACTAAGATTAAATTGAAGGGAGAAAAACTCAAAGCCATCCCACTAAAATCTGGAACAAGACAACGATGTCCACTCTCTCCATATCTCTTCAATATAGTGCTTGAAGTTCTAGCAATAGCAATAAGACAACATAAGGGGATCAAGGGGATTCGTATTGGAAAGGAAGAAGTTAAGCTTTCTTTATTTTCAGATGATATGATAGTATACATAAGTGACCCCAAAAACTCTACCAAAGAACTCCTACAGCTGATAAACACCTGTAGTAATGTGGAAGGATATAAGATCAACTCCAAAAAAATCAGTAGCCTTCCTATACACTAATGATAAGGAAGCAGAGAGGGAAATCAGAGAAGCATCACCCTTCACGATAGCCACAAATAGCATAAAATATCTTGGGGTAACTCTAACCAAGGAAGTGAAAGATCTATATGACAAAAACTTTAAGTCATTGAAGAAAGAAATTGAAGAGGACACCAGAAAATGGAAGGATATCCCTTGCTCTTGGATTGGGAGGATCAACATAGTAAAAATTGCAATTCTACCAAGGGCAATTTATAGATTCAATGCAATCCCCATCAAAATCCCATCAAAATTCTTCACAAATCTGGAAAAGACAATAATCAACTTTATATGGAAAAACAAAAAAAACCCAGGATAGCTAAAACAATCCTATACAATAAAGGATCTTCTGGAGGCATTACCATCCCTGACTTCAAACTCTATTACAGAGCTTCAATATTGAAAACAGCTTGGTATTAGCATAAAAACAGAGAAGTTGACCAATGGAATCGAATAGAAGACCCTGATTTTAAGCCACAAACCTATGAGCACCTGATTTTCAATAAAGGAGATAAAAGTATACAATGGAAAAAAAGAGAGCATCTTCAACAAATTGTGCTGGCAAAACTGGATACCAATCTGTAGAAGAATGAAAATAGATCCATATATATCACCATGCACAAAACTCAAGTCCAAGTGGATTAAAGACCTCAATATCAGTCCGAACACACTGAACCTGATAGAAGAGAAAGTGGGAAGTACTCTACAACACGTGGGCACAGGAGACTACTTCCTATGTATAACCCCAGCAGCACAGACATTAAGGGCCTCATTGAATAAATGGGACCTCCTGAGACTGAGAAGCTTCTGTAAAGCAAAGGACACTGTCGCTAAGACAGAAAGGCAACCCACTGACTGGGAGAAGATCTTCACCAACCCCGCAAGTGACAACGTTCTGATCTCCAAAATATATAAAGAACTCAAGAAACTAGACCGTAAAAGGCTAATCAACCCAATTATAAAATGGGGCACTGAGCTGAACAGAGATCTCTCAACAGAAGTTCAAATGGCCGAAAGACACCTAAGGTCATGCTCAACTTCCTTAGTGATCAGGGAAATGCAAATCAAGACAACTTTAAGATACCATCTTACACCTGTCAGAATGGCTAAAATCAAAAACACCAATAATAGCCTTTGCTGGAGAGGTTGTGGAGAAATGGGTACACTCATCCATTGCTGGTGGGAATGCAAACTTGTGCAATCACTTTGGAAAGCAGTGTGGAGGTTTCTCAGGAAATTCGGGATCAACCTACCCATGGACCAACCAATACCACTCTTGGGAATATACCTAAGAGAGGCCTTATCATACAACAAAAGTATATGGTCTACTATGTTCATAGCAGCACTGTTTGTAATAAACCAGAACCTGGAAACAACCTAGATGCCCTTCAATTGAAGAATGGATGAAGAAAGTATGGAATATATACATATTAGAGTACTACTCAGCAGTAAAAAACAAGGACTTCTTGAAGTTTGCAGGCAAATGGATGGAAATAGAAAGCACTATCCTGAGTGAGGTAAGCCAGACCCAAAAAGAGGAACATGGGATGTACTCACTCATATTTGGTTTCTAGCCATAAATAAAGGACATTGAGCCTATAGTTCGGGTTCTTAGAGAAGCTAAATAAGAAGGAGAACCCAAAGAAAAACATATAGGCACCCTCCTGAATATTAACCTTCATCAGGCGATGAAAGGAGACAGAGACAGAGACCCACATTGGAGCACCAGACTGAAATATCAAGGTCCAAAGCAGAAGCAGAAGGAGAGAGACCATGAGCAAGAACTCAGCACCGCGAGGGGTGCACCCACACACTGAGACAATGGGGATGTTCTATCGGGAACTCACCAAGGCCAGCTAGCTGGCCTGGGTCTGAAAAATCCTGTGTTAAAACTGGTCTCGCTGAACATAGAGGACAATGAGGACTACTGAGACCTCAAGAACAATGGCAATGGGTTTTTGATCCTACTGCATGTATTGGCTTTGTGGGAGCCTAGGCAGTTTGGATGCTCACCTTACTAGACCTGGATGGAGGTGGGTGGTCCTTGGACTTCCCACAGGGCAGGGAACCCTGATTGCTCTTTGGGATTACGAGGGAAGGGGACTTGATTGGGGGAGGGGGAGGGAAAGGGGAGGTGGCGGTGAGGAAGAGACAGAAATCTTTAATAAATAAATTAATAAAAAAAGGAAATAGATCCATATCTATCACCATGCACAAAACTCAAGTCTAAATGGATTAAAGACCTCAATATCAGTCCGAACACACTGAACCTGATAGAAGAGAAAGTGGGAAGTACTCTACAACACATGGGCACCGGAGACCACTTCCTACGTATAACCCCAGCAGCACAGTCACTAAGGGCATCATTGAATAAATGGGACCTCCTGAGACTGAGAAGCTTCTGTAAAGCAAAGGACACTGTCACTAAGAGAAAAAGGCAACCCACTGACTGGGAGAAGATCTTCACCAACCCCGCAATTGACAAAGGGCTGATCTCCAAAATATATAAAGAACTCAAGAAACTAGACCGTAAAAGGCTAATCAACCCAATTAAAAAGTGGGGCACTGAACTGAACAAAGTATTCTAAACAGAAGAAGTTCAAATGGCCAAAAGACACTTAAGGTCATGCTCAACTTCCTTAGCGATCAGGGAAATGCAAATCAAGACAACTTTAAGATACCATCTTACACCTCTTAGAATGGCTAAAATAAAAAACACCAGTGATAGACTTTGCTGGAGACGATCTGGAGAAAGGGGTACACTCATCCATTGCTGGTGGGAATGCAAACTTGTGCAACCACTTTGGAAATCAGTGTGGCGATTTCTCAGGAAATTCGGGATCAACCTACCCCTGGACCCAGCAATACCACTCTTGGGATTATACCCAAGAGATGCCCTATCATACAACAAAAGGATATGCTCAACTATGTTCATAACAGCATTGTTTGCAATAGCCAGAACCTTGAAGCAACCTAGATGCCCTTCAATGGAAGAATGGATGAAGAAAGTATGGAATATATACATATTAGAGTACTACTCAGCAGTAAAAATTAAGGACTTCTTGAAGTTTGCAGACAAATGGATGGAAATAGAAAGCACTATCCTGAGTGAGTTAAGCTATACGCAAAAAGAGGAACATGGGATGTACTCACTCATATTTGGTTTCTTGCCATAAATAAAGGACATTGAGCCTATAATTAGTGATCCTAGAGAAGCTAAATAAGAAGGAGAACCCAAAGAAAAACATATAGGCATCCTCCTGAATATTAACCTTCATCAGGCGATGAAAGGAGACAGAGACAGAGACCCACATTGGAGCACTGGACTGAAATCTCAAGGTCCAAAGCAGAAGCAGAAGGAGAGAGAGCACGAGCAAGGAACTTAGGACCGCGAGGGGTGCACCCACACAGTGAGACAATGGGGATGTTCTATCAGGAACTCACCAAGGCCAGCTGGCCTGGGTCTGAAAAAGCCTGGGTTAAAACCGGACTCGCTGAACATAGGGGACAATGAGGACTACTGAGAACTCAAGAACAATGGCAATGGGTTTTTGATCCTACTGCATGTACTGGCTTTGTGGGAGCTCACCTTACTAGACCTGGATGGAGGTGGATGGTCCTTGGACTTCCCACAGGACAGGAAACCCTGATGGTTCTTTCGGCTGCCGAGGGGGGGTACTTGATTCGGTGAGGGGGAGGGAAATGGGAGGCTGTGGCGGGGAAGAGACAGAAATCTTTAATAAATAAATAATTAAATAAAAAAATGTAATATAAAACAAAAATAATAATAATTGATGTGGGAGGTCCAAGCCCAGTGCCTGTCCTGGCCAGGTAGTCTTGGATTGTATAAAGAAACAGGCCAAGCAAGCCATGTACGATGCATTCTTCTGTGGTGTGTGGTTCAGCTCTTGACCCTACAACCCTCCTTGAGTTCCTGCCCTGATTTCCCTTCATGATAGACTGTAACCTGGCATACTGACTGGTTTTGTGTGTCAACGACACAAGCTAGAGTCATCAGAGAGGAAGAAGCCTCAGTTGAGGAAATGCCTCCATGATATTCAGCTGTAAAGCATTTTCTCATCTGCTGATCAATGTGGGAGGTTCAGCCCATGGTGGGTGGTGCCATCCCTGGGCTAATCATCCTGGGTTCTATAAGAAAGCAGGCTGAGCAAGCCAGGGAAAACAAACCAGTAAGCAGCACCTTTCCATGGCCTCTGCTTCAGATCCTGCCTCCATTCCCAGTTCCTGCCCTGTTTCAGTTCCTGCCCTGACAGCAATGTAGAAGTGTAATCCAAATAAACCTTTTGCTCTTCAGATTACTTTTTGGTCTTGGTGTTTTATCACTGCAATAGTAACCCTAACTAAGACATCTGGAAATCAAATAAACCCTATTCTCACGTTCCTTTTAGTCATTGTGTTTATCAGAGCAGTAGAAAGCAAACTAAGACAAAGCTCAACTTTGATGTTCTCTTGACTTTTACTTCAATGCACCACACTGCTTATGCATAGCAGTTCATCTCAATAAACAGTTACTACAAAATATGGGGTTCCGTCTATGTACTCACAAAGGCAATCTGTCTTGGAGAGGAAAATAAAGCTTTCAAAAGAGTTTTTCAGTGTTAAGACACTGACTATTCACTAAGACACTGTGAGACTTCAAAGGTCAACATAGAGGAAAAAGAGGCTGTTATCAGAAATAACCTGCAATCAAGTGTCTGATGGTAGCACAATGTTGACTAATGCAAGAGTAGGGCACATGAACTAAATAAGACAGAAGTAGAGAAGAATTCTCTGTTCTCAAAAGCTACTAGATAGAGCTCTAAAGAGACATTCTTTGAAAGCTTTGTGTTACCATTAATATACCAGGAACAAAAATATTCTATATTCACTTTCCTTGAAGTATGTATTTAGAAAGGTTGACAGGAGTTAAAGACTGTTAAAGAATTGTAAATATCCCTCTCAAAATCCCCAAAATCTTAGTTATATTAGTTACACGTTAGCCAAGCTATGTGAGAAAATAGCTCACAGAAACAAATGGCAAAATATTGGTTTTGTTCATGTTTACCAATGGTGCAGCCTATGGTTCTATAATGTCACATGCTTGGGAGAACATTATGGCAGTAGAGATATATTGCAGAATGGGTTCCTTTGCATTATAATATTTACATTCTTTTTAAATAATATATTTATATTGCTTTTTGAAAATTGCATAGAAAGTATTTTAGTCATATATACCCACCATTCCTTGCCATAAGTCCTTCTAGATCCAAGAAACACCCTGAGCCCCAAACAGTTTCTTCATCTATAGTCTCAAAAAACCATAGCAAAAGAAGAAACTAAAGGTTAGGTGTAACTTTCAGAGGGATGGGCCAATGGACTACTTCTTCTAATTATGCCCATGTTCTAAATCTTCTACCACCTTCAAAAATAGTACCACCAGCTCAAGACTGATTGTTCAATACAGGAAGTGGTTGGGCATATTGCATATTCAAACAATGCCACATTAATTATGTATAATTATTCAGAATTACTGCTAAGGAATCGTGAGTTGATTAGTCAGAAAAAGGCACCAAATTTAATAACCTGGGTATGATTCCCTGGGACACATATGGTAAAAAGTAAAGTGACTCTCAGAAGTTTTCATTTAAACTCTATAGTTGTCCCTTGGTGCATGCATGTGCAAATGCATGCATGTGCGCACGCATGCGTGCATACACACATACACACACACACGTGTGAACAATTAAAGCAATAGAATGTGATTTAGAACCTATAAAGTGCCTACTAAAATACTAAAATGTGCTTTCTTCAGCTCTACGCTACTAGATATCACTAACACATGGCTAATATTGGAGTCTTCATTTTATTTCAGAGTACATAACTCCAAGAAAAAATATAAAACTTTGAGTAGAAGTATTTATCCAGAGAGAAGCACTTGGGGCTCCAACAATTTCAAATTAATAGTTAACCTCAGAGCATGTGTACCTAGTAAGTGATTTCAAGCAACTGAAAATAAAAAAGTATAACAGTTTGCATTTACTCCTTTAAAACAAAATTAAATGTTAGGGCTGGGGTTCCAAAACAGTATTTGCCTAACATGCACAAGGCCCTGAATTTAGTCCTAAATACTGCAGAAGAATTGTTTTAGTAAAGTAGAATGAAATTGTCACACTGTAAAATGTAAGCCCAGAATTGTAGGCAATCTGTTTCCACAAGAAATTATATCATATACTGAGAAATTTTCAAGCATGTTTTTCATTACCATCAACTCCTCTTTTAGTTGATATTCATTTTCTCTTTACTTTTTATCTGCATGTTTTACTGTTGCTCTGTCAACAAAAGGTCTGTTACTATGTTGACACATAAGTAGAGGTTCTTTCAATATTTGCTTAATTTTGCTATATCAGGGCCATTTCCCTTTATACGTGTTTAAACATTTGATTGTTGCTTAGACTAAAAGAACAACATAAGGAGAATAACAGCAATGTGAAAACATACTTTCAAAGTCATTGCATAAACAATGCTAAAATTAGATATAGCACTGTGGAAAAATGCCATTTCTCTTTCTCCTGTGGAAAAATCAGAGCTCTGAACTTGTAAGATTTTGACAGGCTCAACATGGATCAGAATAATTAGGAGATGGGGAGAGGATGGGTGAAGATAATAAAGAGAACAGGGGAAAGAAAGTGGAGGGAAGAAAAGAGAGCGAGGAGAAAAAGGAATAAACACCAAGACAGCATGACATAGAATAAGAGAATCAAATTTCACTCTATCATTAATTCCCAAGACAATAGTGAATAAACACAGCAAAATATTTTAAAAATTGTTCTGAACAATAGAAGGCTAAATTTATGTGAGTTTGATACTAACAAATACTGTTTAAATACTTGGCTTGAAATACAGAGTCAGTGGAACTTGGTTTTGAGTCTTAGCTTTGGAATCTGAAAGATTAGAGTGAATATTCTACTCTGTATCTTAGTAAATGTAAAACTTGCAGGGTTAGTATGTCATTAAAGGCAATATCAATAAATAGCAGCTACTAGTAAGTACAGCCTTTTCTGTTGTTAAATTTATGATAGTTATGATCAACTTAGCCCTTAAAAGCAATTTTAAGCCTAAAATTAATATTCACACCATAGACACTGTGAACCTACCAGTAAAATCCTATTAGCATATTTTAAAACTAAATGTAATCCTTATGAAATTGAGCCTTTCCATCTGGTGATACAGCCTATCTTTCCATTTATGTAGTTTGTCTTCTGTATTTAAAAACTACTAGGGTCACTGTTATGCCTCGGAGAACACAATTTGTCCTATATCTACCACAGTAGAAATGGTTTAACTTCTTTTCACTCCTGAAAAAAAATCTACTAAAATATAATAACCTACAGTATTCTCTACAGTAACCCAAAAGAAATAACTTAAATAACCATCAATAAAGAAATAGATAAAAAGCCAGCTTGCCATTCATACTTCTGAATATATAAAATAATTCAATATAATGGGAGCATATATATCTGTATGTTTTGACATGAAACAAGAACAAGCATCGTGAAAGACATATCATAAGCAAACAAATCACATGATTGAATATACATGATTATGTTAAATATATAAAACAGCAGCACATAGTTCCATAATTGCATGTGTATACAAATGCAGCAAAAATATGTGCAAAGAAAGATGCTAATTAGTCCACTTTTCATCTCTTTAATGATATACTTGAGACTGGATACTTTATAAAGACATTTAACTACCTTATAATTTGGCAGTGCTGCAACAACCATATAAAGAAGTGAGACGTAGCAACAGGAAATGATAGTTGAATTCCAGAATCAAACCATAATTAAATAGTTTTGTTGTATAGAGGCAGTTTTAATAAAAGACAAAACATTTCTTTCACATATAGCACAGTAATTATTTATGGAGTTAAGAGTTTCTATCTTGCCTATGTCACTCTCCAACTTTATAACTTTGAATATTAGAGATAGAGAGATTGATGTAGGTGGGTCTTTTTCTGTTTTGCTTTCATTGGTTAATTAATAAAGAAACTGCTTAGCCTGATAGGTCAGAACATAGGTGTGTGGAGTAGATAGAACAGAATGCTGGGAAGAAGGGAAGTGAGTCAGACACCATAGCTCTCCTCTCCGAGATGGACGCAGATTAGAATCTTCCCGGTAAGCCACCACCTCGTGGTGCTACACACATTAATAGAAATGGGTTAATCAAGATGTGAGAGTTAGCCAGTAAGAGGCTAGAGCTAGTGGGCCAAGCAGTGTTTAAAAGAATACAATTTGTGTGTTGTTATTTCGGGTGTAAAGCTAACCATGCGGGAGCTGGGTGGGACAAAAAGCAGACCTGCGCACCTCATCACTACAAGAGATGGCTCAGTAGTTAAACACACTTGATGCTCTTGTAGAGAATCTGAATTCAGTTCCCAAGTCCCACATGGTGGTTTACAATTGCCTGTGATTCCAGTTCCAGGAAACATACAGATAATTTAAAAATAAAAATAAAACAAAAGACTTTTGATTCTCTACATACCTGATATTTTCCTGTTTTTTGTTTCCTGATATGTATACTGTGAACACCTCATAGAATTTTAAAGAATTAAAAGAATTGATAGTTATTGAAAGTTCAAAGCTGTACATGGTAGAAAGTAATATTATTTTGTGTATTCAATTAAACAAATATTGATTAACTAGTCACATTTTTTCAGGTATTTCAGCTGCCATTAGTAACATGGAGGTGACTATGTGTTGTAGTAGGAGTGGCGGGGCTGCGTCCCCAGCACCCCGGCCTCCTGCTAGCTTATGCCCCGAAATAATTACACAGACACTGTATTCTTTTAAACACTGCTTGGCCCATTAGCTCTAGCCCTTACTGGCTAATTCTGATATCCTGATCAACCCATGTCTAATAAACTGTGTAGCACCTGTCTTACCGGAAATGATTCAGCATGTCTGACCTGGAGGCTTGCTTCATCGCGTGCGTCTGCCCAGGAGAGGGGAGCATGGCCTCTGCTCCAGAGAGCAGAGCTGTCGAGTCTGAGCTCATTTCCTCTTCCTCCCAGCATTCTGTTCTGCCTACTCCACCCACCAAAGGGATGACCTATCAAAATGGGCCAAGGCAGTTTGCTTATTACCAATGACCTTCCTCCATCATTTCACCTTTTTCTGTTTAAACAAAAAGGAAAGGCTTTAACTTTAACATAGCAAAATTACATATAACAGAACAGTTATCAAGTAAAAATTATAATATTTACATCTATTTTATCTTTATCATAACTAAGGAAAACAATAACTATAAATAACTATTCTTCAACTCCATAAAAGACTCCAGAAAGATACAATATTACCTAAGCAAACAAGAAATAAGAAAGTTACAAAACTCTAGAAATCACAGAGACATCTTGCTGCCTGGACAGTCACCCAATGTTCCTCTGTACCGTTGGGGCATCCATCTTTGGCCTACAGGCCTATAGTTTCCAGAAGACATTTCCATGAAGCAGGAAATTTCAAAGGCAGTTCAGTCACTATCTGTTGTGTCCTGCAGAATGTCTTGCAGACTCTTTAATAAGTCAGGAATCCCGAAAGATCATCTCACCTTTAGGCAAGTTCAGCAGTCCTCTTTCTGCAGGTTCTCTGTGTCCAGTTTATGCAATAGTCCAGGCAAGAGCAGTTTCTTGCCCAAATGGCTATCAAACTCCATAAGGAGACTCTAGGATGCCCATCTTTCTCTCAAAGTAGATTGGTACTGCCAGGAGCAGACGTGTCTCATTGTCACAAAAAACCCTAAGTTATTAAAACATTTAAAATGCCATATTCTATAATCTTTGAAAAATATGAAGAATGCCTAACTAAAATATATCTATGTACATCTAGAAAATCTAACTAACATGACTACAAACTTGACTATTATGATTATCTATTAACAACCTATATACATTACATTTTTAAATGAACTACACAATCACAATACCTTAATCAAGAGCAGAAACAAAATTGACCTTAAATTTAAATTTAAATCACTAAAGCAAAATCCATATCAATGTAAATTATTCATACCTATATCATATCCCCCTTTAAATGTAAAAGAACATTTATAAACAATATTTGGGAATATGGGCGCAGTTAGTTCTCTCCAAACTGCTTCCTGCTGAATGGGGGCATCGTTAATTAGGTCTTTCATGGTATAACCTGTGTGCTAGTTTCATCTCAGCTGGCAGTTCAGCGAAGCAATTTTCTGAAGGTGTTCACAGCAACCCTTCAGGAGGGCTAGGTCCATCATACCATATTGGGATAGAAGCAATCCACAGACTCTCACCCTCTGTGAAAACAAAAGAAGAAACTCCTTTCCAAAGCATCGTGTCCTTAGATCCAAATTTCAAAGTCAAGGCATTTTCAAAATATCCATGTTGGATTAGTTCAGGAGCATTTATAAACAAATATCTTTTAGCAGCTGTTGCTCCTTCCTCAGCATTCAAACAATTCAAAAAGAGCATAATAGCATACAATATCAAAATTCTCTGTTTATTTTCCATCTTTGTACGGCTTTATTTTAACTCTATTTTGTTTATTTTTACTTTTATTTTATATTCTCTGTATATCTTTGTCCTGGAATAATTCTGTAGACCAGGCTGTCATTGAACTCTCAGAGATCCACCTGTCTCTGCCTCTTAAGCATTGGGATTAAAGGTGTATGCTACTACACATTGAACTCACAGAGATCTGTTTGTCTCTGCCTTCTAGGCACTGGGATTAAAGGCGTGTGCTACCTCAACTTGAAGTCACAGAGGTCAATCTCCCTCTGCCTCCCAAGTATTGGAATAACAGGTGTGTACTACCACACCCAACTACTCTCTTTCTTCCTTTTTTTTATTGAAAGAAAAAAATTCTGCCTCCTCCCAGGCTCCCATTTACCACCCCCTCCCCCCATTCCTCTCCCCCTCCCCCCACTCCTCTCCCCCTCCCTCTCCAGTCTGAAGAGCAATCAGGGTTCCCTGTCCTGTGGAAAGTCCAAAGTCCTCCCCACTCCATCCTGGTCTAGGAAGGTGAACATCCAAACTGGCTAGGATCCCACAAAGCCAGAACATGAAATAGGATCAAAACCCAGTACCATTGTCCTTGGCTTCTCAGCAGCCCTTATTGTCCGCCATATTCAGAGATTCCAGTTTTATCCCATGCTTATTCAGTCACAGTCCAGATGGCCTTGGTGAGCTCCCAATAGATCAGCCCCACTGTCTCCGTGGGTGGGTGCACCCCTCGTAGTCCTGACTTCTGTGCTCATGTTCTCCCTCCTCCTGCTCCTCATTGGGACATTGTGGGCTCAGTCCGGTGCTCCAGTGTGGGTCTCTGTCTCTATCTCCATCCATCGCCAGATGAAGATTCTATGGTGATATGCAAGATATTCATCAGTATGGCTATAGGATAAGGCCATTTCAGGTTCCCTATCCTCAGCTGCCCCAGGAACGAACTGAGAACATCGCCCTGGGCACCTGGGAGCCCATCTCGGTCCAAGTCTCTTGCCAACCCTAAGATGGCTCCCTTAATTAAGATATGTGCTTCCCTGGTCCCCTAACCAACCTTCCTTTATCCCAATCATCCCGTTTCCCCAAGTTCCCCCCATCCTCCCCTTCTCACTTTTCTCTCCCCATCTCCCCTTACTCCCTCTCACCTCACTCCCAAGATCCCAATTTTTTGCCTGGCAATCTTGTCTACTTCCTATAAACAGGAGGATAGCTATATGTTTTTCTTTGGGTTCACCTTCTTATTTAGCTTATTTAGGATATCAAATTATAGACTCAATGACCTTATTTATGGCTAGAAACCAATTATGAGTGAGTACATCCCATGTTCATCTTTTTGGGTCTGGGTTACCTCACTCAGGATAGTGTTTTCTATTTCCATCCATTTGCATGCAAAATTCGAGAAGTGGGTTAAAATCCGGGTCTTCTATATGATTCCATTGGTCGACTTCTCTGTTTTTATGCCAGTACCACACTGTTTTCATTACTGTAGCTCTGTAATAGAGTTTGAAGTCAGGGATGGTAATGCCTCCAGCAGTTCCTTTATTATATAAGATTGTTTTGGCTATACTGGGTTTTTTGTTTTTCCATATAAAGTTGTTTATTGTCCTCTCAAGATCTGTGAAGAATTTTGATGGGACCTTGATGGGGATTGCATTGAATCTATAAATTGCTCTTGGTAGAATTGCCATTTTTACTATGTTGATCCTCCCAATCCAAGAGCAAGGGATATCCTTCCATTTTCTGGTGTCCTCTTCAATTTCTTTCTTCAAAGACTTAAAGTTCTTGTCAAATAGATACTTCACATCCTTGGTTAGAGTTACCCCAAGATATTTTATGCTGTTTGTGGCTATCGTGAAAGGTGATGCTTCTCTGATTTCCCTCTCTGCTTCCATATCTTTGTGTATAGGAGGGCGACTGATTTTTTGGAGTTGATCTTGTATCCGGCCACATTACTAAAGGTGTTTATCAGCTGTAGGAGTTCTTTGGTGGAGTTTTTGGGGTCGCTTATGTACACTATCATATCATCTGCAAATAACGAAAGTTTAACTTCTTCCTTTCCGATTCGAATCCCCTTGATCCCCTTATGCTCTCTTATTGCTATTGCTAGAACTTCAAGCACTATATTGAAGAGATATGGCGAGAGTGGACAACCTTGTTGTGTTCCTGAGTTTAGTGGGATGGCTTTGAGTTTCTCTCCGTTTAATTTGATGTTAGCTGTCGGCTTGCTGTATATAGCTTTTATTATATTTAGGTATGACCCTTGTATCCCTAATCTCTCCAAGACTTTTATCATAAAGGGATGTTGAATTTTTTCAAATGCTTTTTCAGCATCTAATGAAATGATCATATGTTTTTTTTTCTTTCAGTTTATTTACATGATGGATTACATTGGTAGATTTTCGTATGTTGAACCAGCCCTGCATCTCTGGGATGAAGCCTACTTGATCATAATGGATAATTTTTCTAATGTGATCTTGGATACATTATTATGTTTGCCTGCATTTTGTTGAGGATTTTTGCGTCGATGTTCATGAGTGAGATTGGCCGGTAATTCTCTTTCTTGGTTGAGTCTTTGTGTGGTTTTGGTATCAGAGGTACTGTAGCTTCATAAAAGAAATTTGGCAATGACTCTTCTGTTTCTATATTGTGAAATACATTAAGGAGTATAGGTATTAGGTCTTCTTGGAAGTTCTGGTAGAATTCTGCCTTGAAACCATCTGGTCCTGGGCTTTTTTTGGTAGGGAGGTTTTTGATAACAGCTTCTAATTCTTCGCGACTAACAGGTCTATTTAGATTGTTCACCTGGTCCTGGCTTAACTTTGGTATATGGTATTTATCTAAAAAAGTCTTTAATCCATGTGTCCCCTAAGTTTGAGTAGGTTGTTTCTTTATTTCCATTGAATTCAAGGAAGACTTTAATTTCTTTCTTTATTTCTTCCTTGATCCAGGTGTGGTTCAGTAGTTGACTGTTCAATTTCCATGAGTTTGTAGGCTTTCTTGGGGTAGCATTATTGTTGAATTCTAACTTTAATCCATGGTGATCTGATAAGACACAGGAAGTTACGAATATTTTTTTGTAACTGTGGAAGTTTGCTTTGTTACTGAGTATGGGGTCAATTTTCGAGAAGGTTCCATGAGTTGCAGAGAAGAAAGTATATTCTTTCCTATTTGGGTGGAATGTTCTATAGATGTCTGTTAAATCCATTTGATTCATTACCTCCATTAATTCTCTTATTTCTCTGTTAGGTTTCTGTCTGATTGAGCTGTCCATTGGTGAGAGAGGAGTGTTGAAGTCTCCTACTATTAGTGTGTGCGATTTGATGGCATCCTTGAGTTTTAGTAATGTTTCTTTTACGTACATGGGTGCTTTTATATTAGGGGCATAGATACTCAGGATTGAGACTTCCTCCTGATGAATAGTTCCTGTTATGTGTATAAAATGTCCCTCTCCATCACTTCTGACTGATTTAAGTTTGAAGTCAACTTTGTTAGAAATTAGTATGGCCACACCTGCTTGTTTCTTAGGTCCATTTGCTTGATAAACCATTTACCATCCCTTTACTCTGAGTAAGTGCCTGTCTTTGTGGTTGAGGTGTGTTTCTTGTAAACAGCATAATGTTGGATCCTGTTTTTGTATCCAATCTCTTAGCCTGTGCCTTTTTATAGGTGAGTTGAGTCCATTGACATTAAGTGATATTAATGACCAGTGGTTGTTAACTCCGGTCACTTTTTTAGTAGTAGAGTTTGTGTGTTTCCCTTCTTTGAGTTGTGCTGATGAAGGGTCTCTAGATGTTTGAGTTATTGTGGTCATTGTTGGACTCCTTGGTTTGTGATTTTCCTTCTACTACTTTCTGTCAGGCTGGAATTGTGGCTACGTATTGTTTAAATTTGTTTTTATCCTGAAAAGTTTTGTTTTCTCCATTTATAGTGAAGAAAGCTTGGCTGGGTATAGTAGTCTGGGCTTGCATCCATGTTCTCTTAGTTTCTGCAGTACATCTATCCAGGAACTTCTGGCTTTCATGGTTTCCATTGAGAAGTCAGGTGTAAGTCTGATAGGTTTACCTTTATAAGTAACTTGCCCTTTTTCCTTTGCAGCTCTTAGTATTCTTTCTTTATTCTGTATGTTTTGTGTTTTGATTATTATATGGTGAGGAGATTTTTTTTTTTTTTTTGGTCCAGTCTATTCGGTGTTCTGTATGCTTCTTGAACCTTCAAAGAAATATCTTTCTTTAGGTTGGGAAAGTTTTCTTCTATAATTTTATTAAATAAGCCGGGCGGTGGTGGTGCACGCCTTTAATCCCAGCACTCGAGAGGCAGAGACAGGTGGATCTCTGTGAGTTCGAGGCCAGCCTGGTCTACAAGAGCTAGTTCCAGGACAGGCACCAAAAACTACGGAGAAACCCTGTCTCGGAAAATCCAAATATATATATATATATATATTCCTAACCGTTGAGCTGTACTTCTTCTCCTTCTTCTATCCCAATTATCCTTAGGTTTGGTCTTTTTATTGTGTCCCAGATTTCCTGAATGTTTTGTGATGAGATTTTCTTTGATCAGTGTGTTTATTTTCTCGATGGTATATTCAGTGTCTGAGATTCTTTCTTCTATCTCTTGTAATCTGTTGGTAGTACTTGTCTCTGTAGTTCCTGTTCGTTTACCCAGATTTTCCATCTCCATCCTTCCCTCGATTTGTGTTTTCTTCATTACTTCCATTTCATTCTAAGTCTTGAACTGCTTCCCTTACCCGTTTGATTGCTTTTTCTTGCTACTCTTGGTTTTCTTGGGTATCTTTGAGCGATTTATTCATTTCCTCTACCTTTTTGTTTGTAATCTCTAATTGTTTATGGCAGTTTTTCACCTCCTGTTTAAGGTCTTCTATTATTTTCATATAATTCACTTTTTCGTCAATTTCTTCTAATTCGTCTGGAGTAGGGTGTACAATGCTTCTTATTTCGGGATCCCTGGATTCTGGTGATGTCATGTTTCCTTTCAGGTTGTAGGAGGAATTCTTGCATTGGCGCCTTCCCATCTCTTCCTTCAAATGGAGCAGGAGAGGCCTGGTGTCTTGGTCCAGTCTTTGCTGTTACTGACTCTCTGGGTGTATCTCTTCAGTGTAGAAGCAGGAACCGTCCCATCCAGATGGAACTCCTCAGCACCAAAACATGGACACCTGGTAGTCCAATGACCCGCGGACAAAAGGGGGAACTTGGGGGGCAGGGCGGGGACGAGTAGAACACAGGAGACCCTGCAGCACAACCTGAAGGTGCGTGTGCTCCCTTTCGGGGGTCCTTGTGGCCTGCCTGGTAGGCAGGCACTCACCGCTCTGGGTGGGTAGCCTTAGTGTAGGAGCTTAAAACCGTTCTTGAATACTGGTCCTAGCATACAGCAGGGCAGGGTTGGGGGGGTGCTGGGGGGCTGGGTCGTGTGTAAGAAAGACAGCCCTGCAGAAGGAGCTGGGGGAAGGGGGTTTGTGCTCTCTTCCAGGACAATCCGCCACTGGATAGCACACACTCACCCTCCCAGATGGAACTACTCAGCACATAAACAGGGTCGCCTGGTAGCCCAATGATCCGGGGACAAAAGGAAGAACGTGGCAGGCAGGGCGGGGTCCAGGAGAGCACAGGAGACCCTGGAGCATAAGCTGAAGGTGCCCGGGCTCCCTTACAGGGGACCTTGAGGCCTGCCCTGTAGGCAGGCACTCACAGCTCTGGGTCGGTAGCCTAGTGTAGGAGCTTCTCTTTCTTCCTTTTTTTACTTTTAAGAACTTTTAACTTTTAGCCTGCATATATTTTTCACACACTGTAAATCATTTAGAAATTTTCTTTGTCTTTGAATGTCTCTTTACTGTATATCTCTCTTTTTCTGACCACACGAGCCTTTAAATTACTGAGCAATATGGGTAGGATTAAAGCCGTGGCTTTGGCAGCTAGATCCAGCCCATTCCTTAGCTTTCCAGCCTCATGGCGGAGGTAATGGCTGTAGCCATTTTTCTTGCCACAGCTCTATGGCGTTTCAAGGTCCTTGCCAGCAAACAAACTGCAGCATTCTGCTCACAGACCACATTCAGTCAGACTACCTGCTTGAGTCTGAGTCAGAGTTTGCCCTGGCAGGACAGCCCAGAAAACTGGCATTTTAAAATGGCACAGCTTTTTTTTCCTGATACAACTGAAAACCAAAAAGCATGCGTTCAGCTTTTCGATACCATTTAAGTGTTTTGTGGCAGGACCTCTTAATGAGCTGCAGGGTTTAGCAGCTAAAGCTGAGTCAGGAAGCCTCTCTTAATGAGAGTGCTTGCTTGCCTCTAGCAAGCAGAGTAGACCCGAGAAATTGTTGCTACCAAGAAAACATGCTTTACTCTTTCCCAAGCTTTCTCAGGCTTTCAGTGGATTCAGTTGTCTACACGTCTGGGCGCCAACTATGAGTCAGCCCCTGCCATTGATTAAGTCCATTCAATGTGTTAAGAATAGGCACATGTGTCCATGAGGTAAGCACAGTGGGATAAGCACTGAAAAAAATCAACAAATTTTATGAGCCCTCAGAGGAGGAAAACTCAACCCAGCCTTGGGGAGGGAAGTAAGGATGCAGAGTGAACATATTTGTTACGGAAATTTCTAGCAACTTGGGTTCCATTCCCTTTTCTCCAAAAGGGAAAGTCTTTACTCCTTGCCAAAACTAAAAGTGACACATCTAAGTTGATGTTTCCTCAACTCATTCTGATTACAATGCACACTTGGCAACCAAGAGTTACCATTATAAGACATGACAAAGTTGTTCCATAAGAAAAGTTTGGAAACAACTACAAATTTCAAAGTGAGTTGAGTTTAGTACACAGGGTGCCAATCTTTCCTAACATAGTTTCCACATTCAGTGAATATTTTATGGTAAGCCTTTTCCGAGAATTTCACAACAAATATCTAAACCCCAGGCCAAGTACTTGAGAGAATCAAGATAAACATAAGTTAGCACTGCATCTCTGTTTTTTAAATAAGGATGTGATAATAGCTTGTGTAAGTGAGAGCATGTTAAAGAACTAGAACAGAACACTCCAAACATGGGCCAACATCTTGTAAGATTCAAATGAATAGTTATGTAGGTAACTAGCATGTAAAACTGAAATAGGTTAAAAGAATGAGGGATATTATATTGCTGGTTTTAGGTCACTTTAACACAAGCTAGAGTCTTTTTTCATGAATCATAGAGTCAATGAGCCATACAGTCATTTGGAGGAGGAAACCTGGGTTGAGAAAATTTTCCCACCAGATTGGCCTGCAGGTAAGCATGTGGTGCAGTTTTTGGTTGATGATTGATGTAAGAGGACATATATCACTGGGGATGGTGCCACACCTGGACAGGTGGTCCTGGACGATATAAAACATCAAGCCGGGCAAGCTATGAAAAGCAAGCCATTAAGTAACACTTTTCCATGGCCTCTGCATCAGTTCCTGCCTCTAGTTTCTTGCCTTGAGTTCCTGCCATGACTTTCCTAAATGATGGACTTCACGCTGTAGTTTGAAATTAACCCCCTTTGCTCTCATTTGCTTTTGGTCATGGTATGTTGCAAGATATTTAGTCACACTGTATGAAGATGTCTCTGTTTGACCTCACCTGCCTAAGGCACCTTCTGACTGGTTTAATAAAGAGCTGAATGACCAATTTCTAGGCAGGTTAGGATAGGTGGGACTTCCAGGCAGAGATAGACCTCTGGGAAGAATCAGGGAGGTGGGTATTCACCAGACAGATGTGGAGGAAGTCAGATGTAAGATACTGAGGAGAGGTAGCAAGCCATGTGGCAAAACATAGATTAAAATAAACAGGTTAATTTAAGTTTTAAGTGCTAGTTGGGAGCAATCCTAAGCTAAAGCCAAGTTTTCATAATTACTAAGAAGTCTCTGTGTCATTATTTGGGAGCTACTGGTATAAAGAAAGCAATAGAAACCCTAAGACAGACACTTTCCAAATAAATTCAGTTAGTACAACAAACCCCAAGACAAGCAAAAATGAAAATTTTCCTGTTAATAAGAGCTCATGGTATACAGAAAAACCAAAATCCACACAAAGAAAATGGAATGTTTTCAACTCTTTGCTTACATAAAATGAATTTAAAATATAAACCTAAACAAGTGATAATTTAGATTCTTAACAAGTATTACATATCCTTTATGGAACAACTTGGAATAGATTTTCATTGCCTACAAGATAAATTTGTTTTCTTTACTATTCCAATGGAAACCATGTGGTCCAGCTGGAATGACTTAAATAATATGCCTTCAGTTTCCCATTTTTGATATTTTTCAAGAGAAATTCTAACCACAAGTAGCCACATTAATCAAATCTCTATCATGAAAACCTGTAGCTATAGGCAGCCAACGCCTTCTCCCTCTGCAAAATACTCTCAACTCTTACCAAGAGTTTATAGCCTGAACCTTTGGCAATCTCTACATCCACCACAAGAAACTTGTCATAAGTGAAGAACATTACAAACAAATAGCAGGACAGAAATACACAATCGCCTTGGATATTGAGGCTAACTTTCAAACTCCAGGATTTGACTGTATCTTAACTGAACTAGTGTGCATTATCTAAAAGAAGAAAGTGTTAACCATAAAATGGGATAACACATTTCAAAAACTAGACTTGGCTTAATCCAGATAGCACTGCCTGGAGAGAGGAAAGCTTGTGCTCTAACTAGTTGTATTCCTTAAGGAAAAGCATCCTTTACATGAAAAGCAAGCAGGAGCTGATAGCCAGTAGAATTTGCATACTTCTGATCCCTCTGGTACAAGTCTTCCTAGCCACTGAATAAGACACTCTAGAGAAAGAAGCCCTACAACGTATATTTTAATTCAGTTGTGTGGCAGCATTATTTCATACTATAAAAATCATTTGTTTCAGAAGATAGTTTCATGAGTTTTAACAAGCATAACTGGATTTATATCCACAATCGTAATTAATATATGGAATAGATATGACTTATACACATTTGTCAACCAAGAAAACATGAAGACATACTGGTAGTAATTATTTTTATGAAAAATATCATGTTAGCTTAGAGAGAATTTGTTGACAGTTCCTAAATAAACTCCTGAAAAGAGCAGAGTTTATTCTCTCAGGTATATATCATATCTAGATAATACATATGATCAAATTTATTAAAAAGTTATTTGTAGACCTGGCTAGCTCAGTCAGTAGAACACAATCTCAGGCTTGTGGGTTCAAGCCCCACGTTGGACACCAATCTGTTCTAGGAGGCTACTTGTTTGTTCCCAGCTGCTCAGTCCCAAAATAATCACACAGAATATGTATTATTTAAATCACTTCTTGGCCTATTAGGTCTAGCTCCTTATTGGCTAGCTCTTACATCTTAATTTTACCCATTTCTATTAATCTCTGTATTGCCATGTGGCTGTGGCCTACTGGCAAGGTTCCATTCAGCATCTGCTCTGGCAGGGCTACATGGCTTCTCAATGACTCTGCATTCTTTTGCCCAGGATTCAGTTCAGTTTTCCAGCCTAACTCTATTCTGCTCAGCCACAGCCAAAAAAGATTTTTTTATTCATTTATCAATAAAAGCAACACATATACAGAGGGATTTCCCATACCACTTATCAAAATAACTGAAGGTAGATATGCTTGAGATAGAATGCTTGAAGCATAGTCTCCTTGACTATAATTTGACTTCAAATGCTATATGAACATAGAGCCTCCAGCAGAAGAGAAGTTGGATTGGTTAGTCGTTTTCGAGAAAAATGTTACTCAAAAGCATGATTCATGGACTGATGCCCATATGATGACTGTTTGATATGGGACTCTAATGGAAACAAGTACTGAGAGTAAACAATTAGAATGGTTTATTGTTATTTTCTTTCAATTAAAAACTTATACTAGAAATTGGAGATTTTTGTTTTGTATATCTTTATTTTATTTCTCTAGTAATTTGTTTTTATTATATTTAGGATGAATTTTGCTCTCTGACAGATTGGGTTAGGTAAAACTTGTTCTTTCACACAGATTAAGAAACACTGTTCTAATGTATTCCTATACCACGTATTGCTTATAATTACTAATATTGGCCACTCAGTGATCTGTTAATTACTTACATCATTAAATCAAGGGCCTGTGAGCGTTTTCTGTAAAACATCAGATACTGAGTATTTTAGGATCTGTAGGTCTGTTACACTACCATACTCTGTCATTGTAAGGCAAATTTTGCTTTAGACAATATACAAATGAATGAACCTGTTTGTATTTCAATAAAATTTTGTCATCCCTAGAGGCAGGTTGTATTTGCTTCATGGTCCATAGTTCACTCTGACCTATATTATTATTTGGTTTTGTCAATTACGTTGGAGACTTTTCAAGAACAGACCAGAGGGCCTATCTTTTGTTATTGTTATTGTTCAATCTATAAAGAAATGAAAAAAAGTATAACCATTAAACTAAAACAATAGATGAATATTGGTGTAGGAGGTCCTTCTGTTTACGTATTGCTTTCATTGGTTAATCAATAAAGAAACTGATTGGGCCGATAGAGCAGGACTTAGGTAGGCAGAGAAGACAGAACTGAATTCTGAGAGGAAGAAAGCAGAGTCAGAGAGCTGCCATGGAGATGCCAGGTCAGACATGTTATATCTTTCCTGGTAAGCCACCATGACCTCGTGTTGAACACAGATTAATAGAAATGGGTTAAATCAAGATGTGAGAGTTAGCCAATAGGAGGCTAGAGCTAATGGCCAAGCAGTTTTTTAATTAATACAGTTTCTGTGTGATTATTTTGCATGTAAGCTAGCCAGGAAGCCAGAACAAAGGGATCCGCTCCCTGTAACAGAATATTTCAGATAAAAATAGAGAAAATGAAGCAAAGATATAGAAACATAAATATGAGTATCTCCATCCATTTGTGTTACTATAACAATATATCATAACCTAAATAACTTATTTGTTATTTTTTTACATCCTAAACACAGTTTCCCCTTCTTCCTCTTTTTCAAGTCCCTCATCTCCCATCCATCCCCCCACCCATTCCTCTTCCATTTCTCTTCATAAAAGGGCAGACCTTCCAGAAATATTAACAAAGCATAGCATAGTAAGCTGTAGTAAGAGTAGGTACCTCCTCTCCTATTAAGACTGGACAGGGAAACCCAGCATGAGGAAAAGGTTCCCAAAAACAGATAACAGAATCAAACATAGTCCCTGCTTCCATTCCTAAGAGTCCCACAACAAGACTAAGCTACATAACTGTCACATATATGCAGAGGGCCTAGGTCAGTCCCATGCAGTTTCACTGGTTGTTGGTTCAGTCTCTGAGCCCCTATGAGCCCTGGTTGGTTGATTTTGATTCTGTGGGTTTTCTTGTGGTGTTCTTGACCCCTCTGTCTCATACAATCCTTCCTGCTTCTCTTCAACATGTATCCCTGAGGTTCCTTAATACTTGGATGTGGGTCTTTGCATCCATTCCCATTAGTTGCTGGATGACTCCTCTCTGATGAGAGTTGGGTTAGGTCCAATCTATAAGTATAGCAGAGCATCATTAGGAATCCTTTCATTGACTTTTTTCCAGTCATGTTTAGTTTTATCCTATGATGGAGGTGGGTCTTGTATCTTATCTGTTGCTTTCATTGGTTAACTAATAAAGAAACTGCCTTGGCCCTCATAGGACAGAAAATTAGATAGGTGGAGAAAACAGAACAGAATTCTGGGAGAAAGAAGCTGAGTCAGGGAGTCTCCATGATGCTCCCACTCCAGACAGCCGCAGGTTAAGATCTTCTTTGGTAAGCCACCTCGTGGGCTACACAGAATATTAGAAATGGGTTAACCTAGATGTGAGAGCTAGCCAATAAGAGGCTAGAGCTAATGGGCCAAGCAGTATTTAAATGAATACAGTTTCTGTGTAATTATTTCGGGGCATAAGCTAGCCATGTGGGCGGCCGGGTGCCGGGGACGCAGCCCCGCCGCTCGTACTACAACAATCCTAGGTTTCTAGACTATCCAGAAGATGGTCAGTTCAGACTTCATATCCCCCATTGCAAGGAGTCAGTTATGGACACCCTTGTAGATTGCTTGGAGTTTTCATTGCACTAGGTTTCTAGCTTGTCCCCACTGCCAGTTCAATTTGTCTCTTCCAGTACTTGTTCCCTCCTCCATCCTCACCATACCTGATCTCTCCTGTTCCATACCTTCTAAAGCCCCTCCACCCATTATATCTATTCTATTTCCCTTTCCTCAGTACCCCCTTACCTGAATGACTTATATACAGTAGAAGTTTATTTCTCATGGTTATGAGTACTACAAAGTATAAGATAAAGATGTGTGTGTGCGTACACACACACACACACACACATATATGAGAAAGTCACAAAATTAAAAAGGAGATCATGGAGGAGAGGACTTAAGAGAGGTAGAATATAGTATAAAGATTTTGTATCCCAGTCCTTCCCTGTGTAGCTCAGGGAAACCCACTAGGGTGATATTTTGTTTGTACTATAACAAATAAAGCATGCCTGAAGATTAGAATGTGGAGCTAGTCACTACTTAGCCATAGAGAGCAGGCAGTGGTAGCACACACCTTTAATCCCAACACTTGGGAGACAAGGGCAGATGGATCTCTGTGAGTTCAAGGCTACCCTGAGCTACACAAAACTGATCCAGTCTAAAAGAAAAATAAAGCCAGGTGGTGATCGCTCACATGTTTAATCCCAGTACTAGAGAGTTATACACCTTTAATCCAAGCACTAGAGATGTGGAGATGAGAAGAGATAGGGCTGGACAGAGAGAGGAATATAAGGCAGGAAAAGAACAGAATTCAGCCCATTCATTCTGAAGATTGGTGGAGACAGAATCTACCCCCCACCAGTCTAAGGATTCTGTAATGGTAAATTCTCTCTCTCTCTCTCTCTCTCTCAGCTGGCTCCTTTACTTCTCTGATCTTTCAGTATTTACCCCAATATCTGACTCTGGGTTTTTATTATTAAGACCAATTAGAGTTCTCACTACACCCCACAGAAGATGGTGAGGAAGAATTGTAGGAGTCAGAGGAATGGAGGACATCAGGAGAACAGAGTCCACACAATCAATTAAGCAAGGCTCATGGGAGCTCACAGAGACTGGAGCAGCCATCACAAAGCCTGCATAGGTCTGTACTAGCTCTGCATTATGTTACGGTTGTTAGCTTGGTGTTTTTGTAGGACTCCTAACAGAGGGAGTAGGAGTGTCATTGACTCTTTTGCCTGCTCTTGGGACCCTTTTTCTTCTGTTGGGGTGCCTCATTTAGGTTTGATGTGAAGGTTTGTACTTAATCTTATTGTATCTTATTATGCTATGTTCTATTGATTTCCATGGAAGCTCTGTTTTTTTCTGAAGAGAAATAGATGAGCAGTGAATCTGGAGAAGGGAAGTGGGTGGGGGCTAGAAGGGGAAGAGGAAAAGGAAACTGTCTTCAGGATGTATTATATGAGAGAAAAGAATAAAAAGTAATAATTAAAAGATTAAAAAATAAAGTGAAACAGTTACTAAAAGGGAGTACTTGGGGCTGGGTGTTGGTGGCACATGCCTTTAATCCCAGCACTCGGGAGGCAGAGGCAGGCAGATGTCTGTGAGTTCAAGGCCAGCCTGGTCTACAAGAACTAGTTCCAGAACAGCTATGGCTCTTTCACAAAGAAACCCTGTCTCAAAAAACTAAAAGAAGGGGGGCGGTAAAGAGGGAAATAAAATTATCTGGTAAGAATGAATGAGAACAAATGGTAATGACAAATATGTATGAACATGTCATGATGAAACTCATTACTTTGTATTCTAACTTTTAGAAATTGTTAAAAAGAAAATGACAAAAAAAACACTTATACAGATTTGATTAGCATCTAATAATGGTCTACCTTTAGGTTCATAGCTTGAGCCTTCTTATTATATTTTACATGGTAGAAGGGGGAACACTTCTGTCTCTCTTTAGACTATTTTCACTTGTTTATAAGATAGGGTGTTTTATACCCCAAACCAAGCTTGAGATTAATGTGTAGCCTAAGATAACCTTGAATTTATGATCCCAGTTTATATAATGTTGAGGATTGCACCCAGATCTTTACACATACTAGGCCCTCTGTTGCCTCTTTTATGAGTACACTAATCCTATTCAGGAAAGTTCTGTTTTTATGATCATCTCATCTCCCCCAAGTTCAATACTGTCCCACTGGTGATTCTGTTTCAATATATGAGGCTGTTGGTGGGAGGAAGGACAAGTGAAGATAAATTAACCAAAGCTAAGAAGACTGAGGATAATTTTCAAAACAACCACTAATTAGATATCTTTCTGTCATTATGAATATATCAATTCTTTTTCTACCTTCACTAAATATTGAAAAGTGGAAATATGTTGATACTTTCCAAAAAAAAGAAGTTAGATACCACATAAAGACAAACTTCTGGTTTAGACTGGGTCACCAAAGGATTTCATTCAACACAGGTTATTACAAAATAATGTCAATACATAATCAGTTTTCACTCTTTAACTACAGTTTTTTTTTATTTTTATTTATATGTATACGCATAAATATGCACATGTGCATGTAGGTGTACTCAGAGGCCATAAAAGGATGCCAGGTCTCCTGGAACTGAAATTACAGGCAGTGTAAGTTACTCAACATGGGGGTTGGATTATACCTGGGTCTTCTGCAAGAGCAATAGCATACTGTTTAACCACTGAGTTATTTCCCTAGCCATATCCTGAACTCTTAGAAGAAAGAAATTGAGGCAGCTGTCCAAGAAATGTCTTAGAGAATTTTCAAGGTTGTTTTTATTTTTAAGCCTAAGAATTCACCAAGTAGATTTTTTTTCACTCAGATATAGGCTTCATTGCTCTCTTAAACATTCTTTTAAAATAAACATAGTAATTTGTTTAAAATAATTGATACTTCATATTTTATGACCAGGAAAAAAAATCACATTGTCTAAAATAAAGATTTTAAGTAAAGTGTTCAACTGTAATAGGTGACTAAAATGTAATCCAAATTTGATGATTTTAGCCTTAGGTCATATACATATCCATTTATACTTAAACAGTTAGAGGAAGGAGAATAAGTTATAAATATTGTAGAAGTGGCATGTGAAGAATTTTAAATAAGTGAATTGCCAGTCTTCATTACAGCAACAAAATTATCATGTAAAGCCACATTCATATATTCATTTAGTCAAGAGTACCAACTATATGCCAAGAATTGTCAGTGATATGATGAAACAAATAGAACTTCTGCCTTCCAACTGCTTATATGCTAAAGTGCAAGACACAGTAAATGAAATAGCACAACAGATTAGCCAACAGGCTATATTCATAGTTCATGAAACTTATCAAATGTACCTTGCTAATGCTAATTAAATGACAGTATTTACACATTTTTATTGGTGCTATACTTTTCCAGAGATGAAGAATTGTTGCCTTTGCCAAAGGGGAAAATAATAATTTCTTTAGGATAATGGAAAGTTAATTAAGTTAATATGATGGTCTTAAAATTGTGTAACCTAAAATAAAACGGATCCTGGAAAGATGGTTCAGCAGTTATGAGCATGGGCTCTTCCAAAAGACCAAGGTTCACTTCTCAGCACCCACATGGTGATTCACAATCACCTGTAACTCCAGTTCCAGGGGATCCAATGCCCTGTAACCGTCCTTCTGGGGCAACAGGCACTCACATGGATACATAATATAAATCCAGACAAAATACACATACACATTAAATAATGCAAAATGTTTTTGAAAAAATGAAAGTTTCAGGCATAAGAAATTCATTCCAACTTATAATGATATATACTCAATGTAGAATCAGTACTCAACCATTTAAAAATCCATTTTAGATTCATGAAAGTCACACAAGTCATAGATAGCAAAATCATTGGCAGCTGAATATTACAGATGTAAACTCTCCTCAGCTTCCTTAATTAAATCCATTACATATTGATTCATACATTGAAGCCAAAATGTTAAGTGTGTGATAAGGTCATTCTTTCTGATGCTTAATGGCTGTATTAGCCATAAAAATCACCATTATCCAGAACCTTCGAAAGGCCAACTTAATATGACAATTTGAATGTTTTTGAAACCACATGTTGCATTGTTCTCAGCTTACATGGGTAGTATTTCGTTCTGCTGCAAATAACATAGTGAATCGAGAACAGCAAACATTTGCACAGATGAGTCTCTATGTCTACATGTCAATGAAGGCTTTCTGTCTAACCTAGTGCCTATGTACATGAGGCAGATTTAATAATGCATCTTAAGGTTGTTCTCACAAAAGGCCTGACCTATTCAAGGTTTCTCACCAAAATACCAAAATGCCTAGAATGGTTCAACAACAGATTCCCTACATTATCTGTGTTTTAGTACTCACCATGCTCCTCTTACAAAGACAAACACTTCCACCCAGGTTTTATAATTTTTCTCTTCATTTCTATATCTCTGGTTTATTACCTTATCTCCTGGGCTATAATCACAATTAGGTTGAACAGATATTCGAAGTAGAAGTACCATGTGTAAACAAATCCTGTCATGGTAGGGTAGAGGATTCACTAGTGTGTCAGAAGACTGAGACATATTTGCACCAGAATAGTAAACTTAAAGCTGATTAGAGCCACCTGATGAAAGCCTCCTAGCACCCACTGACATAGATTAACCAGAGGGGTGCTATAACTAAACATGATTTGGTTACTCCCCAAGATTGTAAAAGACCAATTAGAAACAGGAAAAAAAGCGTGAGCAGAGAGGAGACATACATATTATAAACCACACAACAGACTGGCATTCTTTATTTACCCCATCCCATCTTGCCTCCAAGCACTCCTTTCCATCTGTGGGGTCTTTGGATCCCCCAACTCAGCCTTCACACCACCCGGCCCCCACAAGCCTTCCCTTTTGTCTGCAAGGTCCTTGGATCCCAGCAAGAGGCCCTGCTCCTCTACTGAGGAGATCCATCCAGAATGGGTCCTTAGATTGACCAGCCCAGCCTTCTTTGGGGCAGAGGGGATCTGAGAGCCAGCTCCAGTGCTGAGGGGCCTAAGAGAAGGCAGACCAAGAAAAACTGCCAACTATGCAGTCAGCCACAGCAAAGATTGGACCAAGATGCCAAGACTCTCCTGGCCTCATTTGAAGGAAGAGATAGGCAGGCAGCAATGCAAAAATTCCTCCAACATCCTGAAAAGCAACATGATAACACCAGAATTAAAAAAAAAAAACAACAGGAAGATTTGAACACCCTATCCCAGAAAAAGTAGACGAAATCACCTTTAAACGTAACCTTATAAAAATAATGAAGACCCGTAAACAGGAAGTAAGAAACTCCCTTAAAAATGGAAGAGAAGACAAACAAAAAGTTAGAAGAAATTAATAAATCCCTCAAGATATTCAAGAAAAAGCAATCAAACAGGTAAAGGAAACAGTTGAAGACTTGAAGACCGAATTGGAGGTAATAAAGAAAACACAATCTGAGAGATGTCTGGATATGGAAAATCTGGGTAAAAGAAGAAGAACTACAGAGACAAATATAACCAACAGAATACAAGAGATAGAAGAAAGAATCTTGGGCACAGAAGATACTCTAGGAGAAATGGATGCATTAATCAAAGAAAACAGCAAATACAACAAATTCTTAACACAAAACATTCAGGAACTCTGAGACACCGTGAAAAGACCAAACCTAAGAATAATAGAGGTAAGAGAAGGAGAATTCCAGATCAAAGGCCCAGAAAATATATTCAACAAAATTATAGAAGAAAACTTTCCCAACCTAAAGAAGGATATTCCTATAAAGGTACAAGAAGCTTACAGAACACCAAATAGACTAGATCAAGAAAAACATCTCTTCACCAATCAAAGCACAAAATATACATAATAAAGAAAGAATATTAAGAGCTGAAAAGGAAAAAGGTCAAGTAGCATATAAAGGTAAATTTATCAGAATTACACCTGACTTATCTATGGAAACCATAAAAGCCAGAAGGTCTTGGGTAGATGTGCTGCAGACACTAAGAGACCATGGATGCAAGTTCAGACTACTATACACAGCAAAGCTTTCTTTCACCATTGATGGAGAAAACAAGATATTCCATGACAAAAAGAGATATAAAAAATATGTAGCCACAAACCCAGCCTTACAGAAAGTAATAGAAGGAAAACCACGACCCATAAAAGCCAACAACACCCACAATAGCACAGACATCTGACAACCCTCCACCAGCATAACTCAAAGAAGGGAAACACATAAACACTACCACCAAAAAATTAACCAAAGTTAACAACCACTGGTCATTAATATCACTTAATATCAATGGACTCAATTCCCATATAAAAAGTCACAGGTTAGGAGACGAAAATAGGATCGAACATTCTGCTGTTTACAAGAAACACACCTCAACCTCAAAGAAAGACACTACCACAGAGTAAAGGGTCGGGAAAAGGTTTTCCAATCAAACAGAACTAAGAAACAAGCAGGTGTAGCTATACTAATATCTAAAAAAATTGATTTCAAACTAAAATCAATCAGAAGAGATGAGAAGGACACTTTATACACATAACAAGAAGAATGTATGAAGATGAAGTCTCAATCCTGAATATCTATGCCCCTAATAAAAAAGCACCCACATATGTAAAAGAACATTACTAGAACTCAAATCACGCATCAAACCCCACACACTAATAGTCGGAGATATCAACACTCCTCGCTCATCAATGGAAAGGTCAACCAGACAGAAACTTAACAGAGAAATAAGAGAACTAGCCCATGGACACCTGGGATCCCCTCTAAAGCCAAGTCTCTTGGCAACCCTAAAATGGCTCCCTTAATGTAGATATCTTCTTCCCTGTTCCTATATCTACCCTTCATCCATATCCACTCTCATACTCCCCCAAGCTCTCCCCAGTCTTTCCTTTCTCCCTTTTCTCTCTTCCTCTCCCTTTTCCCCAACCCAATCCCCACCCCTAACCCCACCCCCATGCTCCCAATTTTTTCCTGGCAATCTTGTTTGCTTCCAATTTCCAGGAAAATGTATATATGTTTTTCTTTGGGTTCACCTTGTTATTTGGCTTCTCTGGGCTTGCGAACTATAGGCTTAATGTCCTTTGTTTGTGGCTACTGAACCACCCCTGGGTCAAGGAAGAAATAAAGAAATTAAAGTCTTCATTGAATTCAACTAAAATAAAGACACAACATACCCAAATTATTGGACACTATGAAAGCAGTGCTAAGAAGAAAGTTCATAGCACTAAGTGCCCATATAAAGAAAATGGAGAAAGCTCACATTAGAGACTTAACAGCGCACCTGAAAGCTCTAGGAAGAAAAAGTAGCAGACTCACCCAAGAGGAGTAGAAGACTGGAAATAATCAAACTGAGGGCTGAAATCAAGAAAGTAGAAACATAGAAAACAATCCAAAGAGTCAATGAAACAAAGAGCTGGTTCTTTGAGAAAGTCAACAAGATTGACAAACCCATATCTGAACTAATCGAAAAGGCAGAGAGAGAACACTCAAATTAACAAGATCAGAAATGAAAAGAGGGACATAACAACAGTCATTACGTCTTACTACAAAAGCCTATATGCCACAAAATTGGAAAATGTAAAAGAAATGAACATTTTTTTAGATAAGTACCATATATCAAAATTAAATCAAAACCAGGTGAACAATTTAAATGGACCTATAAGTCATGAGGAAATAGAAGCTGTCATCAAAAACCTCTGAAATAAAAAAAAAAAGAAACACCCAAGACGAAACAGCATAAAATATCTTGGGGTAACTCTGACCAAGGAAGTGAAAGATCTATTTGACAACAATTTTAAGTCTTTGAAGAAAGAAATTGAAGAGAACACCAGAAAATGGAAGGATCTCCATTGCTCTTGAATTGGAAGGATCAACATAGTAAAAATGGCAATTCTACCAAAAGCAATCTATAGATTCAATGCAATCCCCATCAAAATCCCATCAAAATTCTTCACAGATCTGGAAAAGACAATAATCAACTTTATATGGAAAAACAAAAAACCCAGGATAGACAAAACAATCTTATACAATAAAGGATCGTCTGGAGGCATTTCCATCCCTGACTTCAAACTCTATTACAGAGCTACAGTATTGAAAACAGCTTGGTATTGGCATAAAAACAGAGAAGTCGACCAATGGAATTGAATAGAAGACCCTGATTTTAACCCACAAACCTATGAACATCTGATTTTCGATAAAGGAGCTAAAAGTATACAATGGAAAAAAGAGAGCATCTTCCACAAATTGTGCTGGCAAAACTGGATGTCAATCTGTAGAAGAATGAAAATAGATCCATATCTATCACCATGCACAAAACTCAAGTCCAAATGGATTAAAGACCTCAATATCAGTCTGAACACACTGAACTGATAGAAGAGAAAGTGGGAAGTACTCTATAACACATGGGCACAGGAGACTGCTTCCTACGTATAACCCCAGCAGCACAGACATTAAGGGCCTCATTGAATAAATGGGACGTCCTGAGACTGAGAAGCTTCTGTAAAGCAAAGGACACTGTCACTAAGACAAAAAGGCAACCCACTGACTGGGAGAAGATCTTCACCAACGCCACAACTGACAAAGGTCTGATCTCCAAAATACATAAAGAACTCAAGAAACTAGGCCTTAAAAGGCTAATCAACCCAATTATAAAATGGGGCAGTGATCTGAACAGAGAATTCTCAACAGAAGAAGTTTAAAAGGCCAAAAGACACTTAAGATCATACTCAACTTCCTTAGCGATCAGGGAAATACAAATCAAGACAACTTTAAGATACCATCTTACACCTGTCAGAATGGCTAAAATCAGAAACACCAATGGTAGCCTTTGCTGGGGTACACTCATCCATTGCTCGTGGGAATGCAAACTTGTGCAACCACTTTGGAAAGCAGTGTGGCAGTTTCTCAGGAAATTCAGGATCAACCTACCCCTGGACCCAGCAATACCACTCTCGGGAATATACCCAAGAGAGGCCTTATCATACAACAAAAGTATATGCTCAACTATGATCATAGCAGCATTGTTTGTAGTAACCAGTGTAACGGCGTAAATGAATGCAGACAGATCGTAAAAATATATACAGCTTTAATGGGGAAATAGACTCACAGAACCACCGTTCCCTTGGAGACCAGGAAAGCAGAAGGGGCTTGCTGGCTCCCGCTAGCCCGATTTATAAGTAAACATTCACCCGAAGCGAACACGCCCCCTAAGGAGCTGGGCTTATTCCTACATCTCTCCCTTTTGTCTAAATAAGACAGAACTAAACCAAATACAACTATATACTATAATAACAAATAATAAATATAACAAACAATATTGAGAATAAAAGTTTTGCTAAACATTCTATCTCAAGGAGTCGAAATAATGTAGAGAGTAACTACAATTATATAATCTTCAACTCTGTCAAAGATTTGAGAAGGGAATAAATATTACTTAACGAACTAGAGATATTCAAAATGTGCAACAAATGACAGAGACAACTGACTACCTGGGCAATCACCCAAAGTCTCGTTTGCAATGTTGAGTCAACCAACTTTGGCTAAGGCCTAACATAACTGACATACCATTATTAAAGGCAAGGAACTTTCTTAGAACTATCCTACCCTGTCTTGGCAGAATAACACAATCCTGTTTCATATCTTTGTCAGTAGTTGAGGTATGGGCTTTTCTTAACCCGAAGGCCAGTTCTGCCAAGAAGACAAGCTACCAGTGGAGTGTCTTTAGTGCTCAACTTTCTCTCGAGAGTAGAGTGGTGTTGCCAGGAGTAATTGTGTCTCATTGGCACAGAATTCTAGGTTAGATTAAAGGCCATTTTCTACAGATCTTCAAAGAGGCTGAAGATTATACTATCTATACTAAATATAATCTCTATGTATCTAAAAGACCTGATTAACCTAAAAATAAATAAGACAAACATATAATTCTCAATACCTATCTAACTTGAAGACTAAGAGAATAAACAACTGTGCAATATATGAAAACAATGATCTTCACCTGTAAACAATGTCATTACATATCAAATGTAAACAATGTTATTACAAAAATAGTATCAGAGGTAGAAATGTACATTGTGATATGGTAGATGTATCAATACAATATAGACAAAGTTATAAGCATACTCTTATACAAAAATAGGGGTAGGAACACTCACATTCAATATTCAATATCTCAGTATACAGGAAACAGTACCAATACAATTTTCTAAAATACCAATTCACAAATACCAATCATCCATTCAAACCAGTTAATCCCCTTTATTTATTTATTTATTTTTGAAAAATACCCCTAATTCCATAAAATATCTCCCCATCCCCTCAACCCTAAACCAACTACTAAAAGATGTCCCTAACCATGAGGGCAAACTCTGTTGTGAGAGGGGACGTCGTCCTCTAAGATTGCTTCTAGCTGACATGGAGGAGACGTTCTCCTTGGGGGCCCCTGTGAAAGCAAATGATGGTAAAATTCACAAATTAACCTTTGACCTAAGAAAATTATAACTAGTCTCTGAGCGTTTTGAGAAAGTCTGGACAGAGTGTTGTCAAAAATGTGCACCATTTGAAATTGTCTTGTGTAGTTGGTACCAAAAAACAGGTCTAATTTTAGCTAAGTGCTAAAAAATATTCATAACGTCATAAAAAACAGATTGAGTTGATGTCGTGGGGCCCCATCTTCATCCTGGAAACTTCAAAGATTACTGTAGGAAAATTTGTTGCTTGTTATGGGAAGTTTAAACATTAACAACAAAGACATATACTGACATATAAAGAAAGACACAGATATGAGGAAAGGCAAAGAAAGTTTATCAAGTATATAATTATTCTTATTCTGTCCCATTTCATGGCTCCTGACCTGAGACAGAAACTCTGAGATATCTCTTAACAACAGACTTGGAATTGAAGAGGGACTGAGCCATAGTCCAACTCCAAAACAGGCTCTACATATTTATAAAGAAGTGTTCAATAAAACACACACACACACACATATATATATATAATCAATACTTACAGAATGTATAGAATTTTATTGTTGATCCTTAGTGGGTTGTAACTAGTTTCCATCCATCAGTAATTAAATATTCAGGGTCCCTTAAATTCTTTGAAGATCAGTACTTTCCTGTGGAGATAAGAAAAGAACCTTGCCCCCAACCTATTTGTAATCCTTACCATCAATATGCTCACCATCCTTGTGAATGAATTGTTATTTATCTTTTCCAAATGGCTTCTCTTATTCATACTGAACCTTTATTAATTTTGACGGTATCCACAATTTTTCCTCACCTGTGGAGATAAGAGCAAAACCCCTTCCCCAACGCAGCACATCTCCTGGCTTCCATTTTGAGGTCAGCACATTCTTGAAATAAAATGGTTGATTTAGTTCAGTAGACTTTTCCATTATCCAATGTCTTTCTGCAGCTGTTGTTCCCTTCTCATTAGCGTTGAGAAAATTCAAGGTTAACAAAGCATTATGTAACCTATTTCTGGGGGTGTTTTCCACCCCTTTCTGTCTGTTCAACATATCCTTTATAGTTCGATTTGATCTTTCTATGACTGCTTGACCTGTAGGATTGTATGGTATACCTGTAACATGCTTGATATTGTAATAATCAAAAAACCATTTCATTTTCCTAGAGACATAAGCAGGACCATTATCTGTCTTTATTTGTGTAGGTATACCCATGATAGCCATGACTTCTAATAAATGAGTGATTACTGAATCAGCTTTTTCTGAACTTAAAGCAGTTGCCCACTGAAAGCCTGAATAAGTGTCAATGGTGTGATGAACATATTTTAATTTGCCAAATTCTGCAAAGTGGAACACATCCATCTGCCAGATTTCATTCCTTTGGGTGCCCTTTGGATTAGCCCCTGCAGACAGTGGTGTTTGGTAAAATAAAGAGCAAGTAGGGCATTTCTTTACAATCTCCTTAGCTTGTTGCCATGTAATAGAAAACTCTTTCTCCAAACCTTTGCTATTAACATGATGTTTTTTTTTATGAAATTCAGAGGCTTGTAGCACACTACCAATCAATAATTGATCAATTTCTGCATTACCTTGTGCTAGAGGACCTGGCAGACCCGTATGGGATCGGATGTGTGTTATGTACATAGAGAAAAGCCTGTTCCTGATCAAATCTGGTACCTGGATAAACAATGAGGTTAGTTCTGTATCATCAAGTATAAATTCAGCAGTTTCAATATGTAAAATAACTCTTTCTGCGTATTGAGAATCAGTAACTATATTAATAGGTTCTTTAAAATCCCTTAGCACCATAAGAATGGCATATAATTCTGCCTTCTGGACAGAATCATAAGGACTTTGTTCCACCTTATCCAAGTCTTCTGATTTGTAACCTGCCTTCCCTGATTTATTGGCATTAGTATAGAATTATGAGCTCCAGTTATTGGAGCATCAGGGACAATTCGAGGAAGGATCCAAGAAGTTCTCTTTCTGAAATTAAGCCTCTTGCTTTTTGGATAGTTGTTATTAATATCTCCCAAAAAATTAGCACAAGCTCTTTGCAATGGTTCATTATCTTCACATAATTTCTTTAGTTCATCAGCAGTGAAAGTCACTATAATTTCTGCTGTATCTATGCCTGCTAGTTGACCAAGTCTCAACTTGCCTTTTATAATTAACTCAGAGACTTTTTTCACATAAGTTTTGAGTTTCTCACTTGGTTTATGTGGTAAACAGATCCATTCCAAGATAATACCATCTTTCTGCATTAAAATTCCTACAGGAGAAATTTTTTTCTTTTTTTCTTTTTTTTCTTTTTTTTATTGAAAAAAAATTCTGCCTCCTCCCAGCCTCCCATTTCCCTCCCCCTCCTCCAGCCCCTCGCACCCTCCCCCCACTCCTCTCCCCCTCCCTCTCCAGTCTGAAGAGCAGTCAGGGTTACCTGCCCTGTGGAAAGTCCAAGGTCCCCTCCCCTTCATCCAGGTCTAGGAAGGTGAACATCCAAACTGGCTAGGCTCCCACAAAGCCAGAACATGAAGTAGAAACAGACCCCCATGCCATTGTCCTTGACTTCTCATCAGCCCTCATTGTTTGCCATGTTCAGAGAGTCCGGTTTTATCCCATGCTTTTTCAGTCAAAGTCCAGCTGGCCTTGGTGAGCTCCCAATAGATCAGCCCCACTGTTTCCGTGGGTGGGTGCACCTCTCGTGGTCCTGACTTCCATGCTCATGTTCTCCCTCCTGCTCCTCATTGGGACTTTGGGAGCTTAGTCCGATGCTCCAGTGTGAGTCTCTGTCTCTATCTCCATCCATCGCTAGATGAAGGTTCTGTGGTAATATGCAGGATATTCATCAGTATGGCTATAGGATAGGGTCATTTCAGGTTCCCTATCCTCAGCTGCCCGAGGAACTAACTGGGGACATTGCCCTGGGTACCTGGGAGCCACTCTAGGTTCAAGTCTTTTACCAACCCTAAGGTGGTTCCCTTAACTAAGTTATGTGATTCCCTGCTCCTCTATCCAAACTTGTTTTATCCCCAATCATCCTGTTTCCCCAAGTTCCCCCCATCCTCCCCTTCTCACTTTTCTCTCCCCTTCGCCCCTTACCCCCATCCCACCCCACCCCCAATATCCCAATTTTTTGCCCAGCAATCTTGTCTATTTCCCATAGCAGGAATAATAACTATATGTTTTTCTTTGGGTTCACCTTCTTATTTAGCTACTTTAGGATCACAAATTATAGACTCAGTGTGGTAATAATTGATTAATCCAGACAATTGTAATAAATATATACAACTTTAATGGAAAAATCCAACTTACGAATCCAAGGTTCCCACACAGCACAGGAAACAGGAAACAAGGGAGCAAGCGCAGAGAGAGCTCGCAGCTCCAGCGCTCTCAATTTATCCGTAAACATTCCCCCTAGACAAGCCCACCCAAAAAGGGGTGGGCTTATCTCTACAGACTCAGTGACCGTTATTTATGGCTAGAAACCAATTATGAGTGAGTAAATCCCATGATCCTATTTTGGGTCTGGGTTACCTCACTCAGGATAGTGTTTTCTATTTCCATCTATTTGCATGCAAAATTCGAGAAGTCATTGTTTTTTATGGCAGAGTAGTACACTAATGCGTATATATTCCACACTTTCTTCATCCATTCTTCCATTGAAGGACATCTAGGTTGTTTCCAGGTTCTGGCTATTACAAATAATGCTGCTATGAACACAGTTGAACAAATGCTTTAGTCATATGATAGGGCATCTCTTGGGTATATTCCCAAGAGTGGTACTGCTGGGTCCAGTGGTAGGTTGATCCTGAATTTCCTGAGAAACCGCCACACTGATTTCCAAAGTGGTTGCACAAGTTTGCATTCCCACCAGCAGGGGATAAGGGTACCCCTTTCTCCACAACATCTCCAGGAAAGGCTATCATTGGTGTTTTTTATTTTAGCCATTCTGACAGGTGTAAGATGATATCTCAAAGTTGTTTTGATTTGCATTTCCCTGATTGCTAAAGAGGTAGAGCATGACCTTAAGTGTCTTTTGGTCATTTGAACTTCTTCTGTTAAGAATTCTCTGTTCAGTTCAGTGCCCCATTTTATAATTGGGTTAATTAGCATTTTAAAGTCTAGTTTCTTAAGTTCTTTATAAATTTTGGAGATCAGACCTTTGTCTGTTGCAGTGTTGGTGAAGATCTTCTCCCAGTCAGTAGGTTGCCTTTTTGTCTTAGTGACAGTGTCCTTTGCTTTACAGAAGCTTCTCAGTCTCAGGAGGTCCCATTTATTCAATGTTGTCCTTAATGTCTGTGCTGCTGGGGATATACGTAGGAAGCGATATCCTGTGCCCATCTGTTATAGGGTACTTCCCACTTTCTCTTCAATCAGGTTCAGTGTGTTCAGCCTGATAAGGAGGTCTTTGATCCATTTGGACTTGAGTTTTGTGCATGGTGATAGATATGGATCTATTTTCATTCTTCTACAGATTGACATCCAATTTTGCCAGCACAATTTGTGGAAGATGCTCTCTTTTTTCCATTGTATACTTTTAGCTCCTTTATCGAAAATCAGATGTTCATAGGTTTGTGGGTTAAAGTCAGGGTCTTCTATTCGATTCCATTGGTCGACTTCTCTGTTTTTATGCCAATACCAAGCTGTTTTCAATACTGTAGCTCTGTAATAGAGTTTAAAGTCAGGGATTGCAATGCCTCCAGAAGTTTTTTTATTGTATAAGATTGTTTTGGCTATCCTGGGTTTTTTGTTTTTCCATATAAAGTTGATTATTGTCCTCTCAAGATCTGTGAAGAATTTTGATGGGACCTTGATGGGTTTGAATCTATAAACAGCCTTTGGTAGAATTGCCATTTTTACTATGTTGATCCTCCCAATCCAAGAGCAAGGGAGATCCTTCCATTTTCTGGTATCCTCTTCAATTTCTTTCTTCAATGCCTTAAAGTTCTTGTCAAATAGATCTTTCACTTCCTTGGTTAGAGTTACCCCAAGATATTTTATGCTGTTTGTAGCTATCGTGAAATGTGATGATTCTGTGATTTCCATGTCTGCTTCCATATCATTTGTGTATAAAAAGGCGACTGATTTTTTGAAGTTGATCTTGTATCCTGCCACATTACTAAAGGTGTTTATCAGCTGTAGGAGTTCTTTGGTGGAGTTTTTGGGGTCGCTTATGTACACTATCATATCATCTGCAAATAACGGAAGTTTAACTTCTTCCTTTCTGATTCGAATCCCCTTGATCCCCTTAAGCTATCTTATTGCTATTGCTAAAACTTCAAGCACTATATTGAAGAAGTATGGAGAAAGTGGACAGCCTTGTCATGTTCCTGATTTTAGTGGGATGGCTTTGAGTTTCTCTTCGTTTAATTTGATGTTAGCTGTCAGCTTGCTGTAAATAGCTTTAATTATATTTCAGTATGACCCTTGTATCCCTAATCTCTCCAAGACTTTTATCATAAAGGGATGTTGAATTTTGTCAAATGCTTTTTCAACATCTAATGAAATGATCATATGGTTTTTTTTTTGTTTCAGTTTATTTATATGATGGATTACATTGGTAGATTTTCATATGTTGAACCAGCCCTGCATCTCTGGGATGAAGCCTATTTGATCATAATTGATAATTTTTCTAATGTGTTCTTGGATTCAGTTTGCCAGTATTTTGTTGAGGATTTTTGCGTCGATGTTCATGAGTGAGATTGGCCTATAATTCTCTTTCTTGGTTGAGTCTTTTTGTGGTTTTGGTATCAGAGTGACTATAGCTTCATAAAAGGAATTTGGCAATGACTCTTCTGTTTCTATATTGTGAAATACATTAAGGAGTATAGGTATTAGGTCTTCTTGGAAGTTCTGGTAGAATTCTGCCTTGAAACCATCTGGTCCTGGGCTTTTTTCGTAGGGAGGTTCTTGATCACAGCTTATAATACTTCTTGACTAACAGGTCTATTTAGATTGTTCACCTGGTCCTGGTTTAACTTTGGTATATGGTATTTATCTAAAAAAGTGTCCATTTCTTTTACATTTTCCAGTTTTGTGGCATACAGGCTTTTGTAGTAAGATCTAATGATTCTCTGAATTTACTCTGTGTCTGTGGTTATATCCCCCTTTTCATTTCTGATCTTATTAATTTGCAAATTCTCTCTCTGCCGTTTAATTAGTTTGGATAAGGGTTTATCAATCTTGTTGATTTTCTCCAAGAACCAGCTTTTTGTTTCATTGTTTCTTTGGATTATTTTCTGTGTTTCTATTTTGTTGATTTCTGCCCTCATTTTGATTATTTCCATTCTTCTGCTCCTCCTAGGTGAGTCTGCTTCTTTTTTTTTCTAGAGCTTTCAGGTGGGCTGTTAAGTCTCCAATGTGTGCTTTCTCTGTTTTCTTTAAGTGGGCACTTAGTGCTATGAACTTTCCTCTTAGGACTGCTTTCATTGTGTCCCCTAAGTTTGAGTATGTTGTTTCTTTATTTTCATTGAATTCCAGGAAGACTTTAATTTCTTTCTTTATTTCTTCCCTAATCCAGGTATGGTTCAGTAACTGACTGTTCAGTTTCCATGAATTTGTAGGCATTCTGGGGGTAGAATTGTTGTTGAATTCTAACTTTAATCCATGGTGATCTGATAAGGCACAGGTGATTACTAATATTTTTTTTAACTGGGAATGTTTGCTTTGTTACCGACTATGTGGTCAATTTTCGAGAAGGTTCCATGAGCTGCAAAGAAGAAGATATATTCTTTCCTATTTGGGTGGAATGTTCTATGGATGTCTGTTAAATCCATTTGATTCATTACCTCCATTAATTCTCTTATTTCTCTGTTAGGTTTCTGTCTGATTGAGCTGTCCATTGGTGAGAGAGGAGTGTTGAAGTCTCCTACTATTAGTGTGTGCGGTTTGATGGCTGCCTTGAGGTTTAGCAATGTTTCTTTTAAGTACGTGCGTGCTTTTATATTAGGGGCGTAGATATTCAGGATTGAGACTTCATCCTGATGAACTGTTCCTGTTATGAGTATAAAATGCCCCTCTCCATCTCTTCTGATTGATTAAGTTTGAAGTCAACTTTGTTAGAGATTAGTATGGCCACACCTGCTTGTTTCTTAGGTCCATTTGCTTCATAAGCCTTTTCCCAGCCCTTTACTCTGAGTAGGTGCCTGTCTTTGTGGTTGAGGTGTGTTTCTTGTAAACAGCAGAATGTTGGATCCTGTTTTCGTATCCAATCTCTTAGCCTGTGCCTCTTTATAGGTGATTTGAGTCCATTGATATTAAGTGATATTAATGACCAGTGGTTGTTAACTCCAGTCACTTTTTTAGTAGTAGAGTTTGTGTGTTTCCTTTCTTTGAGTTGTGCTGGTGAAGGGTCTCTAGATGTTTGAGTTATTGTGGTCGTTGTTGGACTCCTTGGTTAGTGATTTTCCTTCTACTACTTTCTGTAAAGCTGGATTTGTGGCTACATATTGTTTAAATTTGTTTTTATCCTTGAAAATTTTATTTTCTCCATTTATAATGAACGAAAGCTTGGCTGGGTATAGTAGTCTGGGCTTGCATCTATGGTCTCTTAGTTTCTGCAGAACATCTATCCAGGACCTTCTGGCTTTCATGGTTTCCATAGAGAAGTCAGATGTAAGTCTGATAGGTTTACCTTTATAAGTAACTTGCCCTTTTTCCTTTGCAGCTCTTAATATTGTTTCTTTATTCTGTATGCTTTGTATTTTGATTATTATATGGTGAGGGGATGTTATTTTTTGATCCAGCCTGTAGGCCTCTGGTCTCCCCTTACTCCTGGGGCACATCTTGAGGACTATTTCTGGTCAACATGACTAAGCATTCAGACCTTATTCCTGGGGCGCATACAGTTTCTAGTCAGATGACTAGCTCAGATGACTAGCGATCTGCCCTGCCTGATTAAGCTCCTGTATTTCCCTTGCCCCACATGGTGATTAGCTGCAGGGCTGCAGGGCATTCATTCCACTGCTGATATGGTAATTTCCCACCTGCCTGGGCGGGGGTCCTAGTGCTGCAGTTAGGTAGAAAAGGACCTTCCCAAGTCTGAATAAATGGCATTCGTTTGATCTCCTATCGAATGACCCTGGTCTCTCTGTGTCTTGTGTTCAATCTCCAGGCCCTTGCCTGACTTGCGTTCAGTACAGTGGCGTGCGAGCTGTACCGAGGGTATAACACCAAAACCTGGTGTTACAATTGGAGGCTCTGATGAGATTATCATCAGCAACTAGACCCATCTGCGAGATCGGGAAGTAGGGATCCCTGAGAGGTCACCCTCAGGAAGACTGGCCAGCAAGGTAAGAAATTGTGCGGCGAGGATGAATTGGTTATGGGTGCAAATTATTCTGTTCCTGTGTTGTAGGGCCGGTTAACAGGCCAGTTGTTAGGTCTTTTGGAAAATAGAGGCACCGGTATTAAAGTTGAGATGGCACAAGAGATCATTAAGACAGTTTTAAGGTTTAGTCCTTGGTTCCTACATGCAGGAGGTTTTAACATTACTGATTGGGATCAGGTAAAGGCTGATCTTCAAAATGCACTAAAAGAACGAGGGCCACAAGAATTCCCCATGGTGATATTTTCACTATGGCGCTTGGTCAGAGATGCTCTTCTCAATGATGACGTTAGAGTCAAAGAACAATTAGAGAGTTTAAACAAAACCCTTGAGGAGATTCAGGAAGTAAAATCTATAAGTTCTATTAAGAGTTTTGAGGAACAGGAAGTTTCAGGAACAGGTAGTATTAGAAAGGATATAGAAGAAGAAGAAGAAATTCTAAAAAAGGAGATCGCACTGATAAAAAGGAAGTTAGAAAAAGAGAAAAGAAGGGAAGCAAATGGAGACGTCTCCATGTGACCTCCTCCACTAAAGCCTTGTACTACTGCTTCTGCCCCTATGGACTTAGAGGCGGAAATCCGAGAGATCCGGGACAGGTTAAATATTCTAAGTAGAGAGAAGCAGATTGAGAAACAGATTTATCCTGTTGTGGAAAATATTGATCAGCAGGGACAGAGGGCCAGGCAGCATAACCCTCTGGCCTTTAAGGATATTAAGCAGTTAAAAGAAACAGTTGTGGACAATGGAGCTCATGCTCCTTTCACTGTAGCTCTGTCAGAATCCTTTGCAGAACTCAACCTTATACCCATTTATTGGATGCAGCTTTGCAGGGCTTGTCTTTCAGGGGGAGACTACTTGTTATGGAGAGGTGAGATGCAAGAAAATTGCAAAAAGACTACAGACAAAAATGCTGAAGCAGGCTTCCCCCAGAATAATCTTGACATGTTAACTGGTGAAGGACAATATGCCGGCTTAGAAGCACAGATTGCTTATGATCCTGCGATTTATGCTCAGATAGCTGCAGCAGCCGTTAAAGCTTGGAAAACTTTACCTAACAAAGGATCACGAGAACAGCTTTCTAAGATCCTTCAAGGATCTTCAGAACCTTATTCTGAGTTCATTGACCGCCTTATACAGGTGGGAAGTTGCATTTTTGGGAATGTGGATTCAGCTATGCCAGTCGTTAAACATTTGGCCTTCAAATATACAAATAAGTTATGTAAGGAAGTTTTATGCCCCCATAGAAATGGAGATTTGATAGGCCTAGGAATTGTTTTCAATGCTAAAGGTCAGGACACCTCAAAAGGAACTGCCCTGCTGGTATAGGAGCAGTTAATCCACCCAGAATATAAGCCAGGTGTGCTGGTACAAGCCTTTAATCCCAGCACTTGTTAAACTCTTGAGTTCAAGACCAGCCTGGTCTACTGAATGAGTTCCTGGAACAGCTAGAGGCAGGTTTGCTATAAAGAAATCTAGACTCAAAAAGCTACAACTTCAGGACCGTAATATAAGGTTAAATCCATTTTAAAATCTTGCTTCTTTGTCAAAAATCTTTAGTTTGTAGGTGTATAAGTTTATATCTAAGGTAGATTAATTTCAGTACTATGGTTCTATAGAAAAGTTTTAAAATCAAAAATTGTAATACATTCAAAGGATTTTAAAATTGTTTAGGCTATCCTGAGTTTTTATTTCTTTCTTATAAAGTTGAGGATTTTTTTTCGAGTTCTGTGAAAAGTTTTGCTATAATTTTAATGAGCATTTACATTAAATCTGTAAATGAGTTCTGTGAGGAATGTTGCTATAATTTTTAATGGACATTTACACTAAATCTGTAGATTGCTTTCAATGAGATTGTCATTTTTGCTGTTTCTTCTACTTTCCCAAGAAAACAGGAGATATTTTTACTTTCTAATGTCTTGATTTTTTCTTAAAGGAATTAAAGTTCTTATCATACAAGTTTTTCCATTTTGTATGGCCCACTCTTGGGTGGGAGTCGTATTGTTTCAGCTTGTGGTCTTTTCCTGCTACCAGATGTGGCTTCAGGCTAGACTGCTGAAACTCAGGCCTCTTATTAAGTTTATCAAGGGCCAGAGTTATATTCATGGATATTTATAAGGATGATGTCCCATTTATCCTAAGTATAAAAGAAATACTTTTGGGTTGTTTTCAGATTCTGGCTATGATAAAGTAATTCTGATGTAAGCAAGGCTGAGCACATGTTCTTATAGTTAAACAACTTTTGTATTTAGGCCCAAAAGGAGTATTGCTAGAGTTTTAAGGTAGATATTTGCCTAATTTTAAAAGAATGGACATAATGGGGGATCTCCCACTGCTGGGGAGACTCTCACTCAGGTCTCAGGATGGTGCGGACCCCGCATGGCTCGCTGGAGGCTGTCCTTGTTGAGGTTGCGCACATGGCTTTGATTGATGGGGGAGGTGTTCGACCCCAAATGACTGGGAGTAAGAATTTTTGAGATTTCCCTAATTTCTTTGCAGCCTCTGGCAGGGGCACAAAGTGTGTTTACTGATAGATCTTCCACCAGGAGAGCGGTAGTAGCCTCTCCTCCTGATTTTGATATTCAGTCTGTTAATACTAACTCTACTCAGGTGGCTGAATTGGTTGCTGTCCAGATGGCCCTAGAGAAATATGCTGACATTCCATTTAATCTTTTTACTGACAGTCAGTATATAAGCAAAATTCTCGCACCGTTGGAAACTGCAGCTTATATTGCCTCTGTATCTTGAGTCCAGATGCAGTTATTGGCTATTCAAACTTTGCTTTGGGCCCGATCTGTACCCATTTACGTAGGGCATTTGTGGGCTCATACTGACCTCCCTGGTCCTTTGAATAAAGAAAATGCTTTGGCTGATCAGCTTACTCGTCAAATTTATGTAATGAGTCAGGAATCTTATGAAACTGCAGAAAGAGCTCATAATCATTTTCATCTCAATGCTGGATCTTTAAGATTTCATTTTAAGATATGCTCTCTATGTACAGAACTTTTAACTGTTCCCCATTTGGGAATTAATCCTCGTGGGCTTGCTCCTAATCATTTATGGCAAATGGATGTCACTCATGTTCCTTCTTTTGGGCACATGCAATATGTTCACGTAACCGTGGATACATATTCTCATCTCTTTTTTGCCTCAGCTCACACAGGAGAAAGATTACGAGATGTTAAAAGTCATTGTCTCCAGGCTTTTGCCTACATGGGAGTTCCTAAAACTGTAAAGACTGATAATGGACCAGCATATACTAGCAATGGATTTGCTAAATTTTACTCTGAGTTTTCTATTTCTCATAAAATGGGAATACCTTATAATCCTCAAGGACAAGCTATAGTGAAGCGAGCACATCGTACGCTCAAAGCCTATTTGCATAAAACAAAAAAGAGGGAATATGGTTCCACCCCCAGAGATCATTTATCTTTTATTTTATACATTTTAAATTTTTTGACTGTGGATGCTCAATCTCATACTGCCGCTGACAGGCATTGGCGGCCAGATTCTTCCGGTATGCCTCATGTAAAATGGAAGAATCTATCAGATGGTACCTGGTGTGGTCCAGATCCCGTACTGGTGTGGGGTAGAGGGGCTGTTTGTGTTTTTCCGCAGGACGCTGACAATCCAATATGGGTACCTGAGCTGCTGGTGCGTGCTGTGAATTTTCCTGTCCAGAAGCGTGAAGACAGGGCAGAGCCAAGAGGTCAAAGAGATTCTGGCTTGTCAACTGAAGAGTTGCTGGTTTCCTGAGGAGCTGGCTGCGGTGCTCCGAATTCCAAGGATTGCCTGTCTACCCATTTACCCTTCCCATGATACTGGCAGCCATTGCTGTTGCTGCCACAGCAGCTAATGCTGCTGGATTTCATTAGTTAGTCAGTTGCTTCCTGCTAGCACTAAGGATCCCTTCTCAGGGCAGGTTGCAAATGCCGTAGCTACTCAAATTGAGCTAAATTTACAAATGAATATTGCAGTTAATTTTGCTCTTGGTTGTGGTAATGACCACTGCTAGATGTTACAGTAAGAAGCTTATTGCTGTTATTCACGAACCCTGAGGTGTGCAATTTACGAATTGGCTCTTAAAATTATTTTAGCTAGCTATACCAGGGTTCCTTTCACCAGCGCTGAGACCTTACTTAAAGGGCTCCAATTTTGGGCAGAATTATTAAGTATTGAGCAGGCACAGTCCCCTTAAGGGATGCTTATATGTGCTGGAGTGTCATCTTCATGGTTATGATGCCAGAGCCAAAGGCTTATTCAGGTCAACATTGCCATATGGCAAGTCCTCTTAGCTAATGCCCCAGAGAATTTTTCAGCACAAATACGGCTGAACTTGGTGATGGATGACTAGTGAGCCAATGACGGGAAAGGCTTTTGGGGGCTGCCTCAACCTAAGACAGGAATGTGTTTTTGACCTGGATGCTTTCCCATGATGGGTAAAGGGTATTGCCTGATGTCCAATGCCACCCAAGACAGGCCTAGTCATAATATATATTTAGGGGGGACCTGTAGGCCTCTGGTCTCCCCTTACTCCTGGGGTGCATCTCGAGGAATATTTCTGGTCAACATGACAAAGCATTCAGACCTTATTCCTGGGGCGCATACGGTTTCTAGTCAGATGACTAGCGATCTGCCCTGCCTGATTAAGCTCCTGTATTTCCCCTGCCCCACCTGGTGATTAGCTGCAGGGCTGCAGGGCATTCATTCCACTGCTGATATGGTAATTTCCCACCTGCCTGGGCGGGGGTCCTAGTGCTACAGTTAGGTAGAAAAGGACCTTCCCAAGTCTGAATAAATGGCAATCGCTTGATCTCCTATCGAATGACCCTGGTCTCTCTGTGTCTTGTGTTCAATCTCCAGGCCCTTGCCTGACTCACATCCGGTACAGTGGCGCGCGAGCTGTACCGAGGGTGTAACACCAAAACTGGGTATTACACCAGCCTATTCGGTGTTTTGTATGCTTCTTGTACCTTCATAGTTATATCTTTCTTTAGGTAGGGAAAGTTTTCTTCTTTAATTTTATTAAATATATTTTCTGGACCGTTGAGCTGCACTTCTTCTCCTTCTACTCCTATTATTCTTAGGTTTGGTCTTTTTATTGTGCCCCATATTTCCTGAATGTTTTGTGCTTAGAGTTTGTTGGACTTGCTGTTTTCTTTGATCAGTGTGTTTATTTTCTCTATGGTATCTTCAGAATCTGAGATTCTTTCTTCTATCTCTTGTATTCTGTTGTTTATGCTTGTTTCTGTAGTCTATGTTTGTTTACTTAAAATTTCCATGTCCAGCCGGCCCTCTGTTTGTCTTTTCTTCTTTGCCTCCATTTCAGTTTTGAAGTCTTGAACTGTTTCCATTATCTGTTTGATTGTTTTTCCTTGGTTTTCTAGGGTATCATTCACTGATTTATTCAATTCTTCAAACTTTCTGTTATATTTCTCATTTATTTCTATAAGGGCGTTCTTTACATGTTGTTTAAGGGCATCAATCACTTTCATAAAGTCAATTTTTTCTACTTCTTCTTGATTAAGGTGTTCATGTCCTCCTGTTGTGAGGTCACTTGTTTCTGGTGGTTTCATGTTGCTTTTCAGATTTTTGGGTGAATTCTTGCATTGGCACATGCCCATCTCTTCCTCCGAATGCTCCTCTATGGATCTTCTTTTAGAGGATCAGGTCTCCTTGCCTACTGATGTACCTTCCCAGTGATGGCTCTCTCCAGAGATGGCTCTCCTGGTGCCGAGATCAGGTCTCCGTGCTGGTTGGGTAGCTCGTAAACAAAGCACCTACCTTGCTTGGTTCAGGCAGGCTATTGAAACAAAGGAACTCCTGCCTGCCTGGTTGCCCTGAGGATTCGGACCCAGCGCCCAGACAGGCTGAGCTGGGTGATGTTATGTGCCAAAAGAGGGCAGGGGGGCAGAAGGGGGGAGGGTTCTGGATGCAAGCTGGGTGGGATAGGAAGAAAGAGGCAGTATGCAGGGAGTAGAGGCCCTGCAGAGAGCCCAGGAAGGATAAGGGGTTGAGGAACTTCTGAGTTCCCTGTCCCGGGCTGCTGGCGCGGGGTCAGAAACTCACCCCAATGCTGGCTCTCCTGGTGCCGAGATCAGGTCTCCTAGGAGAAATTTTTGATGGTAGTATGACGAGAATACAATCGAGCTCTGGATTCACCCTGTCCACATTTGCCTGTTGTAATTTTTTCCTCAATCATTGTCAGTTCCTTTTCTGCTTCAGCTGTTAATTCTCTGGGACTGTTTAAATCTTTATTACCATCCAAGGTTTTGTTCAAATGAATTATTAGATCAGGTGTTATCCCAATAGCTGGCTGTAGACTGGAAATGTCTCCTAACAGTCTTTGAAAGTCATTAAGAGTTCGTAGGCGATCTCTCCTAATTTGTGCCTTTTGTGTCTTATTTTTTTGGCAAACCTATTTTATAACCTAAATAATTAACAGAATCTCCCCTCTGAATCTTTTCAGGAGCAATTTGCAATCCCCATTTAGGTAAAACTATCTTTATTTCTTCAAACAGTCTGTTAAAGGTATCCATGTTTGAATCAGATAACAAAATGTCGTTCATGTAATGATATATTATCGATTTGGGAAATTTCTTGCGGATCATTTGCAAAGGTTGATTTACAAAATATTGGCAAAAGGAGGGGCTATTTAACATACCCTGGGGGAGGACGGCCCAGTGATACCTCCTCTAAGGTTGAGAATTGTTATAAGTAGGCATTGTGAAGGCAAATTTTTCTCTATCTTCTTTTTGTAAAGGTATAGTGAAAAAACAATCCTTTAAATCAATAACTATGAAAGGCCATCCTTTTGGTAATAAAGAGGGCAAAGGGATTCCAGATTGCAGAGGGCCCATAGGTTGAATAACCTTGTTGATAGCTCTGAGATCTGTCACCATTCTCCATTTACCTGATTTTTTCTTAACCACAAATACAGGAGAATTCCAAGGGCTGGTAGATTCTTCTATATGTCCAGCATCTAATTGCTCTTTTACCAGCTGTTCTAAAGCCTGTAACTTTTCCTCAGCTAAAGGACATTGCTTTGTCCATATTGGTTTCTCAGTCAACCATTTTAGAGACAAGGCTGTTGGTATCTCTGAAGGGACATCAATTGCTTGTTCTTGTACAGCCCGAATGGCCGGTTTTCTCCGTTTGTAATATCTTTTAATATTATTCTCAGAAATATAGGCTCTAGAAGTAGCAGGAATGTTAATTTGGGTATTCCATTGTTGTAATAGGTCACGACCCCATAAATTCACTGTAGTATTGGCTACATATGGCCTTAATTTTCCTATTTGTCCCTCTGGCCCTATATATTCAACCCATCTCGTGCTCTGCCTTACTCGAGATAAGGTTCCAATTCCCAGGAGCTGAACATTTACATTCTGAAGAGGCCAATACGGATGCCAAGATTCTGTGGTAATAATACTTACATCAGCACCTGTGTAGAGCAGGCCAGTAATAAAAATGCCATTTACACACACTCTCAGCTTAGGTCTTTGATCATTTATAGAAGTTTGCCAAAACACACATAACTCATCTTTCTGATCATTATTGCTTGTAGCAGTAGGCATGGGGTTTCCTAATTGTCCTGACGAGGCACGTTCTCTGCAGAAACTGGAAATGACTGAACCATATTTGCCATGGGGGCCTGTGAGGCCCCCCTCTCACGTTTCCAGTCTGTATCAGGTTGCCTTGTCTATCTCTTGTAGACCTGCATTCATTTGTCCAGGGTCTGCCTTTCCCACATCTTCTACATAAGCCTGAAGGCTGAGTCCTCCTATTTCTGTTATTTCTAGAAGATGCATTATTATTATTTCTGAAAATCTGTTGTCTACAATTCCTTTTCATATGACCCATTTTGCCACAATTAAAACATTTGGTATTCTGGTGTCTCCTTTTATCATTGGAAATTGCTTCTTCTACCCATGCTTCAGTGCCATAGTCAAATGTATCAACATTCAGTGTATGCAAGGCCCATTCTTCCAAGGGCGCTGATCTGAGCTTTAAAGGCCCCAAAATCCTTTTGCATTCCACATTTGCATTTTCATAAGCCAAAGACTCAAACATTATACGTCTTGCTTCTGGGTCAGATATCCCTATCTGTGCAGCTTTAGTTAGTCTTTGTAAAAAGTCACTAAAGGGTTCTCTCTGACCCTGTTTAACTCTGACAAATTATTCCATTCTCTGTCCTGGGTCTTGTACCCTGTCCCAAGCCCTTGAGGCTGCTGTAGTACACATGGAGAGTGTGTTTTCATCCAAATTAGCTTGTTCCTGAGGGTCGGAAAAGAGCTCCTCACCTAGAATTTTATCTAGGGAAATGTCAATTCCCTTCTCTCTTTCCTGCTGTTCTAAAAGTCTAGCCTCTTGCCTGAATAAGCATTTCCATTTCAATTGCGGTCCATTCTCAAGTACCGCAGAGCTCAGCTGGAGCCAGTCATGGCCCAAGATTTTAGCATCTCTTTAACAAAAGAGGCATGCATCCCAAATGTCATGACAGCCTGTTTAATTTCTTTGAGATCATTCATATGGACAGGCTCCCATGTATCTTCCTTGATGACCCTAGGGTTTCTGCAACCAATCACCTTCTCTGTTGTTATTACTGGAAAGGCAGATAGAGCTGTAGGTAGAGCTTTGTGGGAATTGTCCAGGATAGATTTACCCACAGATGGAGTTAAAATTCGCCTTTCTTCCCTTTGCTCTTCTTCATCAGAATTTAGAAATTCCTCAATCTTTTCCATTCTATTAACCATTGCCTTCTGCAATGTCTGAATCTCCTGTCCAGAATTATGTTCCAAAGCCTTCATTGAGGATTCTAAAGTATGAAGTTTGTCCATCAGAGATAACATCTCATCTTTGGACATAATTTTTATGGCATAAACCGTGCCTTCTTGTATTGACAATCTTTCCGCCAATCTGTCATAAGCTTTAGACAAAATCCGATTGTCACATTCAGCAGTTTTGATTCTCTCAGTTAATGTTTCACTTCCTACAGAAAGGGACTGAAGCTTACGATCCAAATCAGCTGTTCCCTCTTCCATAGTAATGAATTTCTCCTTAATATCAGCCACTAATGTTTCAGTTCCTACAGAAAGGGGCTGAAGCTTACGATCCAAATCAGCTGTTCCCTCTTCGATAGTAATGAATTTCTCCTTAACATCAGCCTGAACCTTTTCTAAATTTTGCTAAGTTGATTGAGTCATGTTAAACAAAGATCTCTTCTCTTCCTGGAGAACTTCAAACTGATTCTTGAGAAGATTGTTGTCATTCTCAATTGTTTTTAAGTGTACAACCTCTGCCTTAAGAATCCTGAATTCGTCTCATAAAGACTTTATCATATTTCTATTATCAAATCATATAGTGCCAAGGAAAACTACGAATCCCAGAAGGATCCATAGATGTGGGGTGATAGACACCTCTTGTAAAATCTCCCACATGGTACAATCAAAAAACTGTTAAAGTCTTGAATGGTAACGTTTTCAGACATTATATTTATAAAAGAAATTTTTTACCTGCAATGACCGGTTCCTGCCAGTGGTGGCGAAAGAAATGCACTCAAATCCACGTGGCCGAAGCCAGAGCCGGTCTGAAACAACTCAAAACCGAAAGTTATTGTTCTGCCTGAGGAGTTAGAGTGGTCGCAGAAGGGGTCACTTTGTATCAGACCAAATGTGCCACTGTCGTGGCTTTTGTTGCAAAACCGCAGGTACTTGAGCTTCCGCTAATTCAGGCAGCGGGGTTCCGCTGCAAACTTAGCCAAGGCAGGCAGGGAGGAGTTAATTGCTCTGGGAGCAGGCGGGGTGGAATGGGCATGTGTGGCCAAGTGTATCTTGGACTCAGCACTGGGGCCTGAGTCATGAACTAAAAAATGGCACCCGGGAGCGTGCTGGGTTAGCTGGCGGATTACGCGCTTGAATTCAATCGCGCTTCCTGAGCTTTGGTAGCTAATCTTGCTCACAAAGGCTGGGAAAGATCGAGCTTGAGCCCCCCGTGCCAGGGCGGGGGCAAAATAGCCCAACATTGGACACCAAAATGTAACAGCGTAAATGAATGCAGACAGATTGTAAAAATATATACAACATTAATGGGGAAATAGACTTACAGAACCACCGTTCCCGCGGAGACCAGGAAAGCAGAAGGGGCGCGCAGGCTCCCGCTCACCCGATTTATAAGTAAACATTCGCCCGAGGCGAACACACCCCCTAAGGGGCTGGGCTTCTTCCTACAAGCTAGAACCTGGAAACAACCTAGATGCCCTTCAATGGAAGAATGGATGAAGAAAGTATGGAATATATACATATTAGAGTATTACTCAGCAGTAAAAAACAATGACTTCTTGAATTTTACATTCAAATGGATGGAAATAGAAAACACTATCCTGAGTGAGGTAAACCAGACCCAAAAAAGAGGAACATGGGATGTACTCACTCATAATTGGTTTTTAGCCATAAATATAGGACATTGAGCCTATAATTCATGATCCTAGAGAAGCTAAATAATAAAGTGAACCCAAAGAAAAATATATATAGATCCTCCTGGAAATTGGAAGAAGACAAGATTGCCAGGCAAAAGTTGGGAGCATGGGGATTGGGGTGGGGTGGAGGGAAGGGAAGAGGGGAAGAGAGACGAGAGAAGCGGGATTGGGGAGAGCTTGGGGAAGTGGGATGGATGAGATGGAAGAAGGGTGGATAAGGGAGTAAGGAAGAATATTTCTTAATTAAGGGAGCCATTTTCGGGTTGGCAAGAGGTTTGGCTCTAGAGGGGTTCCCAGGTGTCCACAAGGATGTCCCCGGCTAGGTTCTTGGGCAGTAGAGGATAGGGTGCCTGAACTGACCTTGTCCCATAGTCAGACTGATGACTATCTTGAATATCACCATAGAACCTTTGTCTGGAGACAGATGGAGACAGAGACAGAGACCCACATCAGAGCACTGGACTGAGCTCCCATGGTCCAGTTGAACAGCAGAAGGAGGGTGAATATGAGCAAGGAAGTCAGGACCACGAGCAGTTGGTCTACGCACTGAGACAGTGTGCCTATTCTAATGGGAGCTCACCAAAGCCAGGTGGATTGGGACTGAACAAACATTGGATCAAACTAGACTCTCTGAATGTGCCTGACAATTGGGGCCAACTGAGAAGTCAATAATAATGGCACTGAGATTTGTCTCTACCTCATGTATTGGCTTTTTGGGATCCTAGTCTATTTGGATACACACCTTCCTAAGGCTGGATGGAGGGGAAAGGGCCTTGGACTTCTCACAGTGCAGGGTACTCTGCCCTCTCTTAGGACTGGAGGGGGAGGGAGGAGGGTGAGTGGGGGAACAGGAGGGAAATGGGAGGAGGGGAGGAAGTGGAAATTTTGAATGGTATTATTTATAAATCAATAAAAAACATAAAAAACCACACAACATGTAATGATCAACTAAAGTACAATGGTAGCTATGGGAATGGAAGTAAAAGAGTAGGAGATATTGATTATTCAATCATATAGAACCAGACATGTAAGTGGGCACAAGACAAAAAAATTAAAGGAAGCAAACAAGAAAAAAGGAGAAGGATGAAAGGAAGGAAAGGAAAGGGAGGGACTAAAATCAAAGAGAGAAGATAAATAAACAAAAAGAAAAGAATAGAAAAGGGGAAACATGAAAGAACGTGTAAACTACCTGTGGTTTTACATATTTGAGATACTTAAAGAAGCAATTTTTTGTCATTTAGAGCTTGATGCCAGTGATGACTTCTTCAACTATGCTGAGTGTACTGTTGGAGAGATATGAGCAGTCACCTGAAGCTGGCATTCTGCAGCTCAAGATAAAAGTTATGGTCAGGATAGATTTGAGGGTTATCTGCATAGAAGTAATAGCTTTCAGGAATGAGTAAAGAAACTAAAAACCTGAACATGTTTTCAAAGAAAATTGAAATTCCAGATAAGGATAGAGTTTCTAGAGGTTTTAGCACTTTTGACACATGTTACAATGTCAAGAGGAATGTCACTACTTTAGACCTTCCTTTGTAAAAAGGATTCAATTAATTATTTTCATAGAATATTCTCTTACCCAGATTCATATGATCCTTCTGACATGCACTATATAAGTTCAATAGGTCAAACAATGTCTCCATTGTAATAAATCCCTGGTATTCCTAGCACCCGGGTCATGTAGTCAGATGCTGGATTCCAGCCAAATGTAAAGACTGCCCTACTCTAACTCATGCCCCAACATGACATATATTTTCAAGGTATATTGGCCAGGGCACTAATTGTTCAAGGGTTTGCCAGAGGCCATACTGCCAGTTTCTAGTTAGAAAAGGAAAACTGTTAGCGATTTAGGATTGCTGACTCCATATCTTTGCACAATATTTTATTATGAACTTTCCAGGATTCCACTTATTTTGCAAAGCAAAACAAAGGATGCTTGCAATATTGTACTTCAATATACAAATTTAGTTATGTGTTTTCTGAAATATATTATTCATAACTATATGACAAAAAAGTGGTTTTAAACTTCTTATAACTAATTTCCACTTCTTATCACGATATCTTAGTCTAAACTTAAAATCAGCTTCCATATGAGGGCCTCTGTTTCTTCTCTCTTACACAAATAAAAAATGATCATTAGAAAAATATGGCAAAGCTTCAAGCATTAAAGCTTCCAATTTTCTATGAAAGTGACATAGTATACTTTAAAATAGCCTTAAAGTTTTCATGAGTACACAGAAGGGAAACAAACTACAAAGGATATAATATATGCCTGAAAATAAGTGGTAAGATTTTTCATCCTGTAGAAGACAGACTTATAAGAATTCAAGTGTAAAATCAAGTTTTATTGGGCAAGGTCATGGCAGGTGAAGTCCCATTAAAGAAACAGAATGGCTCTCAGGCAAGAACGAAAGTAATAGTTTATATTAGCATATCACACAATGAATTAAGACCTTGGGAGAGTGGGCTTAATTAGGAAGGAATGTTTAGAAAAGGGAGAATGGCAAAGGTTTCAGTGAGACACCCTAGCACTGTCCAGGGGAGTATCAATATCAATACCACTGGGAGTGTTATTCTCTTCAAAAGTAAACAGAATGAAGTATCACTGTGTCCAGTAACAGACACATTGATACTTCAGCGCCAGTAGTCATTACCCATTAATTTCATCCCATTGACACACTGCTTACTCCTTGAGTCTTCTTTCCATTTGGGAGGGTTTTCAATGAAGAGGGAGTACAATGCTTTGATCATATCCACATGTACCTTCTATCCATGATAAGATTTGTAATTTTAATTGTAAATCAAAAAACTTTGAAATCGTTTTTACAGGGTGACTCTCCATATGTGCACAGATCATATTTCTAAGTCAACCGTGTTAAATACCCAGTACCAACCTTGGAAAATAACTTTTATTTATAAATGAAGAAGAAATATGCATAAACAATGTGTAATCGATATATATTATACACAAAAATCTTGAGTAATTGTTATCACAGTGTGTTTCATTACTTAAAAGATAAAGGTCTGTTATACAAGGATTAATATAGTCAGTAATAACCTATACCTAGAAAAACTAACGCCACATATTCTTTCTTATTTGTAGATCCTAGTTTCAAATCTTCTGATTTGCGTGCATAAACACCTATTTTAGTTAGGGTTTTATTGCTGTGAAAAGACATCATGAAAATTCAACACCCATTTATGATAAATGGCTAGGTGCCCCTCAGTAGAAGAATAGATAAAAAAGGTGTGGCGCATATATACTTTAGAATTCTATTCAGCGGTAAAAAACAGTGACATCTTGGATTTTGAATGCAAATGGATGAAAATAGAAAACACTTTACTGAGTGAGATAACCCAGACCCTAAAACATGAATATAGTATGTACTCACTCATTAGTGGATTCTAGCCATAAGCAAAGGACATTGAGCCTATAGTTCGTGATCCTAGAGAAGCTAAATAAGAAGGTGAACCCAAAGAAAACCATATATTTATCCTCCTGGATATTCGAAGTAGACAAGATTGCCAGGCAAAAGTTGGGAGCAGGAGGGTGGGGATGGGTTGGGGGAAAGGGAGATGGGGAGAGAGAAAGGAGAAGGGGAGAATTGGGGAGAGCTTGGGAGAATGGGAAGGTTGAGATGGAGGAAGGGTGGATATGAGAGCAGGGAAAAAGATATCTTAACTAAGGGTTAACTTAGGGTTGGCAAGAGACTTGGCTCTAGAGGGGTTCCCAGGTATCCAAGGGGATTTCCCCAGCTAGGTCCTTGGGCAGCAGAGGAGAGGGCGCCTGAACTGGCTTTGTCCCATAGTCACACTGATGAATATCTTGCATATCACCATAGAACCTTCATCTGGCGATGGATGGAGATAGAGACAGAGACCCACATTGGAGCACTGGACTGAGCTCCCAAGGCCCAAATGAAGAGCAGAAGGAGGGAGAACATGAGCAAGGAAGTCAGGACTGCGAGGGGTGCGTCCACCCACGGAGATCGTGGGACTGATCTAATGGGAGCTCACCAAGGCCAGCTGGACTGGGACTAAACAAGCATGTGATCAAACTGGAGTCTCTGAACTAGCCGGAGGGCAGACTGAGAAGCCCATGATAATAACACCGGGTTTTGATTCTACTGCATGTACTGGCTTTTTGGGAGCCTAGTCTTTTTGGATGTTCACCTTACTAGACCTGGATGGAGGGGGGAGAGCCTTGGACTTCCAACAGGGCAGAGCACCCTGACTTCTCTTAGGACTGGATAGAAAGGGGGAGGGGGAGGGGAAGGGAAATGGGAGAATGGGAGGAGGTGGAAATTATTAATAAATAAATAAATAAATAAATAAATAAATAAAACAAATAAAAAAGAGAGACATCATGACCACAATAACACTTATAAAGGAAAACTCTTCACTGGGGCTGGATTGTAGTTTCAGAGGTTTAGCCCGCTATCATCATGGCAGGAAGCATAGCATTGTGCAGGCCCCCATGACTCTGGAGTAGGAGCTGAGAGTTCTACATGCACATTGAAAGGCAGCAGACAGTAAACTGAAACACACTTCTTCCAACAGTGCCATACCTATTCCAATAAGACAATGCCTCCTAAAAGTGCTACTCCCTATAAACCTATGAGGGCCTATTATATTTAAACTACCACCATGCCATAAATGTAGAAGGGGAACATGTGGGGAGGGGATAGAATGTACTCTAGGGAGAATAGGACACAGCTATTTGGGAGGAAAAAAGGAGAACCATGGGATATAGACTTAAACTTAAGAGGAAGAAGGGAGAATAATACAATTGAAGATGGAGAAAGGATTGATAAAAAAAGCCACTAAGAATGCTTGAAAAGTCATAAGGAAATCTATCACTTTGTAAAGTACATAATTTTAGTGATGTTTTTTCACATGAGATGACAATGCCAACCCTAAGAATCATAGCCGACCTAATTGGAAAAAAAAAACTTTTTACCAATTGTTGGTCAAGAGCAATGGTTCTCAACCTGTAAACTATGGGTCACAACCCCTTTGTGGAAAGGGGGTCAAACAAATGACACTTTCACTGGGGTTACCTAAGATGATCAAAAATACAAATATTTACATTACAATTCATAACAGTAGTAAAATTAATTATGAAGTAGCAATAAAATAATTTTATGGTTGGGGGTCACCACAACATTAGAAACTGTGTTAAAGGGTCACAGCACTAGGGAGGTTGAAAACCACTAGCCAGGATGATCAAACTTCCAAAACAGTATAGGCTATTGCAATTGCTTTTGATTGCCTTCCAAAATTAGAAAGTAGACCCTATTGCTGAAGACACTATACATTTCATACACGTGTCTTAAAATAATCGAGCTACAACTGCCCTGGAAGCCTCATCTCTGAACCAAAGCTTTCATTGGATCAGGTGTTTTGCAAGCTATTAGTCCTATCTAGCTGTAAAGTCTATGAAACACAACCATGATCAGCCCATCAAGATATCCCAAGTAGGGCAATAGTGGCATTTTTATCTTGGGGGGTAACTATCAACTGTAGAATTTATTTAAATAGGAATAAATTAATGTCTGTTACTATAAAACTAGCCAACTTCCCATGACTTAAGGGGTCATAGACACTAGGGAAAAACTTTTTATCGTAGCTCTCGTCTCTTATAAAAGAAGCTTTTGTTTTTGGTAGCAGACAGGTCTATTACAAAAATCCACACTGATAAAAAGGAAGAGAATAACTGACTATGGAGTATACATTGTTATGATTTATTGCTGTGATAAAATATTCTGACCAAAACAACTTGGGGGAGGAAAGGCTTTATTTCTATTTTTGGTTCATGGTCTATCATTGGAGGAAGTCAGGGCAGGAACTCCAGAGGAATACTGCTTAATGGTTTGCTCTCCTTGGCTTGCCCAGCTACCTTTCTTACACAATCCAGGCCCATCTGCTTAGGGCCTACATAAATTAGAAATCAAAACGAAATCTCCCAGGTGTATCAAGTTGGCAACTCAAAGTAGCTATCATGGGTACAAAGCCTTAACTGGTACATGTACAATGTAATTACAAGTAAGGTTTGGAAAACATTGCAGAAAAGAGGGAAGAAAGAATTTAAGAGCCAGAGGACCAGGATACCTGGCATGAGATGGTGATATATGTGTATGTATGTACGTATGTATGTAGTACTGTCTAAAACATGCAAGTATATATGTGTTATCCTTTGGCCTTTCTCTTTCAAAAAGATTAGCAGAGCAAACAGGTTTTAGATATGAGTTTGAAGCAGAATCCCATTACTCCACAGTTTCTTTTATTCTCTGTGTCAGTTTCTGTTATGGGAGCTGTGGGCTGCATTCCTGCCACCCAGCTCCTGGCTGCCTGGCTAGCTTAGGCCCTGAAATAACAACACACAAACTGTATTCATTTAAACACAGCCTGGCCCATTTCTATTAATGTATGTAGCACCGAGATGTGCTTATCAGGAAGATTTTAGCCTATGTCCATCCTGGGTCGGAGCTTCCTTGAGTCTGCCCGGGAGAGAGGAGCATGGCGTCTGAGCTCACTTCCTCTTCCTCCAGGCATTCTGTTCTGTTTACTCCACCCACCTATGTTCTAACCTATCAGGGCCAAGCAGTTTCTTTATTAATTAACCAATGACCTTCCTCCATCAAGTTTCTTGATTTCTGAAATGGAAATAATAAATATCTTAGAGAGCTATTATGAAACTTAAATAACACATGTAAAAGTACTCAAACATTAATTTCTTCCTTGTTCCTGACCTAGCTTAGCTGTCTCTGCTTTAAAACACACACATAGACATATACATATAGAGATAGACACACATATATACACACATCTATACACATTTACATATACAATTAAAAACATTCACATAAGCACACAGACACACACACACAAATACAAACATACAGATACAAATGGAAAAGCACATAGTTATACACTCATGGATGCACACAAAAACATTCACACACGGAGACATACAGCATGCAGCACAGACATACAGACATTCAGACTTTATTCCACACAACTGTAAACTCCTGGAAAGTATATACCATAATTTTTGTTTACTACTCAATTTCTAATGCATGGCTTTTGGAAAACCCATATATGTTGAACTATAAAATCAACTTAATTTAAAAATTGAATTTCTGTTTAATTGAATTTTCCAGTCACTTTGGAGATTTCAGATAATAAAAAAAAACCATCACATATAGTAAAGACCTTCAAATATATTAAAGAGTTTAATCAGATATTACCTCTATGTATCCTATTTTATGACATTTGATTGATCATTGTGAAATAATGTCTTAAAATATTACTTTATCTGGAGCATCAACTAGGCAATTTGTTATCAGTTCTTCAAGGTTGTAAAAGAATTACACAATCAGAATGATTCATATAACAGTTTGGTGATGGAGAGATGGTTCAGCCATTAAGAGCACTGGCTGCTCTTCCAGCAGACCTGAGCTAAGTTCCCAGCACCCATATGGTGTCTCACAATATTTTGTAACTCCAATTTCAGGATATCTGACATCACTTTCTGGCTTCCAAGGGCACTGCATGCACAGAGTGCACATATATACATACAGGTAAAAAATACTCATACATATAAAATAAAAATAAACTAATTTTTAAAAATATCCAAAAGCTTAATGTTTCAGAAGTCTATAAGCCAAAAACTCAAAACCAATATGTCAGTGGGGTAGATTTCTCCTGAGAGTTGTGTGGGCAAAATGTCTGTTGAAACCTTTTCTTCTTGTCTTATGAATGTCATCTCCTCTCTCTCTTCCTATTCTTTTCTCTGTATATGTATGTCTCTATCTAAATGCTCATTTCCATGTTTTATAAGTACACCAGTAATACTGCATTGGGGTCCATTTCAATGATCTCATCTTAACAAATTCCAGCTTCAGTGACCTTATTTCCAAATAAGGTGACATTCTGAGGTGCTTTAACTCTCAATGCAAGAATTATTGGGGGCATAACTCAATCCACAACATGTGTGTAATTATCTTTCAGGTCTCTAGGCATAGTCAGTCCCCTTGATTATTGCCTCATGGTTGCAAACACAGAAAAATATTTGGCATTTACTAAATTAACATTATTTTGGCTATCTTAAAATAGTCTTAATATTCAGCCCTGTAATAAGGCAGAGTGGGTGAGTCACTTAATTTACCAGTGCATTCAGCTGTCTAAAAAGTGCCTGCATCTTAACAAAGTTCTCTGACTTTGTTTTGTGCATTTGAACAACTTTTGTGTGTTGAGAAGATGGCATGAAGGATAACCATCAATCTAGTATAAGATTTTAGTGGATTTACAAATAGCAGTATTGGAAGATACAAAAATGAAACATTTCCATTCTAATAAATTGAAATGTGATTCCCAGGATATATAGGGAGATCCTTTTTTTAAAGTATGATAACAAGTATTACATTTGGGAGATACACACATTTCAGGGGAATATCAATGGCTCCTAGACTTGAGATGAGATTAAGATCTTAGCGGTGAATCTGTATGTTCAAAAAAATGTGTCATAGTGTGGTTTTTCCAATCGTTTCAAGCTTCTTTACAATGGATTTCAATAGAGATAAATTGATTCAAATATTGATCTTCAAAATGGTAGAAGTAATTGAATTTGTACAGCTGTCAAAGAATTTCATGGACTGGAATTGAAATAGTTTCATTTAATGTATATTCTGTTTCCCATGAAGTCATCTGAACCAATATAAGTTGACTTTGTTTGGTTTGGGGAAATAAAGGAAAATTGACCCAATGACTTTACGAAGAATTGTTTTTTGATAACCATGTTTTATCAATATTATGAACATATTCATCCTTATTCTTACTTTGATGTATACATATCTTGATTGTTTTGTAAAGTAACATCTTTGTGTGAAACATAAAGTTAGTATGTTACTGAAAAATGGGTTTTGGACCAGGAAGGAGAAAATGTCCACCCCAATTCCAGCTCTGACTTGTAGCCTTGGGAGCTCTGGCTCTATCTCAGCAAACTAAGATTTAGCATGGTGTGGGAAGTCCTTTTGTATATGTGTTGTTTTTATTGGTTAATGAATAAAGAAGCTTCTTGGGCCTATAGCAGGGCAGAATAGAGCAAGGCAGGAATTCCAAGCAATGATAGAGGAGAAAAGAAGGCAGAGTGAGAGCGATGCCATGTAGCTGTCCAAGGTGTCTACCCCAGGAATTTACTGGTAAACCACAGCCTCATGGTGAAACACAGATTAATAGAAATGGGTTAATTTAAGATGTAAGAGATAGCTAGAAATATGTCTGAGTCATTGGCTAAGCAGTGTTGTAATTAATATAGATTCTGTTTGATTTTTCAAGTCAGTGAGGCTGCCGAACAGGCAGTCTGTATTCACAGTAGCATAGAAATTATATTCAAGTTCCCATCCAATTAGGAGACTATAATTCTCATACATGCAATCATTATATCTTCCTTACAATATTTTCACTCACCTGGGAACTATAATAATATACAAGAAAATCTGTACTGGATGTGGGAATAGGGGCTGCTAATCTAAAGGATCACTCATAATCCACTTTTCAGCCTGATTAGTGACACCCGTATAAGATGTTATGTACTTTTAAATATTTTTGTCCTTAATTCCAAAATACTAAAGTCTCTGTGTTATATGAACATTATCACAGCACCACTAAAACTATGCAATTTTATTTTACATAAATCTTGGCAGAACTACTTTGGTACTTTTTCCTTGGCTAAGTACCAGGTTCATTTGTACTGGCTATATACCAACTGCTCTTTGTATTTTAAAACTTTACATGGGTCTTATATAATTTATTTTCCTACCTATGTAATTACCCTTGATGATATTATAATTCTTTTAAATAATTAAATGGGCTATGACTAATTTTAATACTGGTAACAAAATTTTAACTTGATCCTGCAATTTTAATATTGCCAATGTCGCACTTGGAATATAAATGAATTTAGCTCATATTCCAAGTGTTTCATTTTTTGACATTTATATTGAATAATAAACTGTTCAATATTATGAAATATTTATAAATATAGTCCTTTAATGAAGATGAGTCATATATATATATATATATCTTTATGGACAGAGTTTAATTTTTGAGATACAATATTTAAAAGTAGAGATTAGATTTCTATTCCTTAACTCATGAAGAAATCTATTACATTATATCTCACTTTATCTTAATCTGACAACCCAAATTAAGTGCTTTCATTCTGTTTTATTTGTTAATAATGTGATAGCTGATGGTCTAAAAACAGAATCTTACTTTTATTTATAATGGGTTTATTCCTTCTATTGGCCCTCAGATTTGATTGCCATGTTTAAAAATAATTCTTTAATTGGGTGGGTTAGTTTTAATAAATATCTCCTGTTGACAGAGGTCTCTGTTCTGCCATATGGCTTGGTACCTTTTATCAGCGAGGCATTCTCATCTTGCTTCCTCTGTGTCTGGATGATGATTGCAGACTGTACCTTTCCTCTTCCCAAAATTCTTGTGTTCTTGTTGCTCCACCAATACTTCCTGCCTGGTTACTGGCCAATCAGCATTTTTCAGAGTAAAACAACTAACAAATTTTTACAGGGTACAAAACCACTGTCCCAAAGTAATCTCCCAATTCAAATTACAAGCTACATGAATCCAACCTCCCTTTTTATCATTTCTTGGGACAAGGCCTGGTTATGTAATTCTGACTGGTCTGAAACTCACTTGGTAAACCAGACTGGCCTCCTGCATCTACTTCTCAAATGTGTCACTTTTAATACATTCTTTGTTATAATGCTTTAAACAAAATGGAATTTACTCAACTTGCCTTACCAGATATAATACAAGCAAAAAAAAGTTAAAATAAAACAATTACTTCCTGTGTTTTGTCTTAAGTTCCTTGTGTGCCTCCACCCCCTTTAGAGATCATTGACATCATGGGTGTAGCTTGGTTTCTTTAGAGGGGAGTTACCACTGGAGAATTGCCTCTCCTACGTCTTATGTCTGAGTCTCAGGACCTAATAGGATAAATCCAAAGATTAAGCTGTTTTGTCAAATTTGATAAATTAAAAGTCATGTTATTATCTGTTTTTCTCATAAGTAAAATGATAAAAAGTATCACCTTGCCAATAGTTTATTTTATGAGCAAAATAAGAGCTTTGAAAATATATGGCATTATATACAAATATATAAATGATAATTTTTATTGTTATTATTTATATTTGGGTATTCAGGTATCTGATAGGAGAAGTGAGAATGCTTTTACTAGAAAATAATTAACCTTAGTTTTTTCTTTGTGTTACACTAAAATGTTTCAGTATTTAATAATATATATTGACTATGGACTCCTGGTGTAATATAATACTAGCTGTGAGTTTTAGAGCATATGGTGAGTTGAAAGAGGGAAATATTATATGACCAAGTTTATAAGAGAATCAAGTTAGGTCTTCAGCATGTGGATCTCATAAAAATAGAGTGATAACTGGTTCAAGATAGAATGGAAATAGAGGCCAGCTATAAGGTTATTGCCCTAAGAAATGACAAGCAACTCATTGCAGCATCTATAAGAAGGTATCTCTTAAAAAGATAAACTAATGCACCAGACATTGTGGTGCACACCTTTAATTCCAGAACTCAGGAGGCAGAGGCAGGTGGATCTCTATAAGTTTGAGGCTAACTTGGTCTACAAATCAAGAAAGCAAAGTCCAGGACAGCCAGGGCTGTTTACAGAGAAACACTGTCTCAAAATCTAAACCAAAACCAAAACAAACAAAAAAAAGTGAAATGCTATGTCTAATAATATATCTTAGAGACCATTGTTCTATATGTAATAAGATACCTCCAAAAGTCAGAAGTATTTTGCTTATCTATGCTTTACTATATATACAAAGATAATTTCTCCAGAAAGTCTTTCTCAATCATCAGATGGTTTTCAGTTTTGTGTTCCCATGCTTTGTGCTGGTATATAATACATACTGTAATCACTCAGTCATTCATTAAACAAATATTTATTAAGCATCCACTCTATACCAAAAATAGACTCAGAATATAGTATATATCAACAAAACAATTTCTTTCCCATGAAGGTACATGCATTTGAAAGAGGAGAAAAAGATAAGGACAATAAAATAAATCAATATAAAGTATATCATGGTGATGCATATGCATAGCTGGAATAATGTAGGATAATGGAGATAGAGAGTTGGGAAAGTAACTATTCTCTCCATGCTATACTTTTATTGTCTTTTAAATTTACCTTTTCTCATAAATATTCTTCTAAAATATTTTCTATTTGCATGTATATTTCCTTACAAAGAGGTATATATCACACCTTTATAACTATCCCTATACTTTTTTATGTTTAGCCTTTTCATTTATGAGAGAAAAAATGTGCTTATAGTTATCTTTGATAATCCAGTAGGATAAATGTCTAAAATGAAAGTGTTGTAACTCAGCTGAGTGATCTTCAAATTTTTAGTCACTAACATTAGAGTCAAAAGCCACTTTCTGGAGGAGTTAATATAAAAACTTGGTTCCTCTCCTTGATCATGAACTTTTCTCTTTGTTTTTCCAATGACTCTTCGAACAGATGAACAGCTGGACATACTCCCAGCACCTGAGAGGTAGAAGCAGGAGGGTTATGATTTGGAGACATGAAATACAATTAATATAAACTCAGAGAGAGAAATTGGGGTTCAACCTGAAAATCCGAAAAGCAAAAGAGCCAGCCACTGGCTCTTACCTCAACCTCAGTCTAAGACGGCAATCCTCAGAAACCGCCACACTGCTTTCCAAAGTGGTTGCACAAGTTTGCATTCCCACCAGCAACGGATGAGTGTACCCCTTACTCCACAACCTCTCCAGCAAAGGCTGTCATTGGTGTTTTTGATTTTAGCTATTCTGACAGGTGTAAGATGGTATCTTAAAGTTGTCTTGGTTTCTAGCCATAAATAAAGGACATTGACCCTACAATTCGTGATCCTAGAGAAGCTAAATAGGAAGGTGAACCCAAAGAAAAACATATAGTCATCCTCCTGGATATTAACCTTCATCAGGCAATGAAAGGAGACAGAGACAGAGACCCACATTGGAGCACCAGACTGAAACCCCAAGGTCCAAATCAGGAGCAGAAGGAGAGAGAGCACGAGCAAGGAACTCAGGACCGCGAGGGGTGCACCTACACACTGAGACAATGGGGATGTTCTATCGGGAACTCACCAAGGCCAGTTGGCCTGGGTCTGAAAAAGCATGGGATAAAACCGGACTCGATGAACATAGCGGACAATGAGGACTGCTGAGAAGTCAAAAACAATGGCACTGGGTTTTGATCCTACTGCATGTACTGGCTTTGTGGGAGCCTAGGCTGTTTGGATGTTCACCTTACTAGACCTGGAAGGAGGTGGGAGGTCCTTGGACTCCCCACAGGGCAGGGAACCCTTACTGCTCTTAGGGGTGATGAGAGAAGGGGAGTTGATTGGGGGAGTGGGAGGGAAATGGGAGACGGTGGCGGGGAGGAGACAGAAATCTTTAATAAATAAATTAATTAATAAAAAAATAAAAAATAAAAATTACAAAACTTTTACAGAAATATGAAAAAAAGATGGCAATTCTGCTTCCTGGAATCTCAGGAGACTGTGTGTCTGAGAACTGTCTTCCCCAGTTTTATATTCCTCTCTACAGCTGGTATTAAAGGCATGCACCACTGGGATTGAAGGCAGGCATCACCCGATTTCTATGACAACCAGTGTGACTACTGGGATTGAAGGTAAATGTTATTGTGGCTACTAGGATTAAAGGTGTGTGTTACTAGCGGGGTGGTTGTGGCACACACCTTTAAATCTAAGCCCTCAGGAGGCAAGGTCAGGCAAATCTCTGTGACTTCGAGGCCAGCCTGGTCTACAAGAAATAGTTCCAGGACATGCTCGACAGCTACAGTGACACCCTGTCTCGAAAAACCAAAAACTAAAACAAAGGTATGTATTACCATAATCTGGTCTGTAAGGCTGACCAAAGGGACTGATTTACTCTTAGATCTTCATGCAGTCTTTATTTATTAAAATGCAATTGAAATCCCACTACAGAGATTAGCCTGGGCTACATAGTAAATTTAGATCAACATATGATGTACAATCACATCCTATTTCAAAGACAAAAATCATCCTTAATCTTAGTGTAGAAGGCATGCAGTTTTACACTATCAAAAAAAGGTGCTCTCTACCACTTAAGATGTTTCTATCTAAATTTTTTTTTAAATCAGGTTGATTTATTGAGGAGGAAGCAAAAATGAAATTTGTAGAGAGATTATACATGAGACTTAAGGACTATGAAGTTGTCAAAGATGCAGATTTTAGAGTTTTGGAATTATGACACGAGAGTGTGATGTATTGATATGAAGTCACCAACTGTGCGAGGTAAGAGGAAACAAGTTTTTGATGTGATATTAACTAAAATTTAGAAATAGCTATGATTCATCCTATACAATATGTTTCTAATGACCTAAATAACTAGTCTAGACAGCTTTAGTCATACTAATTTGAACATTCATTTAACTATAGACTATATGATGTTATGGAGGCATTAGTCTATTAGATCCTAAAGGTGTCTACTGTAGTAATGGACTCTTTCAGCCTTAAAGCTGACTCTGAAAATCTACAACTGAATAGAACCACCATATGATCTAGCCATTTCATTCCTAGACACATACCCAGAGAAATTCATACCCTATCATAGAGACATTTGCACTCCAATTTTATTGCTAGTTTATTCACTATATCAAAGAATTGGGATCTACTTAGTTTATAATCAATAGAGTGATGGATAAAGTTTGGAATGTGTGTGTGTGTGTATAGTCTTTCATAGAGGAAAAAGTTAAATATAAAAAAGTATAAGAATAGTTATAAATGTGTGACAGCTACATCTTTTTAGGAAAATATATATGCAAATAGAAAATATTTTAGAAGAATATTTATGAAAATGTATACTACATGTATTCATATATATATGAATACTACTGACCTCTAAAGAAAAATGAAGTTTAGAATTTTTTTCAGGAAAATGGGTAGACAGAACATTTATTAAGTGGGATCACTCACACATAAGAAAAACTATTTTATCTAATTTGTGGACTCTAGAAATAATACAAATGTGTATGTAGATGGAGAATGACACATCAAAAAAGTGGCTAAATATAAGGGGAAGAGGAAAGACTGAATTCTGATAACAGGTACAAGTTATAGAAGATGATATGAAGCTAACTGTTCTAATTCTGTCATGGATTTGGGGAGGTTTATGGTGCATAAAGTATATTCAATGCTGAAATAGTAAAATTCAGTATGAAGCTCCACATCTTCTATTTTCAATAATACCTGTCCTAACTGTATAGCATGTCATTAAGTTATATAGACTTTGGGTCTGGTTAATTTTGATTGGTTGGTTGGTTGATTGATTGATTTGTGAGTTTTTTAAATAAATTTTATATTTTAAACAATCTTAGTTAAAAAAGAACATCTACAACTACACTTCTCACTTTATCTCTGTGTAGAACAAATTAAAACTTGTATATCCATTCCTTAACTTTCATCTGTCCAAATTCATGATCCCCTTTCACTTCCTTTCCTCATCCTCAGATCACGCCTAGCTAACTTCCTCCTTCTAGTCCCTAGGCAGTACCTGAACTGTGCCTTTGTTTTTATCTACTATTCACAAGTCAGTGACCGAGTTTCCTGCTATTTGCAGTTCTTTCATCTCTACTTTCCTCAAGGAACATCCTGGAAATGATCAATATGAGCCCACCTCTGATGTTAGAAACCAGTAATAGGTGTCAAATCAAATAACTATCATTCCTTTTTCTATTTTTACTCACGGCAACTTCCTCTTTATTGGTCAACACAGGCATCCAGAACATCTCAACATACTAAAAACATATTTGCCACCAAATCTCAAAGCAATGGTTTGGGGAAAGTGTACAGTCTTTATAAAAGATTAATTAGTCAGTTTGACTTTGAGCTGACAGTTTTTAAATAAAGAATAAATCAACTTCATTAGAAAGAATTAATCTAATGATTAAAATAGCTCGAAAAAAGACAAAATGTCCCTGCTTTTCATTTATCCAGGAAAAGACATTCTCCTAGAAGTACAAATGATTACTAGTGTTCTTCAGATAAACTAGTTTTTCTATCAGATTTTTAAAACTCTGACTGAAGAGTTTGGGTTGGAAGAATTAGCAATTATATAAGCACAAAAGCTTGACACCAAAATAAAACGAGTAGTCCAATGAAAATATTTGAATATGAATTGGATTTTGAACCTACAATTTCAAAAAGACTATTTCATTTTAATCAACTCATTTAAGCAGACAATGAGGGCTGATGAGAAGCCAAGGACAATGGCATGGGGTTTTGATTCTACTTCATGTTCTGGCTTTGTGGGAGCCTAGCCAGTCTGGATGCTCACCTTCCTAGACCTGGATGGAGCGGGGAGGACCTTGGACTTTCCACAAGGCAGGGAACCCTGACTGCTCTTTGGACTGGAGAGGGAGAGGGAGAGGAGTGGGGGGAGGGGGAGAAAAGTGGGAGGAGGGGGAGGGAAATGGGAGGCTGGGAGGAGGCCGAATTTTTTTTTCAATAAATAAATAAATAAAATAAAAAAATAAAAAAAAACTTTATATCATGAAAAAAAAAGAACTAGTACTTACATAATTATACCAAACATGTAAAGTCTTTTCTACACAGGAAATGTGCTAAATTGAAGGAAACATAGCTAGCATTTTAAAAGCATATTCCATATTATTGGTCTGACTTTTCAGTAAGTGTTGCAGCATTTTCTTTTTTCTTATTTGATTTAATTCATACATAAAGTTACCCATCTTCAGTTAGTTTTCTCATGGTAATAACGAGCAACTCAGAAACCAAAGAGCTATGAGCAGATGTTACTTTCCTGCTGTATGCAGTTCTTCTTTCATCTCTACTTTTCACAAGGAGCATTCTTCAACCAGACCATGCTGTGCACCACAAGTCCACATTTTCACTCTCAATCTCCGAGATTGAGAACAAAAGTTAGTAGCCCATGAGTTACCTTGTGAGCATCTTTTATTGCTTTCCTGCTTGTACAGTTGTACAAAGGAAATAAACAACTCTAACAAGATATGAGATTTACCCTACCTGGAAAACAATATACTACGCAGCATGAGCTCAGCCAATAGGTATAACAGATCTTCCTAGAGATGATAAGTGGTGTCTTCCCACCTATAAATCTTAGGTCACACTGTCCAATATCCTGTATTCCTTGAATGATGGATTTCACAGGGTGTTGCCCATCATGTCATCTATCTACAAGAAGTTCTTTTACTTTCACCTAAAAACAGAGCTGGAAAGGACAGCCTAAATTTGACATTAAAAAAAAAAGCAAGCACAGAAAACATGCAGAGAGAATCAAGTTGTGATTTTATATTAATTGTGAAGCATTTTAGAATCTTTTGTATGTTAATAGTGATATAACTATTCTGAGATAGGTTTCTGTTGACAATAGCTTAGACTAACCTACAGATAACCCAGGATAAGGAGACAAGACTGACTCATGAGGAAAGAACAGCGATCCAAATAGCAACCCAGAAAAATCAGCACGGAAAGATGGGCAAGTAGTATCAGGAAGAGCCAGAGGATAATATATACGATCTTTATAATAAGGTAGGTGTTTCAATAACAAAACATAAACTAAAACTTATAATCTGCATTTAGTGTTGGTAATGTGACAAATGGTTTCCATGAGATGTGTTTGTTTTGTTTTGTTTCTTTCATTCCTTCCTTTCTTTCTTCCTTTCTTCTTTTCATGTAATCAAAATCTCTTTGTTCCATGGGGAGTGGTATGAACAATTCATGTTATCAAAGAACCAGTATCTCTTACTGTCATTTGTCATCCCTAGGTTATGTAACCTTCATCCTGACACTAAAATCGTGTCACAGACCCCAACTATTATATCTTCCCTCATAAAGTAAGTAACAGTAGAATGGGAAAGAATAAAGAAAACCTTTTTAAAAAGTAATCCAATAGGGCTGGAGAGATGGCTCAGCGGTTAAGAGCATTGCCTGCTCTTCCAAAGGTCCTGAGTTCAATTCCTAGCAACCACATGGTGGTTCACAACCATCTGTAATGAGATCTGGTGCCCTCTTCTGGCCTGCAGGCATCCATGTACACAAAATATTGTATATATAATGAATAAATAAATATTGAAAAAAAGTAATCCAATAAATTCAGGCTACATATATGCTTCTAGTGCTGTTATGACATACAATACTTTTTATCTTGATTCATTGTTATCCATATATATATATATACATATAGATAGATAGATAGATAGATAGATAGATAGATAGATAGATAGATAAATGGATAGATAGATGATAGATGATAGATAGATAGATAGATAGATAGATAGATAGATAGATAGATAGATATTCTGATTGTAAGAATGAAGAGAAAATGGACTGGTTTTGCAAATTACACGATATGCAGCAATCCAAGTCACACAGGCATGTGTCACAACTCATCAGACTATACAATTAAAATGAGTACATTTTAGTGTATGCAGCTTATACCCTCTATTAGTTTTCTAGATGTTTCATCAGTTTTTCATAACTGTGACAAAATTATCCAGGGTAATCAACTTCAAAAAATACAGGTTTATTTGGAATCACTATTTTATAGGTTTTAATCCACGGTTCAGAAACCCTACACTTTTGGGTCTGTGGCAACACAGTTCATCATACCAGGAGCACATAGGAGAGGAGGTCTGTTTGCCTCATGGTGGTTGAGAAACTATGAGTAACAAGAAAGGCCCAAGCTCCCAATATTCCCTTCAACTGCATGCACCTACATGCCTTAACTTTCTTCTACTAGGCCCTATTTCTTAAAGATCCCATTGATTCCCAATAGTACCCCAAGATAAACACAAAATATTCAAGACATGGGCCTTTATAGGCATTTCAGTTTCAAACTAAAGCACTAACATATTATCACACATATATGGGCTTGAATTAACAGCCATCAGCCCCAGCTCTCAGTTCTGTATGCCATATGTCTGCATAGGGTCTTCCCAGGTTAAAAAGAATGTATCTGGTCAGATGGGTTGTTATCTGTTGCTCAGAATCCACTTCTAAGGTCATATAGTTGTGAGATGATTCAACTCCTTATGACTAGGAAACGGATGTCCCAATTTCCTTGTCCATAGTAGACACACATTTATTGTTACACAGACACCTCTGTCATTAAATCCAACAATGAAGAAATTTTTAAGATCTCTGTCATGCATCAAATTTCTCTTTTGAGGAAGAGACTAACATTCCCCTTAGTGATTCATTCAATTAGTTACTAACTACAAAATTCCATTTGCCATAAAATGTTATAGAATCATTGCCAGGTACCCATGTTCAGAGTAAAAACAAATTGAAAGGATAAAGTTTGTTGGGGTTATGCTAGAATTCTATTTACCTCTTCCCTTAGTAATGCTTATTATAACTAGAAATTAGCACACAGGAAGTGAAGAATTTAAGGTTGCCATTTAGCAGTTTACATGCATGGCCACATATTAATGTACCAACCATCCAGAATTGCTCTTCTTTTGAAATTTTCAGTTGAGATGTCTATTCCATGGCTACCATCTCTTATCTTTGCAGTTCCTTTGTCCTGTTACTTCCAGTTTATATAAACTGTGACCTTCCGGCTCCTTTGTTCTCTTTACCTATTAGTGCCTTCATATCTGTCATCATCACTCCTCATTCATCATTCATCATTTCTCACCAAATAACACCTATCACATTTTTCATCATTTATTTATCTCGTTACTCAATTAGTTTCTAAGACAAAAATTCTTGTAAGACAGTATCAGTAATATGGAAAAATATAAATAAACATTTGCTGAAAAGAAAAAAATGAATGGTTGAGACATATACTATTCTTAACCAGTGGGTTACAACCCATTTGAGATCAAATGATCCTTTCACAAGGGTCACCTAAGACTATCAGAAAATACAGATATTTACATCATGATTCATAACAGTAGGAAAATTACAGTTTTGAAGGAGCAATGAAAATAATTTTATGGTTGGGGGAGTCAACACAACTCTGTCAAAGAGTCACAGTATTAGGAAGGTTGAGAACCACTACAACATGTGTAAAGGAATTTAGACTGGGGATGGAGGAGCAGCCCTGTGGGCAGCAACAGAGACAGAAGATTTAATTCTAGTAACAGAAATAGAACTAAGCCTCCAGGGACATATAAAAATTGAGGGACATATAGAAACTGAGTAAACTGGAGTTGCAAGTAGTTTTCCAGAATGAAGATTATTATAAAAAGAATTCTGCACTAATTTTAAAAATGAGTAAGCATGCATCATGTATGAAATGCAGATCATCAAGAAACCAACATATTTTGTGGAGTTGGAACAGTGGGAGCTTGTTGGGAACTAAAGCAATCAAAAATAACAGAAATTCTGGAATGGCAACAAAGCTGAGATAACTTATATTGTATATTTAACAGGATTTAGAAATTCCAAGAAGACAGGAGTGTGTGTGTATGTGAGGGGGGAGGGAGAGAGGGAGCAAGGGAGAGAGAGACAGAGACAGAGCGACGGAGAGGGCATTTCTTGGTTGGATTCATTGAGTTGGGTAGACCCACCCTAAATGTAGAAAACACCATTCCATGAACTTTGTTCTTCAAACTGTGTAAAAAGGAAAAAGAGGGCTGAACATCAGCAATCATCTCTGGATGCTTTCTAACTACCAATGTAATGTGACTATCTGGTTCATAACCTGTATCATGAAACTATCTTCATGTCTTTCCTGCCATGACAGACGGCACCCTCTCAAATTGTGAGCCAAAATAAAGTCTTTTCTTCCTTAAGTTTGTCATAAAATAAAGATAAGTAGTGAATACACAGTCCTAGTGAGAAAATGTCATGTATGTCAGCAAAAAGTGGAAAGAAATGAAGAAAATTCACAAGTCTAAATGAAATTGAATTTTTAAAATAAGCAATGTAGGATGGATAAGATAGCTTCACAGTTAAAGGCCCCTCTCATCAAGTCTGACAACCTGTTTGGTCCTCAGGATCCACATGTTAGAAAGACAGAACTAACTTTCAGAAGTTCTCCTCTAACCTTCACACATGGGCTCTGTCTCATGTGCACACACACCATACACACACATTTTAAAAAATTGAAGCCAACAATGTGATAAAATGAGAAGGATATACAAAGTATTCGTATTTCTTTGTTAATTCAACAATGGAAAACCAAAGGGCTCTATTGTGTCCAAAAGTGGAAACTATTCAGTTAATTTTTAAAATTCTTCTTCCAAGACACTTTTTTGAACACTGCAAAATTGAAGCTTTTGCCTTCTTTTACCTTCAAAACTTGCTTGGCATCTGGCACAGTAAGTATATTTAAAAGGTGGTTGCACACAATGCTGGACAGAAAAAAGGAAGTCTGGTTTTAGACAACAGATACGTGGAAGGGAAGTTTAGATTTAATGTAGTAGAAAACCAAGTAGATGCCTGTTTTCTGAAGGTATGACAAACAAACAGACAAAAGGGAAGGAAATAAAAGAAAAGGAAAGGAAAGGAAAGGAAAAAGAAAAGAGAAAACATGATTTAGGGGATTTATCAAGCCAAGATAATGTAGGGTAGAATTGTAATAATAGACTTTTTCACCCTAATTTTAAGTTAGTTTTGGGGTCATATTAGCATTTATACAACAACCAAAATGATGTGACTTTCTAAATAAAATAACCATTCTTTTAAATACCATAGAAAGTCAGCATTTCCCCTGGAACTGTATCAAATCCAATTTGTGTTTTTTTGTTTTTGTAAATGAAAGTTGGATTTTAAAAGTTAGTGATGTGCTAAAATGAGGGCATACAAAACAAATTTCCTTGATTTACTCTACTCATAAACATAATTCAACAAATTGACTTTAGGAAAATGTAGAAATTAATAGAATTTTTCCAAGACTTTTACATCTCTTTTGAGAAAACAAATAAAATCACTAGCGACAGAAACTTTACCAAATGATTTAATCATATTGCATAATATGAAAACAAGGGCTTAGCAAAGACTTTAAAATACACCTCACAGGTGGATGCAAAGTTAAGCCTATGATTATATAATGAAAATATGTTGACTTCTGTAGGTTCTGTAATCACTTAATTGTAGTTTTTCTCATTTTCTAACAAAAAGTTACTTTTGTTTATTTTTTAATGCAGAATGTTAAACCTAGAGTCTTGCTCACAGTAATCAAGTACTCTACCACTTAACTATAAATACCAATTAGTTGCTTTTGCTTTTTAAGGTGCTAGAGTCACCTGGGTTCTGAATTTGTATATTTAAGAACTGCATTCCAAATGAAATTGTGTGTTATAAGTGACAAGTAAGTTGTCTTTTCAGAACAAAATAATATGTTTAAATTTTAGTATTCTAATTGTATATATTTTTAAATAGTCTCACTAGAACTTGTTCCAAAACAGAAGTAAATATATTTTTCAGCAGGACCATACTGGTTTCTAGAGTCTTCATCTCAATAGAAACAGAGCAATGCGGGTGGGAAAGTGGCTCAGCTGTTAGAAGCACTGCCCGCTCTTTTATTAAAGAGGACCAAGGTTTGATTTCCAACATCCACATTGCTGCTCACAACTCTTTAGCCCCAGTTCCAGGAGGATCCAGAGCCAGTTTCTAGCCTCCATAGGTACTGCATGCACATTCATGCAGGCAAAACACCCATACTCATAAAATAAAAACACATAAATATTTTTTTAATTAAATGAAGCAACAACATGATCAGAAAGGCAAGTTGGTAGAAAGGTGGAGTCAGTCTTCTTGTTGGTTTTACTATTTACTATTGTTATGGTTTGAAAAAACATCTTCTGCTCCATTCTACTGGGATCACAGTCCAGTTGCCAGAAGTGAGTCCATGGGAGAAAAGAATAATCAGCAATCACCTTACAGTTTCTTACTTCTGACTGATAATAGATCAGTTCTTTAGGCAATCAAGAGGCTTTTCTGTCTTTGTATGTACATGGGAACATACAAGTACCAAATTGGAAAAAAAAACACTTCTGGATTTATAACCTAGCATTGATGCAAGACCCACTTATATTGACAGTAAAAAGTAAGGACTCTATAATATTAATTACATATATTCATAGATTTTTCAAAGTCAACATTTGGAAAATTTTCCTGACTCTGTCATTTTACTGATAATTTATGCTTAGTAAATGCTATACAAGTAATGCCACTGTATTATTTCATGAACCTTACAAGAGAACATGTACTTTGAGTCCCTTTTCACATCATAGTGGCTTTTTTCTATATATTTATATCCATAAGAGAGTAATTAAAATACTTCTCACTATTTTTATTAAGAAGAATTAGAAAACATAAGCACAGTTGAATTTTCATGATTATAAAGCTCTAAATTCATCACTAAACATTTTAATCCTTCACAAATATATTTCTCTTAAAGACACATGATGATGAGCTCATTTCAAATGTTTTAAGTTAAATTACAGTAACATTTTTATTTAGTAAATTGCACAGTAGCCTGTAGATGCTATCTTAGTTTAAGGAATGAATCTCCATACATGATTTGTGCTTTTTATATAACCCTACATTTTATTAAACATAATTAGACTGTGTTCAAATATGAATATAATATTAAGACTTAAGAAAAGTGACATTCCTTTCCCACTTGCTGCATTTTATTCAAATGACATACAGAGCCTACTGCTTTTCTGGTCAGAATGATAATGACTTTGTACAAGTTAATTTAAAATTGGATCCTTAATTTTCTCTCATTTAATTACAAAGCAGCATTATACAATCCCTACCAAAATAGTTCATATAGTAGTCTGCTCTGAGGAAGCTTTTATGTGAAAGCACATTGTGTAAGATTGGTCAGTGGCCAGAAGTGGCAGCATTTTGCTGAGCAAGTCATGGCATTGTTAGAGGATGCTGGCATAAACAGAAATGCAGATCAGTAAATGAAATGGAGTACAGAAAGAAACCAATAAAGATGGTGTGTTTAAAATGTTGAATGTAGCTTATTAGAATACACGTTTAATGGTCTGGTGTGAGTAAAGACCTAAGGAAATGACCTTTCATTTCAGCGTAAAAGAAATGCAATATAATTTACTCCAGCTGTGCTCTTTTACAGGATCATTTAGACTTGCTCATGAAAGTAGTTTTATTGATAACCTGGAAATAATAATAAATTTATTCTTCATGATACCAAAATGTTTGACTGGTGAAGAACTTAAAACAAATTAGAGGAATTTTTAATTTTATTGAAAATAGATATTGCAGTTTTCCCTCCCTCCACTAGGTCCTTCCCACTTCCCCTCCCATCCAAATTCAACCCATTTTGTTCCTGCCATTCAAGCACTAACCAGGTCTGACCTTGTTTAGCTTCCAAAATCGGAAAAGATTTGGTGTGCTCAGGGTGGTATACTATAAATCCATTTTTTATCTCATTAGAAAACAAATAGGCTTCTAAGGGAAAAGGATAAGATAAAATAAAATAAAACAAAAACTAACACATTGGAATACAACAGAGAAAATAAACAAATAGAAGGAAAAGATTCCAAGAAAAATCACAAGAAACAGATACAAACAGAGAGCCATTCATTCACACACTCAAGAGCCCCATAAAACTCATCTGGAAGCCGGGCGATGGTGGCGCACGCCTTTAATCCCAGCACTCAGGAGGCAGAGGAAGGTGGATCTCTGTGAGTTCGAGACCAGCCTGGTCTACAAGAGCTAGTTCCAGGACAGGCTCCAAAGCCACAGAGAAACCCTGTCTCGAAAAACCAAAAAAAAAAAAAAAAAAAAAAGAAAAGAAAAAAGAAAACTCACCTGGAAGCCATAAAAGAACCTGTAGGGTAAAAATTAAGAAAAGATGAAAAAAGTAAAATAAAATTTTAAATGAAGAGGGAGAGAAAGAGAGAGGGAGAGAGAGAGAGCCCTGACATCCTGACATGACATATAGAGACAAGGAACTTCCAAAGATGATATTGAGTTTTTCTGTTGGCCAGCAATTGCTGGGCATGGGACCTATTCTTAAGCAAGAGTAGATTTGTTTCCCCAGTAAGGCTTCCTTGGAGAAACTAAATTTATATTTGGAAATGATTTTTGATTGGAGATTGCTTTCAGGCTAGAGATGGGGGTATGTGTTATCTTCTTCCAGTTCTAGAACCCCAACTGGTGCAGAGTCATGCAGAACCTTGTGTGTACTGCCTTAGTCTCTGTGACTTCACATGTGCACTGGTCCTGTGGTACTAGAAGGCCTTGTTTCCTTGGTGTCCTCCAACACCCTCTGGCTCTTAGTCTTTCTGCCTCGCTTCCATGGGTTCCCTGAGCCCTGAGGGAAGGGATTTTATGGAGGCTTCCCATTTAGGGCTGAGTGTTAAGGACTATGTAGAAAATAAATTTCAAAAAGTGAGAAGAGATTTGTCCTCCAAAGGACAGCAGGAAACATATACTAGAAAATAATAATCTGGGCACATCATCATATTTATTACATCTACTACAAAGCTTACATTTTGTAATAGAAATATCATAGTTGTCAAACAATCATTCATTTAAAAGAATGATTCAATTTCATTTGTACAGCAAATTTATCTTGAAATATCTATAACCAAGTAGGTATAGCCTGGTATAGACTTCATTTTCATATAACTGAACACATAAATAGGACATAAGAGATTCACACATTGTTGAATTTTTAGATTCTCTAATATTGTCTGCTTCTTTAAGAGATTTCCAATGAGTGTGTATAGCCCAAAAGAGACTCCTGGCATGTTCACACTGTGTTCTAGCTATAACTATGACCTCACGTGTCATATGTCTACATATATCTTAGGTTGACTAGGGCTGAGCTAAGCAGGGAATAAGTGCTGCAAGCTTGTAATCTTAACACTTAGGAGCTTAGGCAGGGAAATCAGATGTTTAAGGTCATCTTCAAATACAAAGCAGCTTCTAAGCCAGCCATAGACTTATGAGACCCTGTTTCAAAAAACAACAAACAATTGGCTAAACCAGCTGTGAACAAAGATAACTCTGTTTACTCAACTTCCATCCTAGGCTGGGGCCTGGGTTAGAAGTAAGAATAGACTTCAACACAGCTCCCCGAGGGAAATATTACTTCCTTTTCTCAACATACCCTGCTTCCTTCTTTCAATCTTAGGTCTTACAATTTGATAATGAACAAAAAGAAACGTGTTCTGAAAAAAAAAGTAGAACATGCTTAATTTTCTTTCTGCGGTCTGGATATAAACCTCATGTGTTCACTCAGCTGCACAGAATACAAAGGGTTCTAGCTTCAAATGGGCTTACCTACCACTGTACTTTTTTGAGACAGGGTTTCTCTGTAGCTGTCGAGCTTGTCCTCGAACTAGCTCTTGTAGACCAGGCTAGCCTCGAACTCACAGAACTCTGCCACCCTCTGCCTCCTTAAATGATTCAAAGCAGAACCCATTTCCAAGAGTTGTTAGGCAACACAAACTGTACTTGATGGGAATTGGATAAAGGGTAGATAATGGAAGAATGAGAGAGAGTAATTACACTGTATGAAATTCTCAAGGAATAAGAATATCATTTTATCCCCGTGGACACCTAGGATCCCCTCTAGAGTCAAGTCTCTTGACAACCCTAAAATGGCTCCATTAATGTAGATATCTTCTTCCCTGCTCCTATATCCTCCCTTCCTCCATCTCCACCCTCCCACTCCCCCAAGCTCTCCCCAGTCTTTCCCTTCTCCCTTCTCTCTCCCCTTCTACCCTTCCCCCAACCCCACCCCCACTCCTACCTCCACCCCTATGCTCCCAACTTTTGCCCGGCGATCTTGTTTGCTTCCATTCCATTTCCAGGGACAGCAAAGCAGAAGGTGCCTGAACTGGCCTTGCCCCACTATCACACTGATGATTATCTCGAATATTACCATAGAATCTTCATCAGGCAATGGATGGAGATAAAGACAGAGACCCTCATCAGAGCAACGGACTGAGCTCCCAAGGTCCAGTTGAAGAGCAGAAGGAGGGAGAATATGAGCAAGGAAGTCTGGATTGTGAGGGGTGCACCCACCCACTGAGAAGATGGGGCTGATCTATTGGGAACTCATCAAGGCCAGCTGGTCTGTGACTGAAGGAGCATGTGATCAAACAGAACTCTCTGAATGTGGCTGACAATAGGGGTAGACTGAGAAGTCATCCATAATGGCAGTGGGACCTGTTTCTACTACATGTACTGGCTTTTTGGGACCCTTGTCTATTTGGATGCTCACCTTCCTAGACCTGAATGGAGGGGAGAGAGCCTTGGACTTCCCACAGGGCAGGGTTCCTTGCCCTCTCTTAAGGAGGGAGGGGGAGGGATTAGGGAGAGGGAGGGAGTGGGAGGGGAATGGGAGGAGGAGAGAAAGTGTAAATTTTTGAATGGAAAAATAAAACAAAATAAGAATAAATTTAAAAAATTCAAAAAAATATCATTTTATGTATGATTATGCTATATAATGTGTCAGAAAGACTTTTTTAAGAAGCCTTTTCCGATGACCATTCTGACCACCTTGTAACTTTCTGATATAAACTTCTACCAAAGATTAAAAAGCATCAGATTTTATATATGTCACTTGTCTTTGTTATTATTGGTCTCTATGAAGTAAGTTAGTGTTTTTGCTTTTATAGGCTCAATGAGGTAAGTGATTGTATCTTATCTATGTAAACTAGAATCTAGTGCAGGATATGTCATGTAAGTAAGTATTTAATTATTAACAGTTTTAGAACTGGAAAAAATGGGTATGCAACTTTTCCTAAGGCATCTATGGTGATACTAATTAATTTCATCTATTGATGTTGCATACATATTGCTTTTGCCTTAGAGAAAAATATCTTTATATTTTTTAAATCAGCTCATGTAACTATGGTAGATAATTTCCATGTGTTGCCAAATTTAATCTGCTAGTAGTTTATATAATTATTCTTACATTATATTTATGGGTTAATTTGGTATTCCTTTCCCACAATTTTAAACCAAGATTATGGTAACTATAACAATATATTAAATAGGTACATCATAAAAGTTCTTAATTTCAAGCAGCAGCTTATAGTTCATATGAACAATAGTGAGTTTCTGAGAAAAACACTAGTTATTTCACAGGACTCACAGAGACACCTTAAATTTAAGATCAGTGTGAATGCAAGGAGATACCAGAGGATAGGGACCAGCAGAGGTACTTTAGATGTACATTATGCCATGGGACAGTCTCTTTAGCATTTGGCACTGCTAACAACAAAGTGCTATAGTTCAATCCACCGTACAAAGAGAGAAGTCTACTTGGACCTGCTATTTTCAGAATCCAATTCCCTAATAGACTTCAATGAGCTTAGGTCAAAAACTCATATTCTAGGACTAAATGTAATCTTCCCCTTCATTCACACCATACAAAGAAAGTTCAGATGTTGGATAGAGCTATAATACATACACATGAACATTGTCCTAAAAACAACCCCAAAACTAAATCCATTCAAGGTTATTATAATCATTTTAATGACCCTAAGTAGATTACATGATATGTAAATTTGTTTGTAAACATTCAAAGGCCAATAGAAATTCTTAAGACAAATTCTTATTCATCTTAATTTTATCTATGGTTAGTCCTTGTGACAAGGAGTCTTCATTGTCAGTGTCATCGGATTTAGAATCACCAGGGAAAAATACTTCTGACATGTCTGGGTGTGCCTAGGATGTTATTTCCAGAAAGTTTTAACTGAAGAAGAAAGATTCACTCTTAATTTGGGCAGAATATTTCATTCCATGCTCTGGAGTCCTAGACTGAACAAAAAGGAGAAAACAGCACCAATCTCCCCCTTTTTTCTCTCTCCCTATCTCGGTCTCTCTCTCTCTCTCTCTTTCTCTCTCTCTCTCCTCTGACAGCAATGCAAACTGAGCAGCCTTCCCAGGTTCCTGTCAACTTGCCTTCCAACCATGATGGACTATATGCATCTCCTTGAAGTGTGAGCCAAAGGAAATCTTTCTTCTTTTTTTAATTTTTATTGAGCTCTACATTTTTCTCTGCGACTCTCCCTACCTCTCCCCTTCCCTTTAACGCTCTTCCAAGGTCTCCATGTTCCCAATTTACTCAGGAGATCTTGTCTTTTTCTACTTCCCATGTAGATTAGATCTATGTATGTTTCTCTTAGGGTCCTCATTGTTGTCTAGGTTCTCTGAGATTGTAATTTGTGAGCTGGTTTTCTTTGCTTTATGTTTAAAAACCACTTATGAGTGAGTACATGTGATAATTGTCTTTCTATATCTGGGTTACCTCACTCAAAATGATGTTTTCTAGTTCCATTCATTTGCTTGTGAAATTCAAGATGTTGTTATTTTTTCTGCTGTGTAGTATTCCATTGTGTAAATATAGCTCATTTTCCTAATCCATTCTTCGGTCTAGGGGCATTTAGGTTGTTTCCAGTTTCTGTTTATGACAAACAATGCTGAGGAAATCCTTCTTCTTTTAAGTTGCTTCTTGTCAGGTAATTGGCCACGACAGTGAGTAAAGTAACTTATGCACTACTCTTCTTAAGTTGTTGGTAGTATTTTCTTAATATTTGCTTTCTAGATATAGAAACTAAATGGAAGCACATAAAGCAAAAAGCTATAGAAAGAAAAAAATCAAGCACACATATTCCCTGCACTTATGAGGTTGAAGCAAGAAGGAAAAGGTCATCCTTGTCTACATAATAAGAAGTTCAAGGTCAACCTGGGCTAAATGAAACCTTACCCCCCCCCCCGCAAAAAAATTTCAAAATTAGCATTGTTATCATTTGCCTACTAATAACATTTAACATCCATTTCCCTTTGCATTTACACAAATGATGTGTACATATATACACTATTGGTAGCTTTGGTTTTACAAAATTAAAATTATCCTAAACATATTGTCAAGATTTCTTTTCATATGATAGCAGAGCAAAGTCATCCTTGTATAATTCAATTAGATAGATATTCCACATAATTTAAAGGGCTTTGTGATGCTTTGTTGTATAAATTACCATAATATAGATAATCACTATAGTCTGGGGAAATATATTTGTTTCTAACCCTTGCTATTACATATTATAGTACAAGAAATATACTTCTGTTTATATTTCCGTACTGCAATCTGCTTAGATTTTAGTGAGGTTATGTTAAGCTTTTATTATTTTGTTTCTGTCCTTTCTGTTTCTCAGTCTCTTTTGAGTCTTTTATTTTATTTTTAAGATTATAATATAATTACAACTTTTCTCACTTCTTTCCCTTCCCTCCCTTTTCTCCCTCCAAACCCTCCCATATACCCCTCCCCACTTTCTTTTAAATTCATGGCCTCTTTTTTCACTAACTGTTATAGCATGCATTAATTTTAATACCTTCATCATCATCGTGTGTTTAATGAACTTACTTTTTTGTTCATAAAGTTCCTGGCTAAAATCTCATCACTTAACTATGATTCTAAATTAATATATGCTTATTTTGTCCCACTAGCTTTTTCTTAAATTATATTTTATTAAACACCAATCTTCATTATGTATGTGACTGTCATACATATATTTCATTTGTCCATTTATTTTGGGCTGTGGTTTCAATCTCTCCAAGAAGCAACACATGTTTGAGTGGGCCACTCCTTTACTCAATGTCAAAATTTTCTTCTTCTGTGATCCTATGTCCCTGTAGTTGGAGGGAAGTTTGGCTCAGCATAACAATACCAAGTTTCCAAAAGTATCTTATAGGGTTAGATATAACACTTGTTGATACTTTATGTGTTAGAATAAAAGATGTCTAAAATTACTTGACAAATAATTGAGGGCTATAAGAGGAATGCTTGCAGCTATCATCAGGCCTGGTGCTTTACTTACTCCTTTCTATTTGTAGAGCATGGTGGCATATATCTGCAGTCTCATCACTAGACAGGCAAATGCACCCAGATGGAAAGTTAGAGGCTAGCCTAGGCTTCATAACAAGTCTGGTGCCAGCCTGGGGTACTCAATGTGACTGTTTCAAAAAAATTTTAAATAAAATCAAAGATAAATAACCCCTTTCTTACCAAGAGATGAAGGCATAGATATCTAAGAAAAGGTTGCTACTTCTGAAGTTTAGCACATAAAGGTATTTCCTGGATCTCCTATTTTATCCCATCTTTGGGCAGATTTCTTCCATCTTAGATGGAAGATACTAACTTCTATCTCATTTTGAAATCTTCTAACTGAGATCGCATTGCTTAACTCCTGCATTTTACTTCTCCATTGAAAGGCTCTTTATATAAACCACTGGGTGCAAAATATTGTAAGCTTTACTCATATGGATGCATACCCTGCAGGCCAACATCCAGATTTACCTTCCCCTATATCAATCCACAGTTTAGTGGAATTTCTTGGATTTAGGATAGTCATCATATGGATTACCTAAGATAATAAAAACTAACATTTATACAAGCATTGGGAAAGAATATAATCATTTACCTTTCCTGCTTTCTGATCCAGGTAAAACCAATACTATGCCACTAGATTAGAATACAAAAAATATCCCCTCTACCATCTTGGAACCTAGGCTGTGGGAGGTTTTATATTTAGCAACTACTCAATATTATGCTTTAAATTTCTCTATCTTTTGGGTGCTATTTTTACAATTTGTATGCATGTTTAGTACATTCTCTGGGATGAAAATGTTCTTGTCATATCCCCCTACAACTCCCTACGTGGGTTGGTAGAAGGTTCTAAATGTATAAGAATCCAATAATTGTATGATATTTAAAGTGGAATAGTACAGCAACTATGGGTAAAATGGAAAAAAAACAATGATTGGGAGAAATAACTTTTCAAGCAGTATAGTACAAAAAACATGGATATGATACATTGAATCCGGGTTTAAATAAATTAATATAGTTTGGTAGTAAAAGAAAAGTTATTATAAATGCTATAATATACATGTAATCTTTAGTTTCTTCAAAATCCACAAAGGAGTGTGGTGATATTTTGTTTATGCTTTAACAAATAATGCTTGCCTGAAGATTAGAGTGTGGAGTTTGCCACACTAGTTAGCCATAAAGGTCGGGCAGTGTTGGCACACAGCTTTATTCCCAACACTCGAGAGACAGGGGCAGACAGATCTCTGTGAGTTCAAGGCCATCCTGGGCTACCTGAGATTGAAATAGTATAAAAGAGAAAAAGAGCCAAGCACTGGTGGTTCAGCACTAAGGAGGTGGAGATGGGAAATGATATGACTGGGCAGAGAGAGGAATATAAAGAGGGAGGAAACAGGAGTTCAGGATTCAGTCTGAGGTTTCATAGAGACGTCATTCAGTCTGAGGGCTTATAGAGACAGGACAGCACTCAGTCTGAGGATTTGTAGGGACAAGACCACCCCTTTGGTCTGAGAATTCAGTAGAGGTAAGAAATAGTGGCTGGCTGCTCTGCTTCTCTGATTTTTCAGCATTAACACCTATATCTGACTCCTGGATTTTATTATTAAAACCAATTATAATTTGAGCTACAAATGAGGTTGAGTAAAGAAGACAGAATGTTTTCACTTAGAAAGAATCTAGTACTATGATTATAACTCCATGATAGAACAATTATTGAGTAAGCATGAGGCACCGAGTTCAATCCCCACTATAAACAATCATTTAAGAGAATTCCAATAATAGTAAAATATAATCACTACCGCCCTGCAACAGTCAAGTCTTTCTCTTCTGATCTAATAGGGAAGAATAGACTTTTGGAGCATTCACATTGTTTATGAATGGCTAATGATCATTTTCCATGTCCTTGTGGCATTTATCATATGTACCTCTGCTACTCCAGATTTGCTCTATACCCCAATGGCATCAACTGCTTCTATCATACCTCTGGTCACCCATCATGCCATAAGCTGTTTTCCTACCACGTTCCAACAGTCACTTCTGCTATTAAACATATAGCAGTGTGTTATGTTACTAAGCAGTAAATATCAATGATCCTATGCTTTTAAGTTCATAGTTTGACTCTAATGATAATGTGATCTACTGCCTTTAAGAACCGACATTACCACCCTGACTCTGAGTGTTTAGCACAAAATACTTCCATGTGTTCTCTACTCAACCACATTTTCCCCATTAATACAAACTATTGTGTTCCTGATTAAACATATTACACCAACAATATCTCACCATACTGCTAAGTTCTTCTCATTGGTTTACCTGAATTCTTGGTTCTGGGAAGATTTTTTATTCTCCCACAGCTCCACAAGAAGACTTAGTGCTGGATGCACATATCAGTGTCAGTTTACCCAGCTATTATAGCTCAGATTTTATTCTGCACGCTCTTCCATGAACAATCTCCTGATAGGTCTGCTCTACTGGGCATCTGGATAGGACATGTTTGAATCTAGAGTGAGAGATACCATAACTTAGCCTCTCACTCTAGGACTCCCACTACACTTTAATCGCTTTTTAAAAAGATTTATTTATTTATTCTGTATACAACATTCTGCCTCCATGTATGCCCACATGCCAGAAGAGGGCGCCAGATCTCATTACAGATGGTTGTGAGCTGGGAATTGAACTCAGGACCTCTGGATGAGCAGCCAGTGCTCTTAACCACTGAGCCATCTCTCCAGACCCACTTTAATAGCTTTTATAACTGAAAAATAACAAGCAACCGCAAAATGAGAGGAAACATATAAATTTGTAAATTGCAGTGTTTTGCAAATGCAATGTATTATAACTTTTGCTTAGTGTTTGTGTTATGTGTTTTAGAGAGATCCTTGTCAATGGTGCATCAAACAGGGAAGGTAAAAGAAAATAAAAACCAGTAATGATTAATTGAGGGAGAAGTCAAGCTGATGAATATATGCAAAGTAACACAAAGTCAATGCACAAAATAGAATCTTTGAACCTATTTGAATGTAAAGTAACCATGACAAAGGAACTCAGATGAAATTTGGAAGATGTGGACTACCTAAAAAGAATACTTGATCCATATAATTTAGGCATCAGAAACTCAATCATTTATGAGTGGTAGGAAAACTTTAACCAAGTCCTCTGTTTCTTGTTTAATGAATTAGAGAGATAATAGCAATATGTCCCTTATTGGTTTTTAAAAATATGAGTCAATAAATATAAAATACTATCAGATCATATACACATTGTGTGCTCAGTATGAGTTCATTTTAGAATTCATCATCCATTGTATCCCACAAATCTAGATTAAATGGGTCTATACTTTTATTCAGGTTTCCACTAAAGCAGAAAGTTGGGGGATTTTATTTTTCAATTAAGTAGAATTTGGTTACTATTACCTGTAACTAAACAGAAAATGACTTTCTATCCTTAGTTTTAAGCAAAAGTTAGGGATAATATAGATTATTCAAGTAATATGAACAATTTATATATACATTTGCCTTTTTGTTGACAACATGTACACAGGGACATACTTCCATGGAACAAGTAGCTGTTGATATTAAAATGTAAATAGTCTCATATACTCAAAATGACTGTTACAAATGAAAATTACTCTCACAATTTCTGTAGAAAATATAATTAATATTCATGTGAAGATATAGTTTTATTTGCAAGTATCAGATAGTTTCCAGTGTACTTTGTTTTAAACTGCTACCATGAATGGAAATAGCATTCACCAACACTATAGAAAGCTACATGAATAATTATACATAGATATAGTTGAAGTTCTCAGTATTAGTAAGTATATCAAGCAATTTGTCCTAAAGTACTTCCTTATAAAAGAAAATTACTTTCATAACCATTTGAGAGCTTAATTACTAATCAAACATACTGTTTTAGTTTCAAATATTAGAGTTTATTGTATAATACTTGAAAATAATTGCACTCTAAAAACATTTATTTTCAACAGTTCTTGAAAACCAAATGCTTAACATAAACCACAAAATGTTCATCATAACAATGCTTTCAAAATCTGTTTACTAGAACATGAATTTGGAACAATAATAAAAAAATGATTTGGATGCCAGCAATGCTTATATTCTCTCCCAGAAAGACACAGGAGTGAGTCAATAACATTCCCATTGGTCTAAAAGCAGGGATGTCTGCCAGAGTTCTGACTCATAAGCAGCCTGTTGGCCATATTTAGCCGAAGAGCCTGCAGTTGATTGTCTGTGCTCCAACAATAACCAGCCTATTATCACTGCCAATGAAAAGCACTATGGTACAGAGAATTGCTAAGAATATGGCACAACTCAGGTTAACCAGACTAGAATATGCATACACAAAAACTCATTGTGATTGTTCATTTCAGGTTTTGGTTCTTTTGAGACAGGATCTCACATACCCAGGCTGCCCTCAAATACACTATGTACCCTAGGATGACCTCGATTCTCCTGCCTCTGCTTTTCAAGTACTGAAGTTCCAGGCTGTGCTCCACCATGCTCCTAATGTAATAGAATGGTTTCACAACACCTCCTCATTGAATTAAGTTGAACAGGTATTCATTCAATGGATGATTGTCAGTGTAGCAAACACTTTGATTTTGAGGCTCATTAGCTAGTTTCTGGGTTATCTATGTTCTCCTTTTTCTCCAACTGCTTCCTCTGATTGACAGCATTTTTTTTATATTGATGCAATTTTTTATTTAAACTTTTTTTTCCAAATTCCCACTCCCTCATCTCCTACCACTCCCCCCTCTCCCTCCACAGACCCTCCCACCCCATCCCTTCCAATCCTAAGAGAAGGCCATGCACCCCGCCCTGTGTAAAGCCCCAGGCCCTCACTACTACATCTAGGTTGAGCAAGGTTTACATCCATAGTGAATAGGATCATAAGAAGCCGGTACATGCAGTAGAAACAAATCCCAGTGCCACTATCAGTGACCCCATAGTCTGCCCCAACTGTCAACCCTCTTCAAAGGGACTTGGTTGTTCCCATGCCATTTCGCTGTTCATTAGCACCTATAAAGGATACATGAAATCACATAGGTCACACCACTCAATTATGTTTCTCATACCAGTATACCCAAAGGACTCTGTCTAAGAGGTGGCTACAACTATGCTGTAAAATCAGGTTTCTCAATTATGAGTAGATTCAATTTATCCTTGTTGCTTCTGTCCCCTGTGACCTTGCATAATCTGTACTTGGTTGAATACACAGATTTTTGCTCTGCCATATGGAGAAAAAAAAGAGAATCTTTAATAGAAAAAATTAAAATGCTAGCTTTCTCATCCTTCTAGTGAGAGTTTTCCCCCTAGTTTTGCTTTTTATTTTTTTTTGAACAGCATTTGAGTCTCTGGGAATATTCAGTAATTATCTGTTTAATTACTACTGTAAATGGTAATAAAAAAACTGGAAAGTAATCTTAAGAACATGTGGGTGTTCAGCTACATTTCTCAGATTTGAAGAATTGCTTTACTTGTGAGTACTTTAAATACGTAATTTGACAACTCATTGGTTAGACTAACCTCAATCAAAGGTATAGTCAGGGAGTGCCAGTAATAACATGCTATTAGAAGTTTTTCCTATGATGCACGAACAAGGGTGTGCCTCTAGGGAAAGTATGACTTGAATAATTTTAAAGATCTTGAAATACTTTCATCTACTGTCACGTTTGTTGCTGTGGATTTGCACATTTGTATTGCAAATCAGTGCATAGTTCTTTTAGAATTCAGAGTAATCAAACATGTCCATAATTGTACTAACGATAAAGAGTGACAGTTTTGTCAGGCAGTTCTGGTGCATGCTTTTAATCCCAAAACTTGGGGGGCAGAAGCAGGTAGATCTCTGTGAGTTTGAGGCCAGCTTGATCTCCAGTGTGAGTTCCAAGACAGACTCCAAAAAAAGCCACACATAAAAACCCTGTCTCAAAGCCTCCTCCCCACAAAAGAATGACTATTTTGTAGTATACACTTAAAGAAACTTTCTGTTAATAAACAACACTCCCATCCTCCAAGTAGGGTCACATTTATAAAACTGCCTTATAACATATATATATATATATATATATATATATATATATATATATATATATGGTTTTTCGAGACAAGGTTTCTCTGTAGCTTTGGACCTTGTATTTTTATTACATTTGTTTAATATGTATGTGTGTTTGTCTGTGTATCTGTGTATGTGTGGGAATGATCATGCCAGGTTGTACATGTAGAGGTCAAACGATAACTTAAGTGAATCAGGTCTCTCCTTTCATCCTGTGTGTCACTGGGCTTCACAACAAGTACCTGTTCCTCTGTTGTTGTAGTTGTTGTTTTTTAGTCAAAATGTCAGGTATATTTTTCTGTGTTAATGAATTTGCTTCAACAATATTCTTTGAGTTAGCCACATGTTATGTAACTTGTTATACACTAGATTCAGCTATTTTTTAGATATTTACATTTTTCTTGGCTTATTTTTGTCATTATAACAGAGCCAAGAGATTTATTCCAGTGTGCAAATTTTGTGCACTAATAGAACTAGAGAGAAATTGGTAGAAGTAGAATTTTGTCTATAAAGATACAGATGTCTTCCCTTCTCCCTTCCCTCTCCTGCTCTCCTCTTTTCCCCAACCTCATCCACACCCCTGCCCCACCCCCATACTCACAACTTTGGCCCTGTAATCTTGTTTGCTTCCAGTTTCCAGGAGGATCTGTAAATGTTTTTCTTTTGGTTCACCTTGTTATTTGGCTTTTCTGGGCTTGTGAACCTTAAGGCTTAATGACCTTGGTTTATGGCTAGAGTCCACAAATGAGTGAGTATATACCATATTCATATTTTTGGGTATGTGTTATCTCACTCAGGACAGTGTTTTCTATTTCCATCCATTTGCATGCAGAATTCAAGATGTCATTGTTTTTTACCACTGAGTAGTACTCTAATGCATATATATTCCACACTTTCTTTATCCATTCTTCCACTGAGGGGCATCTAGGTTGTTTCCAGGTTCTGGCTATTACAAATAATGCTGCTATGAACATAGTTGAGGAAATGCTTTTGTCATATGATTGGGCATCTCTTGGGTATATTCCCAAGAGTGGTATTGCTGGATCCTGAGGTAGGTTGATCCCGAATTTCCTGAGAAACCACCACACTCATTTCCAAAGTGGTTGCACAAGATTGCATTCCCACCAGCAATGGATGAGGGTACCCCTTTCTCCACAACCTCTCCAGCAAAGGCTATCATTGCTGTTTTTGATTTTAGCCATTCTAACAGGTGTAACATGGTATCTCAAAGTTGTTTTGATTTGCATTTCCCTGATCGCTAAGGAGGTTGAGCATGACCTTAAGTGTCTTTTGGCCATTTGAACTTCTTCTGTTGAGAATTCTCTGTTCAGTTCAGTGCCCTATTTTTAATTGGGTTAATTAGCATTTTAAAGTGTAGTTTCTTGAGTTCTTTATATATTTTGGAGATCATACCTTTGTCTGATGCGGGGTTGGTGAGGATCTTCTCCCAGTCAGTAGGTTGCCTTTTTGTCTTAGTGACAGTGTCCTTTGCTTTACAGAAGCTTCTCAGTTTCAGTAGGTCCCATTTATTCAGTGTTGCCCTTATTGACTGGTAACAACTTGGGGGTGTGGGAGGGTGGATATAGAGGAAAGGCGGATATAGGAGCAGGTAAGAAGATACATATATTAAGGGATCCATTTTAGGGTTGGCAAGAGACTTGGCTCTAGAGTGGATCCCAGGATGTCCAGAGGAGAGGGTATCTGAATGGTCCTTGCCCCACCATATCACGCTGATTATTATCTCGAATATCACCTTAGAATCTTCGTCCAGCGACAGATGGAGATAGAGACAGAGACCCTCATCAGAGGAATGGACTGAGCTCCCAAGGTCCAGTTGAAAGGCAGAAGGAGGGAGAAGACGAGCAAAGAAGTCAAGACCGCGAGGAGTTGGTCCACCAACTGAGGCAGTGTGCCTGTTCTAATGGGAGCTCACCAAATCCAGCTAGACTGGATCTGAATGAGCATGTAATCAAACTGAACTCTCTGATTGTGGCTGACAATGGGGGCTAACTGAGAAGGCACTGCGATTTGCTTTTAAGGGTTGTTCTGGCTTTTGGGACGCTAGTCGATATGGATGCACAGCTCCCTAGGCCTGGGTGTAGGAGGGAGGGTCTTAGACTTCTCACAGGGCAGGATTCCCTGCCCTCTCTCAAGCAGGGTGGGAGAGGAAGGAGGGGGTGTGGGGGAGCAGGAGGGGATTGGGAGGAGGGAAGGATGTATAAATAATTGAATGGAAAAATTTTTAAAAATTAAAAAAAAGATACAGATGTCTTTTAATATTTTCCTTGAGTTGATTATAACAATAGTGAGATCACACAAATTTGACAGTAATATTTTTGTTTGTTTGCTTTTGTTTCGGTTTTTCAAGATGGAGTATCTCTATGTGTTCTTTGCTGTCCTAGAACTCACTTTGTAGACCAAGCTGACTCACAGAGATATGCGTGCCTCTGCCTCCCGAGTGCTGGGAATAGCAGTATATACCACCACGCCTGGTGAGATTATATAAAATTTTAAGGGATTGAAAACAGCTATATTCTCCTTAGGTTCTAAAACTCAGGAAGCAGTCTACCTCCCTCCAGGATCCCCCTTCCTCATATCTTCATCCCAACTACCATGTGTTAGTTTGTTTGTTTGTTTATTTATTTATTTTATGATTCTGAACTACTGAGTCCAATTAGTGCTGCCCATATAAGCATTGGTGAGTGACCACCCACTGGAATATGATCAAACTACTAGAGACCACAAACCTAAAGAAAACTGATTCTTCTTCACTCAGCAGCCATCAACTGTTCATGACTCCTCAGCTGGAGGTAGGAACTCGTGTTCTTCTTCCCCAATCCATCCTGGAACGTTGACTGACTTGATCTTGTACAGGTCTTGTGCAAGCAACCATAGCAGCTCAAAATTCATGAGCATAACAGTCCCATCATGTCCAAAAGACACTGTTTATTTCCTGATTTCTGGCTTTTACATCTCCTCTCCCACTTCTGCAATGACCCATGAAACATTGCAGGATCTGAGAGGAGGTGAGGAAAGAACCTACACACATTTTGTTCTCTGAACTTTAACCAGTTGCAAATTTCTGTGTTATCCACAAAGATGCTTCCCTGATGAGTACTAACAGCTATACTAATCTATGGGTAAAGAGGCACATTTTTAGACAACAGTTTGATACTAGGACATTTCTATATATCAGTTTAAGAAAATATGTTCTAGCCAGGTGGTGGTGGCACATACTAAAATGTCCTGTGGAAATGAAAAGAGAACATGAGACACGAACAAACCCACGTGTATAAGTTTATTAAGAAGATTTGTGCGGACGAGCTCGGTGAAGCAGTGTGGACAGGAGAGGAAGAAGAGAGTGTGGGAATGGCACGTTTAGCTTTTAAAGGTTCCCCAGAATATGCACATGAGGGGGAAAGACGTGCTCACATCAGATGCTGATGATGGGCAACGCTACGCCCTGCACCTGCGTATGGGGGCTTCTAAGTCAGATGCTGGTGACGCAGATGGCAGGCGACTCACGCATATGCACCTGGGATACATGCCCCGGCCTCAGAACCCAGAAGTGCATCCTTACGGGTGGCTAAAGGAATTACGCACGTCTTTAATTCCAGCACTTACTTGAGAGGTAGAAGTAGGCGGATCTTTGTGAGTTCGAGGCCAGCCTAGTCTACAAGAGCTAGTTCCAGGACAACTAGAGCTGATACACAGAAAAACCCTCTCTCAAAAAAAATAGGTTCTAAAATATACAATTCATTCTTAATATAAAATTAAATCAGTTACTGAATTACTTAATGTGCTTCTATAATCTACGATTAAAAAGCTCTTATTTCTTTGGTCTATATTCTGAATAATCTATATATTGTAATATGTTCAATTATCAGACACTAAGTAAAAGAAAGATACCAAAACTTCATATCTAAAACTTTGCTTGGGAGGCCAGCAAGATGACTCAACAGGTACAGTAATTACCATGCAAGCCTGAGGACCAGAGTTCAATTCCCAGAAACCACATAAATATAGAGAGAATTTACTCCAAAAATTATCCCTATCACCTCCATACGCACATGGATGATATGCACATGGCACTCACATACACACACAATAATGGAAAATAAATGTTTTCTAAAACCCTTGCTAACATCATGATAAATTAATTTATAATTATTCATATTTTCTAAAATTAGCATGTAATATTGTATAGTGTAAATTTTCAAATGAACAGTATTGGGGAATATTATTTTCAGGTGTGTGACCTTTGTTTACACTGCATTTGTTTAACTCTGTGAAGCTGTGTTACTGTGCCTGTCTATAAAGAGATGAGTGGCCAATAGTGAGGCAAGAGCAAGGATAGGCAGGTCTGGCAGGCAGAGAGCAAATATTGAAAAAAAAAAGAGAGAACAAGGGAGGAGCAGCGAGAGAACAAGGGAGGAGCAGCGAGAGAACAAGGAGCAGAGGACACCAGGAGCCACCCAACCAGCCACCTAGCCAGTCACGGAGTAAGAAGGAAAGTAAGATATACAGAAGAAAGAAAGATAAAAACCCAGAGGGAAAAGGTAGATGTAAAAAGAAAATGTAAGATATGAAAAGCTGACTAAAAACAAGCCAAGATAAGGCCAGGCATTTATAATTAAGAATAAGCCTTAGTGTTTAAGATTGATTTGGGAGCTGGGTGATGGACCCCTCAAAAAGCCAAAAGGATAAAACTACAAAACAGAGCAGCAAGTATGGCAATGAATTTAAGTATTTCATAATTCAGGAAAACACAAAAGCTACAAGGGCAAAACACTTAAACTAAAACGTATTTTTAATTCCTTAGAAATTTCATAACTGTATATTATTAACTTGTTCATTTTTGCCTTCAATATTTTCTCTTATCTCCCAATGAAACACTTCTTCCTTCCCAGCAAGCACCTTTTTACTTTGATTTTTTTCTATTCCATTGAGTTTAATTGTGGTTTGCATGAGTGGAGTGTTTTTTACTGAAGTATGGGCACATTGTACAACCAGTTGCTGCAGCACTGAAGAAAATGGCACCCCTCCCCCAGTAATGATTAACTGCCCATAGTCCCTCATTGATGGATGGGGCCTCATGAGTCCCTCCACTATGCATGACAAAATAGTGACAGGCCCAATTTTGTGCAAGTCTTCTGCAGCTGCAGTGAGTTCCTAAGTATAAAGGCCATTTGATATCCAAGAGACACTTCCACAATTCTCCCCATCCTCTAGCTCTTTCATTCTTTTTACCTTCTCTTCTCAAATGTTCCTCCAAGGCTTGGAGAGGGTGATATAGATGACTCATTTAGAGCCAAGCACTCCGTAGTCTCTTATTTCCCAGCACTTTGACCAGTTATGAGTCTCTACAGAAACCACTGCCTGCTCTAAAAATAATGTTCTCTGATGAAGGTTGAGAGTAAGCAGCACTAATATAAAACCCTGAGCATGTGAAGACACTGTATACATTTAGTAAAATAACAGTGGTAGATTCCTTGGGTATATGACCCTCCCCAGATGCAGGTTTCAAACTATGTTTACAGTCCAAAGTATGAGCTTCTTCCTTGGTAAGCCATCCTCAAACCCAAGAATAGAGGGATTGGTTACTTCTATAATAATCATGCTACCATTGCACTAGTGGTATATGTGGCAAGTCATTATTGTACCTTGTAGGGTACATAGCTGAGTAAGACTGTGGATGATTTTTCTCCCCCAGCACCTTTCCAGTACCTGTGAGAAAACTTCTATCTTGGTCTCAGTTTGATTACTCAGTGTCCTGAAACCCAAGTGTGTGATATCTTCAGAAAGATGGGCTTGCAATCTAGTTCTGGGTGGGAAACAAAGAGCAGTAGTCTGTAACGGTTTGGGGGGGATTCTGCAACTTCTCTGACAAACAACTCGTGAGGGAATATTCCACACGTGGTACTGGGGTTTTCATCCGATAATCTTTGACTTCTTGGTTACCCACTGCGCACCTCTGAATATTTTAAAGTTATGATTTCACTAGATTTATGAAGTTTCTGTCAGACTTTTTTATGTGTGCTTGGTTTTAGTTAAACTTTCCCTCGCCCATTCCTTTGCCCTATTGCTGTAGGAATTCCTACTGCCAGTAGCCTTCTTCACCCCATGTCCTGTCCTCATTCCTGCTTATACTTTTTATGTATTTCCTATCTCTGCTTCTGTATTACCTATGTCCCATTATGCCTCCTCCTCTAGTGGCCACTTTCTGGGTTCTTTACCTCCCTAGCCACTCCAAGTTAGATACAATAGTCTAAGAATTCAAAACTAAAATACATATATGAGAGAGAGCATGCAGCAGTAAGGATAACAAAATAATATTCCATTGTATAACTGTGCCACATTTTCATTATCTGGTCCATTTCCTGACTGCTGTACATAAGGAAGCAGTGAATATGAATATGCAAGTATCTCTGTAAAAGGTTGTAGAGTCATTTGGGTATATGCCTGGCAATGGGATAGCTGGGTAATATAAGAGATGTACTTTTAAATTTTGAGAAACAACCACAATGATTTCCGAAGTGCTTGTACTCCATTTACAGCCCCATCAACAGTGAAAAGGCTTTCTCCTTTCTATAAATCCTTGCCAGTATTTGTTCTAGTTGTTTTCTTAATAATAGCTATTCTGATTGGGATCAGATAAAATCTCAAAGTAATTTCAATTTTCAGCCTTCTGATGGATAAGGATACAGCTTTCTCCTTAATGTCCCAGTCTTTCAAATCTGTCAAGACTCATTCATTTTATTATATGATATTTTCATCATTCTATTTGCCCAGATACAAAGGATCAGACTTGTCTCTAATATATTTTTCTTCTTTTGCACCCATATTAGCTTCAAGGGGGTACCTGTATTCAATAATACTGTGTTGTTATATAATTGGATTTTTAATACAAAATATGAGTTTTATGTATTCTTTTTTATTGTTGAAATAGGATTTTTTACTTGTTAGTCCAGACTAACCTTGAATTCATGATCCTCCTACCTCAGCCTCTCGAAAATAACACCTATGAAGCAAGAGAAGAAATGTTTGTAGGTGAATATGTATTCTGGGAGAATGCATTGCAATGGTAGTATCTTTGGTTCTTCAACCTCTGTGTGATAGTTTGAACGAAAAATGTCCCCTACAAGCTTTGGTATACAGTTCCAGGTATGAGCTTTTTGGACTTCATTTGGGTGGCCCTGTTTGGAGAGGTTATGGGAAGTGCAGAGTTTTTTGTTGTTTTTTATTTGTTTGTTTGGTTGATTGGTTGGTTGGTTTTGTTTTTTTTGTTTTTGTTTTTTAGGAAGTAAGTCACTCAAGGCAGGCTTTGAGAGTTCATAGCCTCAGCCAACTTGCATCTTGTTCTCTCGGCTTAGCTCCTTGCTGCCATGGCCCCCTGCCATTAGCCTCTTTGGAACCATGAGTCCAGATAAACTCCTTCTTCTATAAGTTGTCTTGGTCATCGTATTTTATCACAACAACCAGAAACTACCATACTCAGCAATACACACACACACACACATACACACACGCACATGCACACACACACAGGTTTTTCATATAGCAATCATGCCCTAGTAAAGTATTGTTTTAAACAAATTCCAATGGATATACCTTCCTCAATGTGTCTAGTTCTCACAATTTCAAACGCTACCACCAAGGTTAAAAGAACCATCATGCATCATTGAGGTATTACAGTTATCTCCTATTTCCCTTATTGAACATGTGTACTTCTGTGTTTTATTCTTGAATAATTTACAAATAAATATTTGTTGATAAATGTTAGATGGAATCACCCATTTCCTAAAAACTTTACAATATAATCTCACCTCACTTTGAGTCAAAACCAACATCTTCTTAATGAACACACAGACCCTAAAGAAAATAGCATTACTTCACCATTTAGCAATCTCTTAAAATTCTTTTCCTTCCTTCCCTTCTCACTTCACATCAACCTATTCTAATTTTCTTTCCTTTTCTTTTTCCATTATTTTTGTTTTCCTTTTGGGGGATATACATGCATATGGCATGTGTGCATGTAAATATGAATGTTTCCATGTCTGTGTGAATCTGTGTTTATATAGGTGAGAGTAAACATATATGAACATGGGGAAGATAGGGGCTAATGGAGGCAAAGCTTCTCACTAAAGGTGGAGCTACCTGATTCGGCTAGTATGACTAGTCACGTTGTTCCATTGATCTCCTGTCTCCATCTTCTGAGGGCTAGGGTTACAGGCAGCTATCAGTGTTCACTCAATTTTTAGGTTAATTCTGGGGATCTGAACTCTGGCCCTCCCATTCAGTATGTAGCTGAGGATGACCTTGACTTTATCCTCTTGCCTCTACCTACCAAGTTCTGGGATTATAAATATGTGTAACCATACCTGGTTGGATATGACATATTGCTTGAGCTAAATTTTGTATAGGTCTGAAATTCTGTTCTATGTGATTTCTTTGCTCTTGGCATAGCTCCCCAACAATAAATTATCTACTATATGTGATAATCATCTTGCAATTTCCAACATAACCTTGTATGTATTCTTGTAATTTAGTCTCCCAAATCATGGCTTTTACAGCTAATGCATTTATCTCTCTGCCTTCTGGGCCAGTAGCAGAAACTATGGCTACATCTTAAAATTTTTGCTGGTTAACTTCTACCACAAAATTTTTCCTATTCTATTTGGTCTTTTCTCTTGTGTATGCCTTAGGCCTGGCAGTGACTGTCAGTGACACTAACATGCATTCCTTAGGCCCAACTTTTTTTTATTGAAACACTCATATTCAGAAATGAATTATTGGCCAAGAAGGAATTAGATCTGGTCATTCAACTGGTTATTTTCTTATAATAAACACATCCAATTCTAGTTTGAACCACTGTTACTTAGCTTTACATTAGTCTATCACTAATCTTGAAAATGCCCAAATATTTGAGATATTCTGGGCTCCCTTGATTTTTCAATTCTGAGATTCTGGTTTATAGTGGAACAATGTTTTGGGTTATCCCTAAGGGCTTCAGGCAAAATGGACTTTCTTAATCTATTGAGCAGCCTGCCTGTTTAGATAAGCAGAATTTAATTGACTTACATATTTAGGAGATTCTACTTAGAGATGAGCTAAGGAAAAATATAGCTATGCTAGGAAATCTCACTTTTCTCTTCCTAAACTCTGATTTTCTATCGTGTAGCCGGGCTTCCAGGGACTTTACATGGATTAATTAGAGCTTAAAAAGCACCTTTGTAAATGAAAAGGAGCTATACTAAGATAATCATTTAAACTCTGAATGTTTGCCATTTTTATTACTATTAAAACTTCATACTCTTTTCCATCATGTCACCAAATTGTAGGTGAGCTCCCAAAATACACATTATCTAAGACTAAAACTGTCATATGTAAATATGCAAAAGAGCTCTGGGAAAGGAATACTGAAACTGACTTGATTGTAGCAATAGCCTAGTCTTTTTTTTTTATTGAATGGCATCATAGCAGTTTTGAGAGGAAATGAGAGTATTTTGTATCTGGTGTGGCACAAAAATGGCATTCATGTCACAGTCATTGCAGATTAGTTGTAATGCCCTATGAAAGTTTGTTTCAAAAATGGGGTACCGGATTTGACTTTAGTACATGTCAGATCAATATTCGTAAAAGTCTTGATATTGTAAGTTTTCTCCTTCCTTTATCTGATTGTTATCTTCTCAAAAAAAAGGCTTGGTGAGTTGTTTTGAATTATCTCTCTTCAAAGAAAAATGTAAAAAAAAAATTCAGGCTGGTAAGATGGCTCAGTTGTCAAAGATACCAGTCACCAAGTCTGATGACCTGAGATTGATCCCCAATCCCCACATGGTGGAAGGAAAGAAACAACTTCTGAAAGTTGTCCTCTAACCTCCACATGAATGCACACTCCCATACATACACACATATATACACACACAAGATAAATAAAATCTAAGAAAGAAATATCTTCATTGGGCATGGTGCTGCTTGCTTTTATTCCCAGTACCATGGAGGCAGAGACAGGCAGATCTCTGAGTTCAAGACCAGCCTAAAGTACATAGAGCTGAATAGAATTTATAAGCAGAAATATGTAGGTTATGGAATTGAAGGTGACAGTGTACGAATGATGTCATTGTTTCTAATTGTGAGAAAGGTTAAATTTATTAACTACTGTATAATTAATATGTAGATTTAATTCCAAACGAAGACATGTTAGTTTATTGTATCTACCTGAACTGCATGAGGATTTACTCCTCTTAGCAATGTAAATAATGATTATTTAATGGTCCTCTCACCTAACTAAATATGTATTATTTAGTTATAACTACATCTGTATTATAATATTACTGACAAATTTATGTATTTTCTCTTCTTTAGTAATTCTGCAGCATATACTCAGAGAACTGAAATAAAAAAATATTCTATCACAAATGAAGGTACACTAAATTCTCATGTAGGTTTCTAAGTGATTGCTACATTTAAAAAAATAAGTTGAGAGGCTGAAGCTATGGCTCAATGGTTGAGAACAGGTACTGCTCCTGCAGAGAATCTGCCTTACTTTGCTGTGAGGAGACACCATAATCATATCAACCCATATTAAGAAAACATTTAATTGGGGTGGCATGTTTACAGTTTCAAAAGTTCAGTCCATTATCATTATGGTGGGGAGCAAGCCAGCAAACAGGTAGACATGGTATTGGTGAGGTAACTAAGAGTTCCATATCTTGAACGGCAGACAGCAGAAGGACGTTGTGTACCACACTGTTCATAACTTGAGCATATAAGACTTCAAAGCCTGCCTCCACAGTGACACATCTTTTCCAATAAAGCTACACCTACTCCAGCAAGACCACACCTCCTAATTGTGCCACTCTCTATAGGCCAAGCATTCAAACACATGAATCTATGGGGGCCATACCTATTCAAACTGCCACAATGCCTCACTTTACCTTTCGTTTATAAAGTATTTAAATGGTATGAATCTAATAATAAGAATAAATAAACAATTTTCAGTGCTATATTAATAGGTTAATAGGGAGGTTTGAGAGTCCTGTATATGAGTCAGAGTGTCATCATTTTGACAATTTATTAGGAACCTGAAGAGGAATGGATATTAGAGTTAGTCAGACTATAAGGAAAATTATAAAACACTCGTGGGAAACTGAACAAACATTACCACTAAACAACAGATGAAAACTGACAGCTACAATTTAATATTTCTGTGTATATGTCAATGCACATAGAAAAATACTAAATTGTTATGTACCCTGTAAGATTCTGAATTAGTACTTCTTTGGTGGGGGCTCTCAGTGTTCACCACAGGTAATGAGATTGTCTACTCTATGTTTTGCTTTGCTCTAATACTTAGAAAACTATTAAAAGTGTTATGAAATAAATGAAAAAGTATTCATGATACTATAACATATACATACACAAGCATTGTGACAAGAACAACAGCAACACACACACACACACCAGAAAAAAATAAACAAGTGAATTAATAGTCATTTGCCTTTGCTTAAAATAAATAAATATCGTTCAATTTTATTTTGGCATTATAAATATATTTAGCATTCCATTATCTCTGTGTAGCAAAAATATAAAATAAGAAAAAAAGTGTGACTGTTTAGCAGAAGTAGATAAAGGAAAGAATTTCTAGTCATAATGAAAGATAATGGTAGTAGGAAAAGGCAAGGGCTTCAGTATCAGACATACCTATATCCCAGTCCCACCTCATTACTAAGACAATCCCTACGTCAAGAGATTAACAACTATCCACTTGTGATTCTCAATGCTCAAAAAGTAAAAGCTTTTAAAATGTAAATTTCTCATCATAGATGCTCTCCTAGCTCTTTTAGAACTTATCAGGCCAAATCAGAATGCTTAAAAACCTCACTGATATGTATTAATGTTGAAACATTACAACTGCATTTACCAAAAAGTATATAAATTACAACCACACTTCATTAACCTTGCACTGAATGAATCTGTGCACCCCATCATGCACCTCGAGAAATGGAACTTAAAGTAGAAAAACCTTCTATATTTATTCCTTTTCCTACTCATTTCCATCCTCCTATACAAAGGCAATCACTATTGTCAGAAATGACTTTTGTATCTTTGAAATGTATATAAATGTAATCAAATAGAATATTTTCTTATATGTGTGTGAGCTCTCATTCAATATTATCTTGGTGAGATTCATCCATGTTGTTACCTTTTGTACTGGTTTGTTCATTTCCTTGGCAATGAAGCATTCATTCTTCTTATGATTAACATTTTGTTTATTTTCTGTTGCTACAAAAATCTGATAAATATTTCTTGGTGAATATATGTATACATTTGTCAAGTTTGGAATATCTTCATCATAATTACATTTAATCAACATGGAAAAGTAGTTTTCCAAAGTGATTCTAGCAATTTAAAATTACACCAGCAATGTATGAGAATTCCAGTTGTTTTACAACCGATCCAACAATTTTGAAAAACTTCATATTTTTTTATTTTAGTCTCTCTGGTGAATATAATCATTTCCTGTAAAACATGTCTGTATATGTCTTGTTTATATAGAAAATGACAAACAATTGTGAGGGTCTTTGATTATTCAGATTAAACAAAATTTATACTAATTAAGTGGAAATGCTTTGATATCCCTGTTGGAGTTGGATCTGAATGTCCCACAAAGGCTGGTGTATTTGAATATGTGACCCCTAGCTGTCAGCACTGTTGGGAGGTAGTTAGAAAATGTAGCACATAGTGAACAAATTAAGAGATAAAGCCTGGTTAGAAGAAGTCGGTTACTGTAGGCATGCCTTTCACTGTATACTCATAATAATTCTCTCTATCACCTATCTATCTGTCTGTCTGTCTGTCTGTCTATCTCCCTCTCTAGTTCTCCTTCTCCCTTTCTCTCTCTTCACTTCCTTCCATCACATCCCACATCCCTTTCCTCCCTCCCTCTTTCCTCTTCCTTCTTCCCTCCCTTTTCTTCCTCTCTTTCATTTTTCCTCTTTCCTAGCTGTTATGATATAAGCAGCTTCTTAGCCATACTCTTCTACACAGTGGTTATTCTTTATTGCAGACCTAACTGAAATCAAGCCAGCCAGCTGATCATAGACTGAAATCTCTGCAATAATCCTCTTTTCCTTTAAATTTTTTCTCAAGAATTTTGCCATTGTGACATAAGTTAACAACTGTTATCCATTACTTTTCTCAGTTTCCATGTCATAACGGAAAGTTTTAACTCAAAGCAAGCTTCAACACATTATGTTTTAGATCAATATCACACCAATTCTAATGATTACAAGGAGAGGCATAAAACTTAGAACAGCCAACATCATATTGGTGGAGAAGAGTGAAATCTGAAGGCTGACATCATTTAACTCTAACAATGCAGTAACTGAGAAAATCAAACTATTTGTGAGAAAATAAATAGACAAGAACAGACTAGAGAGCACAAAAACAAACCTACACAAACATCTACAATTGGACTTGGGCAAACAGAAAAAGGCAATACAATACAGTCTTCTCAATGATCGTCTTTTCAGTAAATGACAGCCTTTTAACAACTGGGCATCTATGTGCAAATGGATAAATCTCTAAACAGATCTAATATCCTTCACAAGAACTACTTCCAACTCTACCACAGACCTTATTTTGAAATGTAAAACTATAAAACTCATAGAAGGTTACACAGGAGAAAAAGTCTAGATGATATTGAATTGATGACTTTTTGGATATGATTCCAGAGGTGTAATGTATTAAAGAATTGATTAGCTGTACCATCTTCAAAAATAAAAACTCCTGACACGTGTGGTGGTGCATGCTTGTAATCTGCGTAGTCAGATGGTTTAGGAAAGGGAAGATGAGTTTGTAGTATGCCTATGCTAGCTACATAGCAACATATCATCTTTAATTATTCAGCTAATTTGTTAATTAATTAATTTTTGGTTTGTGAGGGAAATTGTCAAGTGCATAAGACAGGGTACAGACTAGATAAAAATATTTACACAACACATTTCTGTTAAAAAAAAGAGTGTTTTCTAACACATCGTAAGTGCACTTGAAAGTCAACAATAAGACAAACAACCCAATTAAGAAGAGCCAAAAGTCTGAATAGACACCTTACCAAAAAAGACATTCAGAGGTCAAATAAGCATATGAAAATATGTACAATGCTAAGGAATTAAAAAAATCAAAGTAATGAGACTTGTGTAGTTCAATTGTAGAGTGCTTGCCTAATATGCAGGATAGGATGCACTAACTTTTATCCACATCAGAAAGAGAAAAAGAAGGCATGGAGAAAAGAGGAAAGAGAGATATATCCTTAAATATAAATTGCAAAGTGAAAAAAATTATGGGTCTAACTTTAAGACATTTCGAAAAGTGAAAACCTATGAATATGATAAAAGGATCAGTGAAAACCAGGAAAGATGACTAGGGTGAACCTAGAGACCATTTAGAGCAGGGAGAGTTCTGTATGGTGCTCTATTTGTGGATCTGTGTCATCAGACAATTGTCCAAATCCACAGATATACCGACAAGAGTAAACACTAGTGTAAATAGACTTTTGGTTATAATGATGCCTGAATGTTTGTTCGTTGATTGTAATAAATATACAAGTCTAGGATAGAACGTTAATGATTGAATGGTATACCTGTGGGGACTGGGGATGGTAAAAGAGACCTGTGTTTCTCTCTATTTTTCTGTGCACCTGAAACTGTTCTAAGAAAAAAAATCCAATTTTTGAAATGTAAAGCAAAAGCTAATGTCTTATTGGTGATACACTGGAGACAAAACCATTGTGAGTTTTATTATAAGAATAATAAAAAGATCATTTGAAGGGCAAGTCCCACTTCCAGGAATTTGACAGCACAAACCAAATTTGATGTGGAAAAGAAGAAATAACAAAAATACTATTTTGTAAAGAATTAAAAATCTCTCTTACAAAAAGAAAACAAAGATCACTCTTACTGCTCCTGAAAGCCAATCCCGCAGTTTCATCTCCAGAACTGTAGCAGGAAACCTGCTGTGGTTTTTCCTTTCTTATCTGACCCCATCCCCAACAGATATAAAGACCTCCCCTCAACTTTCCTTTTTCCCAACTCACCCCAGTATCCGAGCCTCCAACTCCAACCCTGGGAACACACCAGCTAAGCAGAACAGGGAAAAGAATAAGTTAACTGAAGACTCTCACCTCTCACGGCTCCCCTCCAAATCCAACCCACTAGTCTCCTCCCCAGCACTGCAACAGAACACCAACCTCAGCCTTCCTTCCTCCTGTCCACATCTTCTGTGTCCATCACCTCCTAACCTCTCTGCTCCAATAGGATTCTTTATTGCAGCTCCCAACTACCGCAGGCATAACTGCTAACCCACAGGCCACCCCTGCCAAAAAAAAAAAGTATAGTGCCCTCAGACCTTCTCTTCCCCCTCTCCTTCCCCAGATACAATCCTCCTTTGGCAGCCTTGCCTGACTGCCCCCCATACCCTGTGGATCCCACACAGTGCTTCCCCTGCTAATCTTTCTCCCCCTCCCCCACTCACTGCTTTTTCCCCAGACTTCAATCCCAGCCAGCACCCCCTGCTGATCAAGGACTGCTCCTCCTAGAGCAACAAGCAGGCTGAAGGAGACCACACCTACTAACTGCTCCTAGGAACCAATCCCCCAGTCGCACGCCCAGCTCTGTAACCTGAATCCCACTGTGGTCTTCTTTACTGACCCCATCCTCCAAAGGATCACAAACACATCCCCCAACCTTCCTTTCTCCAAATCATCCCAGTATCCTGAACTCCAACACCAGCAGGCATTCCCTATCAATACACAAGCTGAGCAGGCCAGGAAAACAAACAACACACAGCAACCACACTCTGAAAACCCAGAGAGGAAACGGAAACCAAAGAACTAAATATCCACCCAACAAAGACAAAACCAGAACTCAGCATCTAAATCTATAATCATCCCAAACCCAGATGCCCAAACACCAGCAAAATCAATCAATCAAAAGACTGCCAGGGCAACATGTCTTCTATAAAACCCAACAAGCCTGTCATCACATTAGACCCTGACTATTCCAACATAGCTGAAGCACAAGAAAAAGGACTTAACACCAACTACATGAAAATGATAAAGGTCCTTAAAGAAGAAATCCATTGCAGAAATCTAGGAAAACACAAACAAAACTATTGGAGGAAATGAATAAATCCCTTACATTAAAAAATATGGAGAGATCTCCTTTGGGTGCCTCCACTCAGAGCTGAAGAACCCTGTGGAGGGGGGGGTTGTAGAAGTCACAGGGGGGATGGAAGTCACCAGGGGAACACAGCCCACTGAATCAACTAAGGAGGCTTATATGGGCTCACGGAGACTGAAGCAGCAAGCACAGGCATACATGGGTCTACACCATGTTCTCTGCATATTTACTTATTATGGTTTCCAGTTTAATGTTTTTATGGGACTCCTGAGTATGTCAATGAGTAGGTCTCTGTTTCATGTGCCCTCTTTGGGGTGCTTTTCCTTCTGTTTTTTTAGTTTTTTTTTTTTTTTTGCTTGCTTGCTTGTTTTTGTTTTTGTTTTGATGTGTTGGTTTTTATTATGTGTTGGTTTATATGTTATATTTTGTTGTTATCTCTTAGAAGCCTGTTCTTTTCTAATGAGAGAAAGGGAGTGGATCTGGTGGGGAGACCCGGTAGGGAGGACCTTGGAGGAGTAGAGGGAGAGAAAAACTGAAAATCAAGACATACTGTTTGAGAAAATAATGTATTTTCAAGAAAAGGAGAAAAATAAATTAAACGTAAGGAAAAAAATGGGGCGAGAGAGGTAGTTCAGAGGTTAAGTGCATATATCGCTCTTATTGAAAGACCCTCGAAGAGGACCTTCTCTCTCAGGAGGAGATCTCCCTGAGGCCAAGGAACAGGCCGAGACCACACAGATGCAAATCGCAAGAGGTTTATTGGGTAAACACAGGTACCTGCGGGCAGCAAAGTCTTTTGGAGGACTTGCACACCTGCTGGCTGGGAGGAAGGGTTTTTATAGGACAGAGGGCAGCGAAAAGCAAGTTTTACAGAAGCAGAAAAGCATGGTTATCGGTCAGTCGGAATGAGGCGGGGGGCATGAATGGTTTTCCTCTCCCAGCATGGATGTCTGGCAATAGATCTCCGGTTCTTATCTTATAGGTATCCTGTTTTTCAGCCATCCTGCTTTGTCCTATCTTTATAGATATCCTGCTTTGCAGTCATCCTATCTCGTTGACATCCTGCTTTCCTAAGCAAATGGGATGTCCTCATGAGAGCAGGCTAGCTGCTGATCTTGAGAATCTTTTAAGCTTAAGCAAACAGGACGTTCTCCCGGGGAGCATGCTAGCTGCGGGTTTTGAGGAGGGGGTCTGTAGGGTCTTTCATTTCCCCCTTTTTCTTTTTATTATTGAGTTAAATCTTTTACTCAAAGCAGCTACAGAACCTCGGTCTCTTGCTGTGGTAACATATGATACTGATGGGTCAGTACTAGGGCCTGAATGACTGACAGCCTATCTTTCATAAACTGGACCAGGCGGTTTAGGATGCAGGGTCCAAACAGGAGTATCAGAAGGAGGATAATCAAGGGACCCATCAAAGAAGACAATAGAGTTGTAAACCAGGGAGACTTATTAAACCATCCTTCGAACCATCCTTGTTGTGATTCGAACAGCTTTTGTCTCTGTCTTAACCTCTCTCTAAGCTTTGTCATATTGTCTCTCACCAGCCCCGTGTGGTCCGCATAAAAGCAGCATTCCTCTTTGAGTGCCACGCATAACCCTCCCTCTCGCAAAAACAAAATGTCTAGCCCCCTACTGTTTTGTAGGACTACCTCTGAGAGGGAGATTAATGACTTTTCAAGTGCGCTAACCGATTCTTCCAGCACCTTGATATCAGTATGCATGGCTGCCTGAAGTTGCCTAAATTGGCTGGTCTCCATAAGAGCGGTGGTCCCTGTGCCTACCCCCACCGCTATTCCTCCCATAGTGATGCCTCCCAGCAATAAGGCCAAAGTTAGGGAGGCTGGTTCTCTCCTAAATTGGGGTCTCCCTTCTAAATGACTATAGATGTATTCAGGATCATGGTATGTAACTTTGGCCCATAATTCAATTAGAACGCAATAATCAGAGGTTTCACTGAGCACAGCAGCTGAAACGCATGGGGTTAGTCCAGTACTGCATGCCCAATAGGTCCCGTTGGAGGCAGCTAGGTAATAGGTTCCCCTGGACACCTTTTAAGTTGAGTTACATAAGGTCTGGTGGGTTTTGGGAATAGTCCCTATGCAAAGTCCCTGTCCAGATACTTCAGACAGGGTCAGCTTATGCTGGGGGATGAAAGTGCAGCTGGTGGGTGCAGAGGTTTGGTTGGTGTAGTTACCTAGAAAGGCCACTCCTTCATAGTAAGGGGGTCTTGAAACCAGACATAGCCAGCAATCTTGGGTCTTGTTCGGATCTGTGAAATTGAGAGCCAGATAGGCTCCTTGTACCAAGTTGAGTAGTCTATCCCCTGTTCCAGGTTGATGGGGAGACGGGGTAGTGGTAGTAGTGGTAGGTGTGCTAGGGGTACTGTTGCTGGCTAAGGGGGTCATTGAGGCATTATGAGGTGCTGCTGGGGGTAAGGCTTGTGCTGGCTGAGAAGGGGATTTTTGTTCTGGTAGGACTGGATTTGGCCCTATTGATAGCTGAGGGCCTGCAGTCATCACCTGTCGGGTTAATGAGAACATAATGACAGGATCATATCCAGAATGGTATAGGCACAATCCCCATGATTTGAGTCCGTCCCAAGAGGCCTTTTTCCCTTGCATAGTGAAATCTAGGACTAAGGGGTTGCATCTACCTCCTGGGGTGGCGCCCTGGACATTGGTAGCAGTAGTGGTATCATAGCAGGGGCCACAAGCTTTTCCCCCTGCAAGTCCAGAGCCCCCTTCCCGAGTACCCAGGCGTGGTTCCTTGTCTGAGCGTGATTAGATCCCAGGTGGAGGAGGGTTTCCAGTAAGCCTCCCCTGTCGTTTCGCAACCCCATTGGGCACAGTAACCATCCCCCCGGCCCTCCACACCCCTTTTGTGTGTTTTGTCCTGGACAAACATAGAAGTCTTTGTTCCTGGTCCCATGTCGCCCCCCCCGGGTGATGGCAGCCATATCCCGGGAATGGTTCCTGATCTGAGGGGTTCCAGGACTCTCCCACCAAGTCACAAAGGTCAAAGTACAGGGTTGGGAAAGCGTCCATCATCGTTCCCAACAGGGAGGTGGCATTGGCTACTTTTCCTGTCATGAGATTTGTAACCCTCCAGGTTACATTGAAAACCTGGTGTGGACTATTTTCTTGTGTCGCCATCCCCAGTCTTAGTAGGGCCCATATAATGATCAAAGGGCCCCACGGGTAAGCCTTATCTTTAAGGGGTTTTGAGAGCGTTGGATTCTCCATGCTGGGGTCGTGGCAGGCTCCGCTTTTTAAGCTGTATGGGAGGCCTTAATGTGTGAGGCGTGGATCCAGGCTGCAATGCTGTCAACCTTTAGTGCCGTTGGGGTGGTCAGAAGGACAGTGTAGAGGCCTTTCCACCGAGGTTCCAAGTTTTTGTTCTGGTGTCTGTGGACGCAAGCAGTATCTCCTATCAGGAAGGGATGCGGTACCACCGGCTGGTTTAGCTGGTCTCGGTAAGCAGCGGCAAGTGGCTTCCAAACCTCTCTTTGCACAATCTGTAATGCCTGTAATGAGCTTCCAGAGAAGGACTGTTACCAAAATCGGCAATGTTTGAATCAAAGAAATTTATAAATGGGGGAGGAGCTCCATATAGGATTTCAAAAAGTGTCAGTCCATGAGGCCCTGGAGTGTTGCGGGCCCTGTACAGGGCCAGTGGTAAGAGGAGCACCCAGTCTCTAGTGCCACTTGCAAGCATTAATTTGGATAAGGTCTCCTTAATTGTTCTATTCATGCATTCTACCTGTCCTGAACTTTGGGGTCTATATGCACAATGTAATTTCCATTCGACCCCTAGGAGTTTGGCCACCAACTGACTTACCTAGGAGACGAAGGCGTGCCTATTATCGGTGCCTAAGACTTGAGGCATTCTGTACCTGGGAAATATTTCTTCCAAGAGCTTTTTGGTCACCACCTTTGCAGTTTCATGTTTGGTGGGAAAAGCTTCCACCCATCCTAAAAAAGTGTCTATGAACACCAAGAGGTATCTGTACCCATAGAGACCTGGCTTAACCTCCGTAAAGTCGATCCTCCAATGTACTCCGGGATGATGTCCCCGTGCCTGAACTCCTGGACCGAGCTTGGTTCTGCCTGCATTTACCTGAGCGCAGGCTTGGCATTCATCAGTCACTTTTTGTAGGGCTCCATCCCTGTTCAGGAGGTATTGGCCTGACTCCTGTCTGTCCAACAAGGTCTTCATCTTCTTTGGGCCGAAATGAGTCAATTTATGTAAGTAGTCTATTATTTTATAAGTATATTGTATTGGCATAACAATCGTTTCCTTGAAAACCCAATGTTGCTGTTTGGGGTCATATGTGGCCCCCATTTTCTTTAGGAGATCAATGTCCTCTTTACTATAGGGTAGCGAACTAGAGGCTTGGGCCTCTTCTGGGTTCTTCAAGGGGAAAGCTTGGCAGGTCTTGGTTGATTTCATAGCAACCTCTCGAGCAGTGTTATCTGCCAGTCTATTTCCCTTTGCCTCGGGGCTATGGCCTTTTTGATGCCCAGGGCAGTGCATAATACTTAATTTTTGGGGCAAAAATAAGGCTTTTAGGAGTGCCAGTATCTCAAGTTTATTTTTAATTTCCTTTCCTTCTGAGGTCAGCAGCCCTCGTCTTCAATAAATTTCCCCATGTATGTGAGCCGTGGCGAAGGCATATGGGCTATCCATATAAACATTTAGCTTTTTACCTTCTACCATCCGGAGTGCCTGGGGCAGAGCGATGTGTTCAGCCCTCTGGGCAGAGGTGCCTGCAGAGAGGGCTTCTGCCCAAATTACCTCAGTCTCCATTGTCACTGCCGCCCCCACTCTTCGTTCCCCATTTGCCAGGAAACTGCTGCCATCCATATACCAAGTATAGTCAGCATCTCGGAGGGGTTGATCCCTGAGGTCCGGTCTGGTCCCATGCATTTCCACAAGGATGTGGAGGCAGTCATGGTGTTCTGCTTCCTCTGGCAGGGGAAGCAAGGTCATGGGATTAAGAGCGACCACAGGTCCGAATCGCACCCCATCAGTGTCCAGGAGCATGGCTTGGTAATGAGTCATGCGGGCATTGGAGAGCCAGCAGTCTGGAGGCTGCTTGACCAGGGCTTCCACCGCATGAGGCGCCAGAATAGTTAATGGCTGGCCCAGAGTCAGTTTACCCACGTCCTTGGTGAGGACAGCAATAGCTGCTACTATTCGCAGACAGGGTGGCCACCCGGAAGCAACTGGGTCAAGTTTCTTTGAGAGATAAGCTACAGGATGCCTCCAAGGGCCCAGTTTTTGAGTTAGGACCCCTTTGGCGTAACCCTGTTTTTCATCCACGAACAAATCAAAAGGCTTGGTAATGTCAGGGAGGCCTAAAGCAGGGGAGGCTAATAAGGCTTTCTTAATGTTTTTGAAATCCCACTGTTGTTCCTCTCCCCAATCAAACATTGTTCCTTGTTTAGTTAATGGGTACAAGGGTGCAGCCATCTCGGCAAACCCTGGGATCCAGAGGCGGCAGTATCCCACTGTTCCTAGGAACTCTCTCAGCTGGCGGGAGTTCAGGGGGCAGGAATGTTAGTGATAGTCTGTTTGCGTGCCTCGGTCAGCCATCTCTGTCCATCTTTTAATTGATAACCTAGGTAAATGACTTGTTCCTGGCATATCTGAGCCTTCCTGGCTGATGCCCGATATCCTAATCATCCCAATGTCTGTAGGAGGGCCTTTGTACCCTCCTGACATTCTTTCTCTGAAGCGGCCGCCAGAAGGAGGTCATCAACATATTGGAGCAATGTCAGGGTGGGGTACTGAACCCGAAAGTCTGCCAGGTCCCGGTGTAAGACCTCATCAAAGAGAGTCGGGCCGTTCTTGAACCCCTGGGGGAGCCTGGTCCATGTCAATTGACCCGAAAGTCCAAGATCTGGGTCCTTCCATTCAAAGGCAAAAAAAGGCTGGCTCTCCGGATGCAGCCGCAAGCAGAAGAAAGCATCCTTTAAGTCTAATATGGTATACCAAATGTGGGATGGTGGCAGAGTGCTCAATAAGTTGTAGGGGTTGGGGACCATGGGGTGTGTGTCCTCTACCCTTTTGTTGACCTCCCTCAAATCCTGCACTGGCCGGTAGTCCCCAGTCCCCGGTTTCTTTACTGGTAAAAGGGGGGTATTCCATGGTGACCGGCAGGGAGTGAGAATGCCCTGATCTAGCAGTCTTTTTATGTGGGGCCTTATGCCTTGATATGCTTCATGGGACATGGGGTACTGCTTGATTGAAACAGGAGTAGCTGTTGTCTTTAATTGAATGATAAGTGGAGGTTGTTGTAAAGCCGTCCCTATTCCCCCGGTCTCTGCCCATGCCAATGGAAAGTCATTGAGCCAAGGGGCTATGTCAATTGTCTGTTGCCCCGTGGGTTCGTAAAGTCTATATTCATCCTCCAGCCGGAGGGTCAAAATTTGGAGGGGACCTCCATCTGGGCCCGTTATCTTAGCCCCTGTGTCCTCAAAATGAATTTGGGCCTTTAGCTTGGTGAGGAGGTCCTTACCCAACAAGGGATAGGGACAGTCCGGAACATGCAGAAAGGAATGCGTCACCTTACCAGTAGCCAGCTGAACCTTTCGATTAGTTGTCCATCGATATCTCTTGCCACCAGTGGCTCCTTGAACCCAAGCAGATCGTTCTCTGAGTAGCCCTGAAGTCTGGGTCAGGACTGAATGCTGGGCCCCGGTGTCTACTAGGAAGGTGACTGGTTGCCCCCGACATCAAGAGTTATCCTGGGCTCAGGGGGTGCTCCTGACCCTGAGTTCCCTAATCCTCTAAGGTGAGGAGGGAGGTTTGGGGCCTGGGCTTCCTAGGTCCCTTGTTTCTCCTGGGGCAATCCTTAATCCAGTGTCCTCATTCTTTACAATAGGCACATTGGTCTCTGTCCACCTTGGCCCTGGGTCGCTCTCCCTTCCTGTCTCCCTCTCTATTCTGCCCCTGAACCACGGTGGCCAACACCCTAGTCAATTCCTTATTTCTCTTTTTGTCTCTTTCATCCTCCTGATCTTTCATTCTCTGCCATAATCTTTCCTCTGTTTCTTCTGGAGTCTCTCTCTTATTGAAAATCTTCTCTGGCTCTTTTAGTAGGTCTTGTATAGTATATCCCTGGAGACTCTCAAGCCTCTGCAATTTGCTTCTAATATCCGGACTAGACTGCCAAATGAAGGACATGGATACACTTGTAGCTTGCCCTGGATCTTCAGGGTCATAGGGGGTATACATCCTATAGGCATCCTTGAGCCTTTCTAAGAAGGCTGAGGGCGTCTCTTCATTTCCCTGTATTACTTGCTTAGCCTGGGCCAAATTGGTGGGGGCAGCATGCCGCCCCTCGGAGATCTGTTATGAGCAACTGGCGATAGAGACGAAGATGTCCCCTACCTGCAGGTGTGGTAAAATCCCAGTCAGGTCATGTCAGAGGGAAGGCCTCATCGATTTCATTAGGCAAAAGTGTTGGGCGACCTTTATCGCCTGGGATGCATTTCCGAGCCTCCAAAAAGACTCTTTGCTTTTCCTCTGAGGTCAGCAGGGATTGCAAGAGTTGCTGGCAATCATCCCAAGTGGGCTGGTGGGTGACTAAAATAGACTCAATCAGGTTATTCAGCACCCCTGGATCGCTGGAAAAAGGGGGGTTGTGTTGCTTCCAATTGTATAAATCTAAGGCAGAGAATGGCCAGTATTGCTGCTGGCCATTCGGGCCCTCTCTCAAGGGTAGAGCATGAGAAGTGGAGTCAGGGGGTGGCTTGCGCCTTCCCCGGAGTCTTCCAGCCATGGGTGAAGGGGCTGGAGAAACTGGTGCAGGCTGTCCGCCCGCCACCGCAGCCTCCAGCCCTTCTGGACTCTTTGGATCCTCTGGATCTGAATAAGGAGGGGGTTCTTCTGATAGAAGGTCAGTGAGGGGAGAGTCAGGGTTCGGAGGAAGGATGGGAGGGGGCCCAGGGGTAGGTTTCGGGTTCCTTCTTTGGGGGGCATTTCCTTAAGTATAGTGGGGTAAAGGGAAGAAGAGGGTAGGGCAGCAGAAGGTGCAGGAGGAAGAGGTACAAGCTGTTGGATCCCCTGGGGAGGAGGAGCCTTAGGGGCCATAGGAGTAAGAGGAGGTTGGGGTTTGTTAGAGATGGCAAAGGGCTTGACCCATGGGGGCGGGTCTCATGCCAGACTTTCCCAGGTAACGATGTAGGCGCATTGATCCGGGTGTCCATATGGTCCTGGGCTGAACATTTTTGCCTTAACCTGAGAAATAATATTCAGATCGAAAGTGCCATCTCTTGGCCATTCTGCTCCAAAGGTGGGCCATGTGGATGAACAAAAGATCACCCATTTCTTCTTTTGAACATTGACTGACTGGTTGTTGGCTTGGGCGCGGACATCAGGCCAGTGGTCTAGAGTAAGGCTCAAGGGGGTGGCTAGAGTTTGTCCCATCTTCTCGAAGAGAAGAGAACCAAAACCAAAGAAGGACACACAAAGACAGAGACAGACAGAACAAACGCGCAGCGTGGCTCTGGCATAAAACCGAAAGCAAAAATCCGAGCCGGGCGATGGTGGCGCACGCCTTTAATCCCAGCACTCGGGAGGCAGAGGCAGGCGGATCTCTGTGAGTTCGAGACCAGCCTGGTCTACAGAGCTAGTTCCAGGACAGGCTCCAAAGCCACAGAGAAACCCTGTCTCGAAAAACCAAAAAAAAAAAAGAAAAAAGAAAGCAAAAATCCAGACAGAGACTCCCAGAGGCTGAGCTCCGAAGAATCGGGCACCAGAAGTCCTTGTGGACTGACTCCGGGGGCTTGGGTAAGCTCCAAAACCCTTTCGGGCTGACCTCCTCAGGCCCGGGTTCCTGACGTCCTGGACTGTCTTCCAGGAATGCGGGAGAGAAGTTCCGGGCTCGTCAGCCCCTTCTAACCCCCGCCAGGTACAGTGCACCCAGATCTGAGTGTACAGAATTCAACAAAGAACACGGAAGACACAATCACAGACAAAGACAACTGAATTGGAGCTGGCCAGCTTACCCACCCCCGGATGGTGAGTCGGTAGTTCCTGGGTGAGGGAGTCTCATTTCCCGGCCAATGCACCAAATGAAAGACCCTCAAAGAGGACCTTCTCTCTCTCAGGAGGAGACCTCCCCAAAGCCAAGGAACAGGCCGATACCACTCGGATGCAAATCGCAAGAGGTTTATTGGATAAACACAGGTACCTGCGGGCAGCAAAGTCTTTTGGAGGACTTGTGCACCTGCCAGCTGGGAGGAGGGCTTTTTATAGGACAGAGGGCAGCGAAAAGCAAGTTTTACAGAAGCAGAAAAGCGTGGTTATCGGTCGGTCGAAATGAGGCGGGGGGCATGAATGGTTTTCCTCTCCCAGCATGGATGTCTGGCAATAGATCTCCGGTTCTTATCTTATAGGTATCCTGTTTTTCAGCCATCCTGCTTTGTCCTATCTTTATAGATATCCTGCTTTGCAGTCATCCTATCTCGTTGACATCCTGCTTTCCTAAGCAAATGGGATGTCCTCATGAGAGCAGGCTAGCTGCTGAGCTTGAGAAACTTTTAAGCAAACAGGACGTTCTCCCGGGGAGCATGCTAGCTGCAGGTTTTGAGGAGGGGGTCTGTAGGGTCTTTCATTATAAAGGGCAGGTCCTCAGCACCTGAGCCAGGCAACTCATAACCACCTGTAACTACAACCCCAGGAGAACCGATGCGTCTGGCCTACAGGGCCCTGCACTCACATGCACTCATGCACAAGCGCACGCACACACACACACAATTTAAAGTAATGATTTAAAAATGAATATCATAAAAAAGAAATTAAAGGTCAGGCTTGATGGCACACACCTGTAAGCCCAACATTTGAGAGGTACAGACAGCGGGATCATGAGCTCAAGGTCAGAATGGACTTCGTAAATGAGACCCTATATTTTTTAAAAAGATAAATTAACAGAAATTGGCAATAATTTTAAAGCATACATGTTTTCATTAAGATATGCCAACTCAGGCTGACAAGATGGCTCAGTGTATAAATGTGCTTGCCGCCGAAGCTGATAACTTGACTTGAATACCTAGAATCCACATGATTGGAAAAACTGACCCATGAAAGTTGTCCTCTGTCTTCTACAAGACTGCCATAGCCTGCATGTGCCCACACACTTAAACTAATTAAAAGAATAATTATTATTATTAATAAATGGAAGATCCACAAACTTTTAAGTAAAATTATACATATATAATTTTTATTGTCTAATGATGATAGTAAAAACAATGCATTTCTGAATCTGTATTTATCTCTTACCACATGGAATAGGCCTACTCTTTAGGAAGCTAGCTAAACTATATGGTTATTTACTTTTCTATTGCTATAAAGGGATACCATGACCAAGGCAATTTATAAAAGGAAACATTTAGTTGAGGGTTTTCTTAATTTCAGGGGGTTAGTCCATTATTAGCATTGTGAGAAGCAGAGAGTTATGGTGCTGGAGCAGGAGAGGACAACTTTATTTACATCATAATCCACTTCACAGGCATCAGGCAGAGAGAGAGAGAGAGAGAGAGAGAGAGAGAGAGAGAGAGAGAGAGAGAGAGAGA
>JABTXL010020106.1:732617-742711 GCA_025134845.1 Neodon shergylaensis | reverse complement strand
AGAGAGAGAGAGAGAGAGAGAGAGAGAGAGAGAGAGAGAGAGAGAGACTGCCATGTCCTTTTGAACCCTCAAAGCCTTGTTGTCACATCTTCTCAAACAAGACATGCCTCCTAATCCTTCTCAAACAGTTCATCAACTGAAGAGCCTATGGCAGTCATTCTCATTCAAACCACTATACACATTATTTATAAGTTGGTTTTCATCCTACTGTGCTGTATTCTGTCATGACATACCTTTACTCCTCTACTGGATTTTGTGTGTGTGTGTGTGTGTGCATTTGACTGGTGTGTGGATCAGATTTGTTGTTTTTTTTTCTTGTTTGTTCTTTGTTTTGAAACAGCACCTCACTACTGTTGGGGACTGCAGACCCTCAGACCCTGAATTTTCTATGACTCCTTGCCTGTCAGAGTAAACAACTTGTTTTCTAATGCTTGCAACTGCTCTGAGAATGAGACCCTCATGAGTTCCTGATGGCAGGGGAGTGGTTTCTGGTTGGCTTGCAGCTGAAAAACCCAAGAGCTAGGGCATGGCCATCAGTCAAGGAGAGCCCTATATAAGCTGCCCTGGAACACAATAAAATTGGCATTCTTGTTTCAAGGATGGTCCGTGTCTTGGTCTGTATGTGTGTGTGTTTCAATCTCCAGCCCCTTGCCCAACTTGCAAACCATCCCATGGTGTACAGGTGGTATTGTACTGGTGGAGATGCCAACAAGATCAGGAACTAGGGATGCCTGAGTGATTGCCCTCAGGAAAAAACGAGAGGGTGAATTGAAGGATGGGGCAGATTTTTTTCAAGTCCACACTGGTAGTAAAGATAATAAAAATAAGTCACATAAAGATGGAATGTGCACAGAGAATCTGGATTATATGTATTATTGTGTTTTTTTTTTTCTGACTGGAGAGAGACATTTGATTCTAAAGCTGCTAAGAAAGGTATCATGATTTCAAAATATGGGTCTAAAAATTTGTTTCTTAGGAAATGAGGTTCTGCTTTTGTTTCCACAGAAGATGAGAACCTTTTGGGATCATTCCAGACTCATCATTCCCCAAAAAGTCACTGTGATTTGGACCTTGAGATTTCAGTCCGGTGCTCCAATGTGGGTCTCTGTCTCTGTCTCCTTTCATCACCTGATGAAGGTTATTATTCAGGAGGATGCCTATATGTTTTTCTTTGGGTTCACCTTCTTATTTAGCTTCTATAGGATCACAAATTATAGGCTCAATGTCCTTTATTTATGGCTAGAAACCAAATATGAGTGAGTACATCCCATGTTCCTCTTTTTGGGTCTGGCTTACCTCACTCAGGATAGTGTTTTCTACTTCCATCCATTTGCATGCAAAATTCAAGAAGTCATTGTTTTTTACTGCTGAGTAGTACTTTCTTCATCCATTCTTCCATTGAAGGGCATCTCGGTTGTTTCCAGGTTCTGGCTATTACAAACAATGCTGCTATGAACATAGTAGAGCTTATACTTTTGTTGTACAATAGGGCATCTCTTGGGTATATTCCCAAGAGTGGTATTGCTGGGTCCAGGGGTAGGGTGATCCCGGATTTCCTGAGAAACCGCCACACAGCTTTCAAAAGTGGTGGCACAAGTTTGCATTCCCACCAGCAATGGATGAGTGTAGCCCTTTCTCCACATCCTCTCCAGCAAAGGCTGTCATTGGTGTTTTTTATTTTAGCCATTCTGACAGATGTAAGATGGTATCTTAAAGTTGTCTTGATTTTCATTTCCCTGATCACTAAGGAAGATGAGTATGATCTTAAGTGTCTTTTGGCCATTTGAACTTCTTCTGTTGAGAATCCTCTGTTCAGCTCACTGCCACATTTTATAATTGGGTTGAATAGCCTTTTAAGGTCTAGTTTCTTGAGTTCTTTATATATTTTGGAGATCAGACCTTTGTCAGTTTGTGGGGTTGGTGAAGATATTCTCCCAGTCAGTGGGTTGCCTTTTTGTCTTAGTGACAGTGTCCTTTGCTTTACAGAAGCTTCTCAGTCTCAGGAGGTCCCATTTATTCAATGATGTCCTTAGTGACTGTGCTGCTGGGGTTATACATAGGAAGTGGACTCCTGTGCCCATGTGTTGTAGAGTACTTCCCACTTTCTCTTCTATCAGGTTCAGTGTGTTCAGACTGATATTGAGGTCTTTAATCCATTTGGACTTGAGTTTTGTGCATGGTGATAAATATGGATCTATTTTCATTCTTCTACAGATTGACATCCAATTTTGCCAGCACAATTTGTTGAAGATGCTCTCTTTTTTCCATTGTATACTTTTAGCTCCTTTATCGAAAATCAGGTGTTCATAGGTTTGTGGGTCAAAGTCCGGGTCTTCTATTCGATTCCATTGGTCGACTTCTCTGTTTTGATGCCAGTACCACACTGTTTTCATTACTGTAGCTCTGTAATAGAGTTTGAAGTCAGGGATAGTAATGCCTCCAGAAGTTCCTTTATTGTATAAGATTGTTTTGGCTATCCTGGGTTTTTTGTTTTTCCATATAAAGTTGAGTATTGTCTTCTCCAGATCTGTGAAGAATTTTGATGGGATTTTGATGGGGATTGCATTGAATCTATAGATTGCTTTTGGTAGAATTGCCATTTTTACTATGTCAATCCTCCCAATTCAAGAGCAAGGGAGAGCCTTCCGTTTTCTGGTGTCCTCTTCAATTTCTTTCTTCAATGGCTTAAAGTTCTTGTCAAATATATCTCTCACTTCCTTGGTCAGAGTTACCCCAAGATATTTTATGCTATTTGTGGCTATCGTGAAAGGTGATGCTTCTCTGATTTCCCTCTCTGCTTCCTTACCCTTAGTGTATAGGAAATCAACTGATTTTTTGGAGTAGATCTTGTATCCTGCCACATTACCAAAGGTGTTTATTAGCTGTAGGAGTTCCTTGGTAGAGTTTTTGGGGTCGCTTATGTATACTATCATATCATCTGCAAATAACGAAAGCTTAACTTCTTCCTTTCCAATACGAATCCCCTTGATCCCCTCTTGTTGTCTTATTGCTATTGCTAGAACTTGAAGCACTATATTGAAGAGGTATAGAGAGAGTGGACATCCTTGTCATGTTCCTGATTTTAGTGGGATGGCTTTGAGTTTCTCTCCATTTAATTTAATGTTAGCTGTCGGCTTGCTGTAAATAGCTTTTATTATATTTAGGTATGACCCTTGTATCCCTAATCTCTCCAAGACCTTTATCATAAAGGGGTGTTGAATTTTGTTGAATGCTTTTTCAGCATCTAATGAAATGATCATATGGTTTTTCCTTTCAGTTTATTTATATGATGGATTACATTGATAGATTTTCATATGTTGAAGCAGCCCTGCATCTCTGAAATGAAGCCTACTTGATCATAATGGATACTTTTTCTAATGTGTTCTTGGATTCGGTTAGCCAGTATTTTATTGAGAATTTTTGCGTGGATGTTCATGAGTGATATAGGCCTGTAATTCTCTTTCATGGTTGGGTCTTTGTGTGGTTTTAGTATCAGGGTAACTGTAGCTTCATAACGGAGATTTGGCAATGACTCTTCTGTTTCTACATTGTGAAATACATTTAGGAGTATAGGTATTAGTTCTTGGAAGTTCTGGTAGAATTCTGAATTGAAACCATCTGGTCCTGCCCCTTTTTTGGAAGAGAGATTTTTGATAACAGTTTCTAAATCTTCGCGACTAACAGGTCTATTTAGATTGTTCACCTGGTCTTGGTTTAGCTTTGGTATATGGTACTTATTTAAAAAAATGTCCATTTCCTTTGCATTTTCCAGTTTTGTTACATACAGGCTTTTGTAGTAAGATCTAATGATTCTCGTATTTCCTCTGTGTCTGTGGTTATGTCCCCCCTTTCATTTCTGATCTTATTTATTTGGGTGTTCTCTCTGTGTCATTTAATTGGATAGGGGTTTGTCATTCTTTTTGATTTTCTCCAAGAACCAACTTTTTGTTTCATTGATTCTTTGGACTGTTTTCTGTGTTTCTATTTTGTTGATTTCAGCCCTCAGTTTGATTATTTCCAGTCTTCTACTCCTCCTGGGCGTGTCTGCTTCTTTTTTTTTCTAGAGCTCTCAGGTGTGCTGTTAAGTCCACCAAAGCTACAGAGAAACCCTGTCTTGAAAAAACAAACAAACAAAAAAAAACTCTTGTTGAATGTGATGATGAACATGTTTAATAGGGCATTTTCCAACTTATAAGAGCAGTTGGATTTCTTGTGGGATTTGCATGTGGTTAGTTGCTCTCCTTCTTTCCGTCATATTTGTGCCATGCCTGGGCCAGTCAAGAACCTTAGTGCTAATTATATAGAAAAGAGGGAGATGTTGGGGACTGCAGACCCTCAGAGCCTGAATTTTCTATAACCCCTTGCCTGCCGGAGTAAAGAACTTGTTTTCCTCTGCTTGCAACTGCTCTGAGCACGAGAAGCTCATAAGTTCCTGATGGTAGGGGAGTGGTTTCTGGTGGGCTTGCAGCTGAAAAATCCTGAGAACTAGGGTGTGGCTATTAGTCAAGGAGAACCCTATATAAGCTGCCCTGGAACACAATAAAATTGGCATTCTTGTTTCAAAAATGACTCACGTCTCTGTCTGTGTCTCTCTGTCTCTGTCTCTGTGTGTGTGTGTGTGTATGTTTCAATCTCTAGCCCCTTGCCTGACTCATGAACTGTCCTGTGGTGTACAGGTGATACTGTACACACTACATAGCACTGACTGGCCTTTAACTGCTACCTAGACAAGGCTGGCCATGAACTCATAGAGCTTTACCTGCCTCTGCCTATGTCTCCTAAATGTTGGGATTACATTCATGGGGTCTTGGTTGACTGATTTTTAAGATAGGACTCACCTTGTATCGCAGGCTGGTTTCAAATTCACAGTAAACTTCTTACCTCAGTATTACAAGTATCATAATTCCAGATGTAAATTAATGTGTTCAATTCTCTTTTCTTTGTTTGTTTGTTTTTCCAAGACAAAGTTTCTCTGTGTAGCTTTGGAGCCCATCCTGAAACTAGCTCTGTAGCTAGTTTGCCTCAAACTCACAGAGACCTGCCTACTTCTGCCCCCCTTCCCGCCACCAGTGATGGAATTAAAGGCATTCTCCACCACTGCCTGGCCTTCTTCCTTGTTTTTAACAAAATAAATATAAACAATGCTCACTGAGTGACATATAGAAGGTGTTCAAAACTGTGAAATCAATTAGCCAATTGTCATTGAAAAGGGAAGAACAATTAAGAAGAATAAACACTTCTTACTGTAAAAATAAATCTATCTGGTGTGGTTATTTGTATGTTTATTGAGAAATTGAGGTAGGAGGTTCAGGAATTCCAAGTTGGTCTCAGCTACAGAGTGAGTTCAAGTGAGCCTGGGCTACACAAGGTTATATATATATATATATATATATATATATATATATATATATATATCTTATATATATATATATATATCTTCTTGAACTTGTCAAGAACAAATTCTTTATCTTCTAAGTTTCTTTGAAATGGTTTTGATACTTACAAGGGCAATTTGAAAGAAAAAAGAAATTAAAAAGGAAGGACATGACTGCTCCTCGGTATGGTGGTTTATCGTAGATAATAGGGAGAGCATAGCCAAAAGCAGGGATATTTGAGATAGTCCAGGGTGACTATGACCCTAACTGGGCCATGTGAGGAGAGCGGGTAGAGGAGAGGAGCCTCCTACCCAGAGGCAAGGCCTGACCCAAGAGACTGGCATAGGCCAAATAGGTGAGGCCAGAGTTGCTGGGCAGGGAGAGAAGGCCATTCCCAATACCTGGGCTGGAGAGTTCAAGGTAGAGCCCAGGAGAGTCCTGTCACAGGTAGAGTCCTAGAAATGCTGTAAGAATCTGGCAGCCAGGGTCTGTTTTGATATGTTAATAAGTACCTTAGTTAATTCTTTGTCCTAGGTTTGAGTGCTAACACAAATAACATGATTTGAATCAAACCGGGTTTTTCAAAGCAGAAAGAAAGTCCAGTTGGTTTTGATTTGGCTAATGATGTAACTGTCCACATTCAAGTTCAAATGAGACTGATTTCTCTGCTTCAGTTTTTACAGTGTGTGTGTGTCTGAAATTTTCAGGCCTGTTTTTAAATATTTATCATAGTAGAAAGCTCAGATAGCACTCTAGGCCCTTTAAAGATAAGTAATTAGAGGCTATTTCTATGACTTTAGCTTTCTTTCTTATTATTTTCATTTCTGTTGTGCATCCCTTAAGGCTCAATTGCTTTTTCCTATAGCTTTCTACTTCCATGCAAAGTTGCAATGATGTAAATCTTCTGTTATTATGGCTAGTAACTTACCACCTGCTCTAGACCCAAATCACCATAATGCTTTCATAGCCATACAACCATCTTATTTCCGGCTTTCTGATTGGTGAGCCTTTGATTCTGTACAGATATATATCTAGCCTGCTTTGCAATAGAAATAGTTTAGGATTTTGCAAAATAACATAGAAAGTGAAAGGAAGAGGCAGTAGTTAAGGTAAATCAAGAAAAGATCATATATTTGTATGAAAGCCATCTGTGATGAGATTTAAGCAAAAAAAGTAAAAGAAAAATGAATTTTTGTCCTTTTGGATGTAAGACAAATATAATCAGAGATCACAAAAAAAATGTTTTTGGACTGTTTTATAATTCAACCCATGTGCCCCACCCTCCACTATTGAATACTGCATCAGAAAAATGTGAATTAAACAGATGGCTAAAAGCTCATTTGATACCTGGGTCTCTGGGTTTTGAAATGGTAATTTAGCAAATCTTAGTTTCGTGCCTGAAATTATTCCAAAGTGTTTGACAAACTCAGTTAAGGGAACAGTCTCCAAAAACCCTAAATTTTAGAAGTAATCCCTTATTTTTTAGCTTTTCTTTTCAAATGTCAATCAATAAAAGCTGAAGTAATCCAACAAAAAGCTTCATAAATCCATACTTCTTGCTCCTAAGAACCTATTTATTCCACAAGTGTTTATCATTCTTCTATCACATAAGTACCATTAGAAGCAGACTTTCCATGTTTGAGACTAGAACCAGCATCTCTACAGCAACAACAACTTCTGTAAGTCTTTTTAAATAATCCCTCAGACCCACTTGATTCAGAGAGCAATAGCAATTCTGCCTAGATAAAAGCATGATTACCATTCTATAGTTATTTTATCCAAATACAGTCACCAGATTTATATAATCAAGTGCAAAAGTCCACACTCAGCTACTCATTTGGTGGTCATCACTGTTACTAAACTGTGGCCCTCAGGATTTGCACATCAGATACATGGCTGATGAAAAGTGACAGCCAGCTGAGGACTTAGTTCAGCCTTGCTCTTACTAGAGAGAGAACATCTAAATGGGAAGACTGGAAGTAATAGTGATTCTTTTTGCCCTTGTCTGGGCTTCAACTCTTTCTGTTGGATTGAAAGAACACAGGCACAGGAGAAAAAAAATACCCTTAATGGAAGTACCAAGTAAAAACTGAAATCATACCATTACTTAGAAAAGATTGTAGCCTGTTGTAGGGTTAAGCCAGCCCCTTGGGGCAAGCCTCGGGTGAGCGTTTACTTATAAATTGGACCCACGGAAGCCAGCGCGGCCCTTCCTGCTTCCTGTCCTCCGCTGGAACCTTGGTTTTGTGAGTCTGATTTTCCAATTAAAGCTGTGTATATATTTCTTTAAAAAAAAAAGATAAAGTCTTTGAAGAGACAGAATAAAGTAAAGTGATAGAGTAAAAATAAGCCACGTAAAAATGGAAAATTCACAGAGAGTCTGGATTCTTTGTATTATTGTGTTTTCTTTAAAATTTTTGACTGTGAAGGAGCTAAGTACAGAGAGACATAATATAGTTACTGATTCACAATACGCAGAAAGAGTTATTTTACATATTGAAACTGCTGAATTTATACCTGATGATACAGAACTAACCTCATTGTTTATTCAGGTTCAAGATTTGATCAGGAACAGGCTTTGCCCTATGTACATAACACACATCCGATCCCATACGGGTTTGCCAGGTCCTCTAACACAAGGTAATGCAGAAATTGATCAATTATTGATTGGTAGTGTGCTACACGCATCTGAATTTCATAAAAAACATCATGTTAATAGCAAAGGTTTGAAGAAAGAGTTTTCTATTACATGGCAACAAGCTAAGGAGATTGTAAAGAAATGCCCTACTTGCTCTTTCTATAACCAAACGCCACTGCCAGCAGGGGCTAATCCAAAGGGCCCCCATAGGAATGAAATCTGGCAGATGGATGTGTTCCATTTGCAGAATTTGGCAAACTGAAGTATGTTCATCACACCATTGACACATATTCAGGCTTTCAGTGGGCAACTGCTTTAAGTTCAGAAAAAGCTCATTTATTAGAAGTCATGGCTATCATGGGTATACCTACACAAATAAAGACAGATAATGGTCCTGCTTATGTCTCTAGGAAAATGAAACGGTTTTTTGACTATTACAATATCAAGCATGTTACAGGTATACCATACAATCGAACTATAAAGGATATGTTGAACAAACAAAAAGGGGTGGAGAACACCCCCAGAAATAGGTTACATAATGCTTTTTTAACCTTGAATTTTCTCAACGCTAATGAGAAGGGAACAACGGCTGCAGAAAGACATTGGATAATGGAAAAGTCTACTGAACTAAATCAACCAGTTTATTTCAAGAATGTGCTGACCTCACAATGGAAGCCAGGAGATGTGCTGCGTTGGGGAAGGGGTTTTGCTCTTGTCTCCGCAGGTGAGGAAAAGTTGTGGATACCGTCAAAATTAATAAAGGTTCGGTTTGAAGAAGAAAAGCCACTTGGAAAAGATAAATAACAATTAATTCACAAGGATGGTGAGCATACTGATGGTAAGGAATACAGATAGGTTGGGGACAGGGTTCTTTTCTTATCTCCACAGGAAAATACTCATCTTCAAAGAATTTAAGAGACCCTGAATATTTAATTACTGATGGATAGAAACTAGTTACGACCCACTAAGGATCAACAATAAAATTCTATACATTCTGTAAGTATTGATTTTTTTTATGTTTGTCTTATTGAACACTTCTTTATAAATATGTAGAGCTGGTTTTGGAGTTGGACTATGGCTCAGTCCCTCTTCAATTCCAAGCCTGTTGATAAGAGATATCTCAGAGTTTCTGTCTCAGGTCAGGAACCATGAAATGGGACAGAATAAGAATAATTACATACTTGATAAACTTTCTTTGCCTTTCCTCATATCTGTGTCTTTCTTTATATGTCAGTATATGTCCTTGTTGTTAATGTTTAAACTCCCCATAACAAGCAACAAATTTTCCTACAGTAATCTTTGAAATTTCCAGGATGAAGATGGGGCCCCACAACATCAACTCAATCTGGTTTTTATGACATCATGATTATTTTTTAAGCGCTAACTTTAGACCTGTTTTTTGGTACCAACTACACGAGACAATTTCGAATGGTACACATTTTTGACAACACTCTGGCCGGACCTTCTCAAAACGCTCAGAGACTAGTTATAATTTTTTTAGGTCAAAGGTTAATTTGGGAATTTTACCATCATTTGCTTTCACAGGAGCCCCTACGAAGAACGTCACCCTCATGTCAGCTAGAAGCAATTTTTGAGAACGACGTCCCCTATCCCAACAGAGTTTGCCCTCAGGGTTAGGGACATCTTTTATTGGTTGGTTTAGGGTTGAGGGAATGGGGAGATATTTTATGGAATTAGGGGTATTAAAAAAGGGGGGGATTAACTGGTTTGATGGGATGATTGGTATTTGTGATTTACTGTTTTTAAATATTTATTTATTTATTATGTATACAATATTCTGTCTGTGTGTATGTCTGCAGGCCAGAAGAGGGCACCAGACCACATTCCAGATGGTTGTGAGCCACCTTGTGGTTGTCGGGAATTGAACTCAGGACCTTTGGAAGAGCAAGCAATGCTCTTCATCACTGAGCCATCTCTCCAGCCCCTGTTTTTAGAAAATTATATTGGTACTGTTTCTTGTATATTGATATATTGAATATTGAATGTGAGTGTTCCTACCTGTTGAAATAGGAGCAGCCGGGGCTGCGTCCCCAACACCCCAGCTGCCTGCTCGGCTAGCT
>JABTXL010020106.1:631694-724395 GCA_025134845.1 Neodon shergylaensis | reverse complement strand
ACTTGAACCTAGAGTGGCTCCCAGGAGCCCAAGGCGAGGTCCCCAGTCAGTTCCTTGGGCAGCTGAGGATAGGGAACCTGAAATGACTCTATTCTATAGCCATACTGATGATTATCTTGCATATCACCATAGAACCTTCATCAGGTGATGGATGGAGATAGTCACAGAGACCCACAAAGGAGCACCGGACTGAGCTCCCAAGTTCCCAATGAGGAGCGGAAGGAGGGAGAACATGAGCAAGGAAGTCAGGACCACGAGGGGTGCACCCAACCACTGAGACAGTGTGGCTGATCTATTGGGAGCTCACCAAGGCCAGCTGGACTGAGACGGAAGAAGCATGGGATAAAACAGGACTCTCTGAACATGGCGAACAATGGGGGCTGATGAGAAGCCAAGGACAATGGCCCTGGGTTTTGATCCTACTTCAAGTTTGGGCCTTGTGGGAGCCTAGACAGTATGGATGTTCACCTTCCTAGACATGGACGGAGGGGGGAGGACCTTGGACTTTCCACAGGGAAGGGAACCCTGACTACTCTTTGGACTGGAGAGGGAGGGTGAGAGGAGTGGGGGGAGGGGGAGAAGGGTGGGAGGAGGGGGAGGGAAATGGGAGGCTGGGGGGAGGCGGAAACTTTTTTCTTTTTCTCAATAAAAAAAAAGAACTATAGATGGGAATCTCAGAAAGTAAAAAAAAAAAACAATCTCACCAGTGCTTTCAGACTCTTCAGAACCTTAGGAAGCTAGGAAGTGTAATTTTCTTTCTCACCCAAATGGTAGCTCCTCTCAGTTTTCTTATTTCTGGTTTATAATTGGAGCCACAAAAAATGAAAGTTGCATGCTTTTGTAGACTAGTCAGAATTGCCCTTGTTTTCACTAGTGACTATTGTTAGTAATGTTGAAGTGTCAATAAAAAGACAAGAATCTAAACTATCCACTTTTATAAAGTGTTACTATTTGTAATGCCAAATTCTCTTCACATATGACAACTTCAACTCTTAGCCCCACTGGTCTCCACAGAGGACAGATTCTCTTTGTTCCTAATGTTTCCACACAATTCACTTGGCATAATGTGCATTAAAATAGGTATTCATTCATTTATTTTCATGCAAATATGGTAATGAACATATTCATTCAAATGTCTATTATTGGAGCCTATAGATACTAAGGGAAGTGATGAATCTTTCAATTCTTTTTGATGTGCTATACCAGTTTTCTTGGTATTCTATAAATTTTGTTAATAGTGACTCAATTATAATCAATTCTAAATACAGCAACTTTCAGGATATATAATATAAATAGGAAGTACTGGAATAGATGAGCCAAATTTTCATCATCTCTCACTCCATGCTGCTCTTTGTTAGCAGTAATGCATTACTGAGATGATGTGTTGCGATTCCTACATTTCTATCCTACTGTTATTTATATCAAATCTTTGGGAGAACCTGCTACATGCACAATCTTGTACTAAACAGAGGAATATAGAGAAGGCTGTGGCTAGGTGCCTGCCCTCATGAATCTGATTTGGATCTTTCATATCCTCTATAGGTGCCTATATTTAAAAACAAACAAACAAAAACCCAACGTTAGTTCCAGCTGATGATGCTGTTGGAAAGAGTTTGAACATCTGAAGGTTGGGCCTAGTTGGAGAAAACGGTCATCTGCTGGCTCTGTCTACCTGACCACCTTAATGTTCAGTGTTGGTCCACCACATGCATCCTTCCATGACGGTCTGCAGCAGGGCCAGGAGCGGTAGACCATGGACAGAAACCGGGACCTGTGAGCCAAAGTGAATATCTCTTCCTTTCAATTGTTTATTTCTATATGAACTATGTGACCATAGTGACAAAAAGCAGACTAACACATTTGCCATCTGGCTAACTGGAAAAAAAGATTATACTTTAGTAATAATTAACAGTCAAAGGCTTAAATAGCAACAGAAAATCACTGTTCATGTGAAATTTCAAACTGTTTCACAATCAGCAGGAGTTGTGACCTCTGCTTCCTCAGTTAATGAGAAAGCAAACCAGGCCTCCCTTGAGCAGCTTCTCATAGCTGAAGGACACTTACCACAAAATGGTTTCACAAGCTACATACCATGACAACACAAACATATCCCTCAGTTTTCAAACGGCACTGAAAAAATATTTCTGCTTCACTTTTAAAAAGTCTAAATGCCTTTTCAAATAGTTCCTGCATTGTACACCTTGCTTTTGACTTTCAAAAACATTCCTAACATAATTTACCAATGAATAATAATTCAAGAGTTCTGATACTGCTGTAGAGGAAAGTGCTTATGCCTTTACAGGGATCAACAAAGAGTGTGAGAAGTCAAAAGACGTAGTCTCATATGGCAGATCCTTCCTATTATTTTCATCCCCATTTAACTAAAGAAAAAATGTGTTTCAACCATATTCTCCAAATACAAAGAAAGTATATCTGCTGTCGGTGGCATGACCTAAAACCAGGTTGAATTAATTAGTAGTCATCATCAACTGTCATCTGGCCTCATTTTATAGGCTGTAAGCACTTCTCAGTACAGTACAGCAGCTGAACTTGAACCACGACATTTTAGGTTCACTGAGCCTGAGCTAAAGTGACTCAATCTATATCCTTAGTCTGTCACATCCCAAACCTCTTTACTTGCGACAACAAAGGCCACCTTTAACTTCCTACCACACTATATACATCTGTGATTTGTGGAGACAAATACAGATTCTAGGGACCTGCTTTTACCTACTCTGATACCATGCACATGGGCTGAAGGCCCTGAGCATATGCATTTACAAATGACCCCCATGCAACCCTCAGGCTCACTAACCTACACTTTAGCTAGAAGCTATTGCTCCTTTCCTGAACATGTGCCCTCTTTTCTTGTTCAAAGTTCTTACTAGCCATCCCCATAGTTGGGAAAATCCTTTCTCTTTCCAATTATAAGTCTTTATTTGTCCTTCAGGCTCCCACATCCTCCTCCAACTGAATATGTTTTTCCCTTCAAGGGACTAAAAAGCATTTTGACTTTTAATGGTACTTATCAGACTCTGCTTTATCACATTCTTATTCCCCATCTATTTCCTGATGCCTCTACCATAGCAATTACTTTAAAATTGTGTGAAATGGATTGATTTCTCTTCTTTCAACTATTTGGGAAATTCCCTGCACAAAATCTGTTTGTCTGTCTATATAACAGAGAAGCTTTCATCCCAGTATGTGCTGGTTCCTTTCTCTGTCTGACTGTACTGTGTATATTCCTGTGGAGCTCTCCCTGGGTTTCTGTCTCTCTCTCTTTGTTTTTTTTTTTCTCTACAACAACACAACTCCTTCCTACCTCTATGTGGCACTGTCCATCTGTCTGTATCTGTCTCATGGTCTTTTCGTTGTTATTGTCGGTAAAACATTTTGATTTTTTTTATTTTGCCTTCCTCTGTCTGTCCATTTCCCTGTCCCCTTTTAACTAACAGGTAAATTACTAAAGATCTTGCAAAGATTTTCTTAAATTGTAACTCAGTGTGCACTGTTACTGGGCCATTTGAAGTTGGAACTCAGAGGCTAACATCTGAAGATCATGCCCTGTGAGAAAAGTTCTTTCTAGGCAAAATTACACACAGCATCTACAGTGGGAAATGTGAATTGGAATCCTCAGATGCTTTCGTTGCCTAACTTTCATAATAAAGCATAATGATTAAAAAATAAAGGTGACCCACAACAGCTCATCACAGTAACAAGGCTAATTTCTTTCAAAGAAACAGGTGTGCCAGAGAACAAACAAAAATTCTATAACGTTAGCCTGGCATAGTGGCACACATGTTTTATGCCAGCACTAGAGAGACAGAGACAGACTAATCTCTGAGGGTATGAGTCCAGCCTGATCTACCTATCAAGTTCCAGAGTTGATAGGTAGAAGGGGAGGGAAGAGTTGGGAGGAAAAGAAGAAGGGAGGAAGAAAGGGAGGAAGAGAGGAAGAGAGGAAGAGAGGAGGGAGAAGGAATTTATTATAGTTTCCTACAGTCTATGGTCCAGCTAAGACTATATAGTGAGACTGCCACATGCTCACCCCCCCAGAACATTATTGGACAATATAGCACCTTGCCCAAGAGACTGAAGATTCATGTGTAAATTTAAATAAATTAAAATGCATTATAATACATTATATATAAATGTATATACATTATATATAATGTATATAAAATACATTATAATGCATTATATATAAATTAAAATACATTATAATAATGCCAACTAAAATTCTCAATGTCTACTGTGAAACATATGTCTTAAATAAATTAATTTATTGAATTGTCATTTTACAGGGATGAAAACAGAGGTTGAGGGTGGTTAATTAACTCTGTGATAGCTATCCTCAAAGGGTGAAGCTTGAGTTTGAACTCATATATAGTATCATTCCAACGTCTGGGCTTCTAACCACTCCAGCAATTTTCAAACTTGTGAGCTCTTAGGAATCCCTTGGGTGCTCATTAAACCTTCACGTTATTGAACCTCATCCTAAATGCTCCAAGTTCCCGAGTCCGATTGTTTCACAAACAATGCAGGTGATTTTTGACTGTTAGAACTGCTTGAGAAACTGCACTAAACAGCTTCTCTAACCACGGCATAAAGCTTGAGAGAGTTACATACACTACCTTTTCAGTGACTTTGCCACACAGAGAATCCAAATTAGCTTTAGATTCTTCCTTAATCTATTGCTTAAGTGTACAAAAGCACTCAACTTGAGGAAATCACAATTTTACCCAAAGTCAGGGAAGAAGTGGCATTTTAATGGTAGTGTTATTGTAGAGAATAGAATCCAGGGGCTGGAGGACTGGTTCAGTGGCTGAAAGCACTTGTTCTTTCAATGAACCTGTGTTCAGTACCCAACATCCATGTGGGACAGACAGAACCATTTCTAGTTCCAGTTCCAGTTTTAGAGAATCTGGCATCCTTGGGCACCTGCATTCATGTGCACACACCTACATATAACTAAAAATGATTAAGAGAAAGCTTAGAATAAAATTAATAGACTCTACTTCAAGGTGGAAAACACAATCATCTCCTACCTTAAGAGTTAATTGGGTGGGTCAAGGACCGGGTCAAGGGACCACTCCTTAGGAATATGGATGAAGCTAACCCAGGAAGACAAGCCCGCCTTCAATCATGCTAATGCGGAATAACCAATGAGATATTATACATTTTCTCCTCTTAATTCCTCTATGTACAAGCTCTACCTCCTTTTAGCCCTTCCCCTACTCCAGACATGGACTCTCAAAACCACCATGAATTCTAGTTAGGTTCGCTCTCTCTGATACTTTGGGTTCACTTACTCTTTATCTAAAGCTGCCTGGCTACCTACTACCTCCAGGCAGACTTCCATGTAGATTATCTCAGATACCATAGCCTTTCTTCTGCCTCTTTTCCATTCTCCTCCACCAGGCAGCTACCAGATTTAAAACTTACCAAAGCTGGGGTGTTTGTCTTTTAAACTCTAATAAAATTATTCCCCAGCTTCTGAATTTGTTAAATTCTTTTATGAATGAGATTGAGAAACCTAAGAGGAGACCCTAGTTTCTCTGGTATCATCTGGTAACCCAGACAGGACTGCCAAATGCCTGCTAACAGAGGCATGGGAATAGCAGGAGACTCTCCTCTTTTATAAGGCTATACTTACAACAAATTGGGAAACAGTATTCATTACTTTTCTCATCTTTGTGACAGATCATCTAACAAGGCAAATGAAGATAGGAAGGATATATTTTGGCTCCTGTTTGAAGGCACAGTTGGTGATACTGAGGAAGATATGGTGTGGGGAGCAGCTCTCAGCTGTGTCAGTGAATATGAGGCTGAGGGACTGGGGTCAAAAATGGACTGGGTTATATCTCTCAAGACATACTCCCCAGTAACTCACCTTCTCCAACTAGGCCTCACTTCAAAAATGTTCCACAACCTCCCAAAACAACACTACCAGATTGGGACCAACTGTTTAAACGCACGAGCCATGGGGACGTAATAGATCCAAATTATAAAAGGGCTAACAGCCTTCTGAATAAAGTCACACCACGTAGGTGGTGACTATTTTACCCTTTTAGATTCAGCAAGACTTTAATTAATGGAAGGGTCTGACATTATTAATTATAAACATCTAGAAAATGAGTAGGTTGGAAGCACAAATTCAAAGACATACATGTAATGAATTGAATGACAGGCTCTTTACTACATAATTTACTCAAATATTCACATTGAATGTGCACAATGTACTTACGATGTAGCTCCTTTTATTTTCTGCATTTTATAGGTGCTGAGACAAATGCCCAAAGAAATGAACTCTTCAGGATTTACAATTCCAACTCAAGTTTGTCTGCAATGTGTGCCCTGTACAGCCTCTGTTTCTGAGTCAAAGAAAACTTTCAGTAAATTCAGTGAAGAAAGATCCCTGGTGATAGATATTAAAAATATTATGGGATATTGAGATGTTTTTGGGAAAAAAAACTATTTAATGATCATTCCATTGAAGACAAAGAACACGATTTTGCCACAAAACTATCCCATGGTTTCACTTGTAAAGATACATCAATGTGATCCACTAAAAGATTCCCTATGTTCTTTGTTACTCTGTTTATTAGCAATTAATTTTTCACTCATTTAGGGTAGGGTAAAATTTTCATCAACTGAAATTTTCTAAATTTATATACTTTAAGATATAATAAAAAATCCTCACAATGCTGAAAAAATTCCCCAAATTAAAAAGATAAGAAAAAGGAAGACATTCTTTTTTCTGTCTTGAATTTTTTCCTATTCTAGATATCTTTCTTTTAATTATGCAAAGAGGAATAATGGCTATGTCATATATAATAAAAATGCCTCTAAAATAGCAGTACAAGATATTTGATACATAATATAAGTACTCAGATATTTGAAAAGCTATTAAGGTTTTATTTCAGAATATGTAATTTTGGTAGTGCATTATGAGTACTTATAATTTCCAAATTTAGAAATCCTTTATTTTACAAACTGAACAAGTTATAATAAGTCTGAACATTTTTATACTTCAGTTTTTAAAAAATGAGCGATTATGAAAATGGCTAAATGCACTACATTCATCATTAACTGAATCATAAAACTTAAGAAGAACATACTTACATGTTCCTGGTGTTTACTTATAAATCCTTCTTTTGTATTTTTGGTTACGCAATAACACAGATAGGGTAGAAATTTAAGGAGCAAATAATGGCTGTTCCTCTTTTTTCCATTTCCCTCATTTTCATTCACAGTACACAAATTCTTTCAAATAATTTGAGTTTCAGTTCTGTATAAGCTAATGACTCATGTGCTAATAAGACTTTTTCTGTAATAAAAATCTATGTACCTATCATCCAGCTACAAAAATAATGAGTGCCTTGTCAACAGTGCTTCATCTAGCAATGCTTTCCATTTTCCCCTGTAGTTTCTTTTCCTTATTGCTTTTTTATCTCTGTACCACCCAGCTTTCAGTGCAAGAACTAAGTCTAACTTCTAGCCCTGCCATGTGGCTATTTTACACCTTGTTCACTTCCTGGAAACTTTATTTTGGTTCTGTTGCTTGCAGAAGAAACAATTTTGATTGCTAGAAACAGGAATGAGAACTTGGAATGTATAATATTGAGCCATTTTTCATAAGTAGTATTCACTGTTTTATATTTTGCCATAATTGAAACTGCAATAAACTGCATGTACTTTATAATGATCAAAGTAATGAGTAAGTCCATTGCCCAACATGGTTTTGTGCTGTCATTTTGCTGCTTTTGTTCTTTTTTGTTAGGTGCTCAGATTGAACCCAGGGCCTTACACTTTCAAGGCACACATTCTGCCACTATGTTCTACCTACAGATCCTGAAAAATACCCTATTAGGTCATCCTGTCTTACCCTGAACCATTGCCCTACTCAGGGACCTGCCGAATCTATCTGATTTATTTTCATTTCTTATAGTTTTAAATTTATGTAAGCTTACATACAATTTGTTTTTGGTCTGACTTCTTTCATTTAGTATACTTGCTTTGCGATTCATTTATGTTATTTTGTGAATTCACATTTTTTTCATTTCGTGTGTTAGGTCATTGTACATTGACTAGCTATAAAATACAACTGGATTATTCTCAGTTTTGTGCTATTATAAATAAATCCATTACAGACAGTTCTTTTCCGCACATAATTTTTATTGGTAAGTCCAAATTGGCAGAATTACTTGATTGTATGCCAGACATATATTTATATACCTATATTGTTAAGGAACTTGCCAAACTATCATTCATATCAATAGTATAGAAAGCGTCAGTCCCCCACATCCTTACATACTTGTTATGATCAAGCTTTTTAATGGTAATCACTATTTTACTCTTTGTTCTTTTGGGGGACCTGCCACCAAGATCCCAAATAAATACATGGAGGTTTACTCTTGCTTATGAATACACAGCCTTAGCTTGATTTATTTCTAGCCATATTTTCTTTACTTTTTTGCCTTTGGTTTTTTTTTTTTTTTTTTTTTTTTTTTCGGAGACAGAGTTTTTCTGTGTAATAATCCTGGCTGTCCTAGAACTCACTTTATAGTCCAGGCTGGCCTCGAACTTACTGAGATTCACCTGCCTTTGCGTCCCAAGGGCTGGGATTACAAGAATACACCACCAACACCCTAGACAGTTTTTCTTAAATTATCCTGTCTACCTTTTGTCTCTGTGCTTTTACCTTTCTCTCTCTCTCTCTCTCTCTCTCTCTCTCTCTCTCTCTCTCTCTCTGTCATCTCTCTTTCCTTTACTCTGTGGCTTTCTGGGTAGTTAGTAGCTGGCCACTGGAGTCTTCCTTTTCTTGTTCCTCCTTCTCCTCCCAGATTTCATCTTCTATTTATTCTCTCTACCTGCCAGCCCTGCCTATCTTTTTTTCTGCATTGTTATTGGATGTTCACCTCTATATTAGTCCAATCAAGTGTTTTAGATGGGCAAAGTAACACAGTTTCACAAAGTTAAACAAATGAAACATAAAAAATGCAACACATCTTTGAATCATTAATCAAATATTCCACAGCATATTCCTCAATATATACTACATCACTGTAGTTTGCCCTATACTTTATAACTAACTAGTAATATTAAACAGTTTCTCTCATACTTAGGCATTCTTTTCTTTGTTGAAATGCCTTCAAATTCTTTTCTTATTTATAGCAGGAGGATTTTAGCACAATCTCAATTTCACTAATTCACTAAAAATCACAAAACTCCAAAATAGGTTTTACTCATGACTAACATTTGCCTCTGGAAAACTAAATAATACGTAGGGAACAAGTATCCTGAGCAAATGTGTATTTTTGACAAGGGAATGGTCATGTCAAGGACACCAATGTCTTGACCAGCCACGTGCGAGAGGCAAAGCCTTCCTTGAGTGAGGTTCAGAGGGATGGCAAAGCCTTCCTCTGGTCTGAGTTGACAATGTGTGCATAAATGGCTACCATAGCATTCTGCCTGTGCATGATGACAGTCTGAAGACTCCTCCTGTGCAGAGACTTCTCCTATAGAAATTAGCTAAACCTGTTCAATTGTATATAATAACTCCATCTCTTACTGTATATATATATATATATATATATATATATATATATATATATATATATATATATAATGAGCCTGCCTCCTTGCTCAGTTGTATGAAATAACACTGCCTCCCTGTTCAACTGTATATAAGAAGCATGCTGAGCTTCCAGGATATGGTAGTTCATCCAACAGAGCAAGGCCATCCAGCTTGATAAAAGTATTTCTATACATGTCCTCTTGTTTTCTCCCTTCCATTCCCTATCACAGTTAGGTCAATTGCTGAGGCCATTCGAGGTTGCAATAATAGTACAAATGAAAATGTGAAAGAAGTGACTGTTGCATGCAGCCCTGAGTATTTCAGGCAGAGGTTGTGAAGTCCTTTCCAATATGGAATCTTACCAGACATTTTCTCTCTTTTATAATAATATACAGAAGCTTTTATATAATATGTAAAAAAAATTCACTGATTGTGAACTGTGTGGATATATTTTATAAAAACTCTCAGTACACATTAACCATTTTTTGGTGGTTTGAATAAAAATGGCCTCCATAGGCGCATAGGGAGTGCCACTATTAGGAGATGTGGCCTTGTTGGATAGGTGTGTCCTTGTTGAAGGAAGTATGTCACTAGGTGGTGGGATCTGAGGTCAGAAATTCAAGCCAGGCCCAGTGGCTCAATATCTCTGCTTCATGCAGATCCAGATATAGAAGTCAGCTACCTCTCCAGAACCATATTTGCCCACATGCCACCATGCTTCTCATCACTACAATAATGGACTAAACCTCTGAACTGTAAGCCAGCCTCCATTAAATGGTTTCTTTGATATGAGTTGTCATAGTCATAGTGTCCCTTCAGAGCAATAAAACCTTAAGACACCATTCAAGTCTGAGGTTTTCATAGCAGGCTGGTTCCACAATGGTTTTATGCACACTAAGCCATGGTAACCAAAGCACAGGACTCCAACAATGATTTCTGTGAAAGCAGTCTGGACAGCATAGTATAATACAGTCCAAAGCTCCTGTTATACCCTATCTTAGTCACTGTGCTATTGCTGTGAAGAGACAACATGACTAGTCACTTCATAAAAGAAAGCATTTAACTAGGGGCTTGCTTACATTTTCAGAGGGTGAGTCCATGAACATCATGGTAAGGAACATGGCAGCAGACAGGCACTGTGGGACTGGAGCAGTAGCTGGAAGCTTACATCCTGATCCTCAAGTTGGAGGCAGAGAGAGAGAGAGAGAGAGAAAGAGAGAGAGAGAGCGCAAGGACTGAGTCATGTGGGATTTTGAAATCTCAAAACCCTTTCTTAGTGACACACCTCTTCCAACAAGGCCACACCTCCTAATTCTTCCCTCCTTTCACAGACTCCCCAGCCACACAATTCAGAGCTGCCTGCTGGAACTGGAATCTGGCTTCCTACTTGAATTATATTTGCATAAGGTTTGACTTGTTTGTGCTTTCCTTTGTGGCAAAACAAACAAACAAATACTTTCTTTTCCTTAAGAATCTCCAGAAGAAGACATTTAAACAAAAATCTTAAACCAGACACGGTGGTACAGGCCTGTAATCCAGGAGATAGAAGAAAAAAAGATCAGATGTTCAAAGCGAGCCTCGGTACATAGTGATTTTGTGGCCGGTTGAACTACAAGAGACCCTGTTTCAGAAAATAAACAACAAAACCAACCATACTAATAAATACCTTTATCATAATAATTTCCTAATACTCAGTAACCAGCCTGTGTTTAGAATTTCTCAAGTCTTCAAAGAATATTCTTGTTTATTTAATCAGGACCAAATAATATTAGCATGTAGTATTATTTATCTCTAGTAATCTAAATAGTTCATTTAACCTCATTTCCCCTGTGACATTTTGAATTTGTCTGATTATATCGTCAGGAAGTTTTTAATGTGTTTCTCTGACCCTCCATTTCCAGTAACACTGCTATTTATTGATTTATTGACTTTTCACATTATACAGTTACTCTGATATGAGATTAGCAATATGACTGTCGACTTCCATGTCAATAATCATTATCTTGAGAAATGGGATAAACATGGATAATTTTTGGAAGAATTAATACATATAAGTATTTGCCTCTTGCCTTGATTTAATGTTAGTTCTTCCATGAACTGCCATATTTTTCAGTAAACTAGATTTTATATAAAGCAATATTAGGGAGATTGTAGAAAACAAGAATCAGGGGTATGTGTCAGAATTGACCCCTTTGAATAAAGGAATGAAGATAGAATGACTGCTGTGCCTGTATTCAACTGGATAAATAAAGGGGCTGTTTTCTAAAACAGAAGATGTGGAGTAGGCTCAGATTAGAGGTAGTGAATAAAAAAGGAAAGTAAAATCAGCTTTGAACATTGAGACAGGGGATATATTTATCAGTCAAGTGAGGGTATTTAGTATACAACTGGAGGTATGGATCTGAGCTTCAGAAGAGACAGACAGGCTGTAGACATGATTGTGATAAGCAAACAGGTAAGAGCTGAAGGCATGAGTATGAGTGATATTACCCAGGGGATGTGCACGAAATAAAGAAAAATACAAAAGCAAAACCCCAAGGAGTTTCATGCTGTGAGGAAGCAGAAGCAATCCATCATCACAGGGTGTGGTAAGTACCACTCAAAGACAAAATTAAGATACTCCAGTGACTCAAAATGGCATTGGTTACCTTGCGATCAGATACTGCATAAAGGGCTTTAGTTCTATTTGGGTATTAAGGAATGTATGGGAGGGTGTGAATGGAATTGGGGCAAGAAAACAGTCTTCTATTTTACAAGGAAGACAAAGAACTTCAAATGAGAAAATCCGCAAGCTCCTTCAGCCGTGTATCCTACTGTTTGAGCAGTTTTCCTCAAAGTGTGGTCAACAGTTCACTGGTATGAGAGAATCACATAGGGCATTTATCAAAATGAATACTATGTATTAAATTTTGTACAAAGCAATCGAAGGTGTGACCTTGGAACAAGTAGTTATAGTGAAATGGGCTTAATGACTTTGGAGTTGATGAGTTCAAAGAATTAGGACCTTAACTTTGCCAGCATTACCAAGAAGATAGTTGGAAAATCAAGGATTTGGAGAATGGATGTTTTGAAAGAATATAATTGACCTGATATGTTTTTCTTTATTTAAGCTAGAAAATGAGCCAAATATGCCAAAGAAGAGTAGCTATCCTCTAAGTCAGCCTCACATTACTCAGGAAATACACAAGGTCAACTTCATGAAAGAGAAATAAAAACTTGATTAGTTAACTGGGTGTGGTCATTAAAACAGTTATGACAAAAACAGTCATGAATTAGGCTGGCTTTTCTTTCTTTCCTTAGCTTCTTATATGACACTTTCTCAGCCTTTCCTTATGAACTGATCATACCTAAAATTACCAAGTGCTTGCTTTACAATCCATTAATAATGTTGGAGATATAAATTTCCATGTTTTCTTAATTTTTATCCTAAAAAAGATTTGTTTTCAATTTGCCTGTTACTTTCCAAAGACAGAGAAAAAGATGACATGGAGTTAGATGGAGGGAGAGGTGGAGAGTATCTGAGAAGAGATGGAGGAGGGGAAACAGATCAGAATATATTCTCTGAAAATAATTATTTGCAATAAAAAGGGAAAAATTAAAATAAAAAAATCTACTGTTAAGAAAAAATGTTTAAAGAAATATGCATCACTATAAGTTTAGAAATGTGTCGTTTGGCAGAACATCTTGAGCTAAGGAAGTCATGAATTAATGTTGTGTCTTTATGGCATCATAGAGCTTTGCTCTCACATTAAATTGATATTATACATACATACACACACATATATAATACATATATATGTATGTATGTATTCTACTGTGATGAGAATCTGTCTTCTGAGAAATCTGCTAATGTGCTTTCTTATTGTGTCAGAGAAGCTATCTATATGACCTTCCAGATTTAGGCACATCATGTTAAAAATATGCTATTGAATTTGCTAACCTTTTGGTTTCAGAATAAGTCAACGTTCTTAGTCATTCCCTGCAACTTCTGGAAAAAATATCTAAAAACAATTATCCTCTTTGAAAGCAGTATTATACCTGGCTCTCTCCTGAGATACAATTAATTTAATTCTTACTTTAAAATAGAACATATAGAATGATAACATTTTGTTTTATCTTCACAGATATATCAATTTTGTTTATAAGTCATTGGTTTCTAAGATAAATTTACTGAACCACAGATTGTGCTATTAAGTTAGTAATGAATAAGAAGCAGATGGCATGGCCTCTATCAAACAGGAATTAGAAGGCTCTTTAGGATATGTAAGCGATATAAAGGGGAGGTAAGCTATCACTTATGTTTTAATACTTTTATTGGTTGATATAGGAGATAAGAAATTGTAGAAGATAGAAAGAATAAAAAGCAAGAAAGAATAGAAATAAGGAAAAAAGAAGTGAAAGAAGAAAAACAAGCAAAGAAAAAAGAAAAAAAGGAAGTAAGAAAGAGCTGTGAAACTCAAAGGAAAACCAGAGGATCATGAACTCTGAGATTATGTGCAAATTTCTAAAGGGAAAGACAGTAAAGCAAAGAAACACTGGATCACTATAGAGTTACATTTTTTAGAACATATACTAATATTCCTATAGGACCATGACATTTATTTTTCATTAAAAAATCCAATAGTTATCAAAACAACCTTGCAGTGATTTTATTAGTTTACCAACTATTGTATTTGTTAAGGTCCCTTTAAGAGACAAGCCACACCCACTCCCTCCCCATCTGCTGAGGCAGGCTGATCTTCAGCTTCTGGCCTGAGCTCGCTCTCTTTTCCATCTTCCTCTTGGAGAGGCAGCTTGCTTCTGCCTCTCTCCCCACTTCTCTGCTTCCCCCTTCTCTGTCTCTTTTTCCTCTTCTCTCTCTCTCTCTCTCTCTCTCTCTCTCTCTCTCTCTCTCTCTTTCTCTCTCTGCCCTCCCTTCCCCCACCCATAACCACCTGAATAAATTTTCAACCTCACTCTGCAAGTCGTGTCTATCAATGTCTCTGTCTTCTGCACACCCGCCATGTGTCTCCCTGCCTGGGACCAGCCACTGCTTGGGGACCAGCAGCCATCTCTGCCTGGGAATGGCTGCTCCACATGGCCCGCTACCACCATTTGGGACCTATCACCATTTGGGACCTACAGCATTTCTGCTGCCTACTGCCGCTGGGGATCTTGTAGCATTTTTTTAAAAAATAGAGTATTAACAGCTAGCATCACCCAGAATGTTACACGAAGTGGGTGGCTTAAACAACAGATAACTATTTTCTAACAATTCTGAGGGGTAAAAGTCCAAGGTCAAGCAGTGTGGCTTTTTTCTGAAGCCTGTGTTTTTGGTTCCCAGATAATTGTTTCCTTGTGTCTTCACAAAGTAGTTCTCTGTGTGTGTCCTAATTTTAAATTTTTCTCTTCATATAAGAACACAAGTCATATTTGATTTGAACTACTTATTTTAACTTAATTAATTACCTCTTAAAAGACCCCATCTTTGAATACTGTCATATTTTTAAATACTAAGTTTAGTATTTTGGCAGAAACTATTTAATGCATAATACTCATTACATCAGATTTTCACACCCATTAACACAAAAATTCCATATATGCATATATAATAATTTTTTTTATTTTTTTATTTTTAAATGTGTAGCCCAGGCTGGCCTCGAACTCGTGATCCTCCTGCCTCTGCCTCCTTCAGCAAATCCTACCGGCGTGCACCACCACAACCGGCTATAATAAATTTTTTAAATGTACTTATTTGTTTGTGTGTATTTACTTATTCTATGTGCACATGCATACACCATGGTATAAGTGGGGAATTGAGAGGACAACTATTTCAAGTCAGTCTTCATGCTAAACTATATACTTCAAGCCAGTTGACCCATTACCTTTGAACCAATTTCCCTGCCTTTTCTACCCGTTTCACCTTAGGAGTGTTGGGCTTACAGATGTACACAAACAAATTTGGATCGTTGTGAGTCTGGGGATTAAGTTGGGTAGTCAGGCTTATACAGTTATTGCTTTTATTCTATGATCCCCCTCCGGGGATAAAATCAGTTTATGAGTTACCATTTTATAGGTCTTATACAGCTGTATCTGGTGAGGTATGCCTTTAATCACTGCACTTAGGAAGCAGAGGCAGGGAGATATCTGTGAATACATGGCCAGCCAGAGCTTCATAAAAAGACTTCATAAAAAGTCTCTCAGTAAATAAATAAATAAATAAAAATAAAAAATAAAAACCTGTCCTTTAAAATAAAGGTCTCAACCCCCACCATCCATTGACCTCTGCAACCTGCAAGTCCCAATCCACCCCCCAAACCCTTGAAACCCATCATTTTCACAAACCATTCCCCAAGGTATCAGCTGCCCCCAAGGCACAGGTTCCACCTGCACTGATTAGATAAAGTGGTGAGTGACTTTCCTGGATGGTCCTGCTCTCTAGGCCCTAGGCAGTCAGGCACATCCTGTTGCCTCCCCCTCCCATTGCAGCCACAGCAGCTGGTGAGATGCTAAGACTCCTCTGGGCAGACAGCCCTACCACCGCCACCACCCTACCCCATCACAAATTGTTCCAGCAAGACTGGCAAGGCACCAAAATACCTTGTTGTATAAGCCTCTGGATATGAGGTCTGATTCATTCTCTATCTTCTTGGCTCATTGGGTACTGACATACTCCTATGGGGGAGGTATCAGTCTTTAGTCCCACTACTACTGGGGGAATTCTCACTGCCATTCCCATACCCCCAGTGTCTGCCCAAGCCTTAGGAAATGTCACTAACCATTCCTTCATGTCAGGGGTCTTTGCCTGACTTGAGAGCTCATGTAGTCGATGCACTTCTTTGAGTCTTAGGGCCAATATCATGGAGGTGGGAGTCTCCTCCAGCCTGGTTCAAGTAAACCTGATCTGGGCCTTCAACTATTTTAATAAGTCTCTTCCTAATAAAGGCGTGGGATACTCAGGAATAACAATGAAGGAATGAGTCATTTGTACTCTCCCCAAATCTACAGTTCGTAAGGTGGTCCACGAATATTGTTTCTGTCTAGTTGCTCCAATTACTATAGTCTTTGTATTCTTTAGCATGCAGACCTCCTGTGCCTGTTGCAGCCTGAGAACCAACCTTTGGCTCCTCCTAAAATCTATCCTGAGATTGAGGAGCCACATGAATGGCAGAGCCCTCTACAACCCCCTATCTGTGGCCCCAGATGCCTGATCCTGGTGCTAGTGGTGGCGCGAGGGGGGGGCGTGGGGGGGCGTGGGGGGTGACAGGCAGATCAGGTTTACTCGAACCAGGCTGGAGGAGACTCCCTCCATGATATTGGTCAGTCTTGCTGGAACACTCCCTTGTTGCCCATCAAAAAGCCTGGCACTAACAACTACAGACCAGAACAAGACCTAAGGGAAATTAACAAGAGGGTCCAGGACATTCACCCGACTGTCCCCAACCTATACAACCTTCTCAGCTTACTCCCACCAGACAGGAAATGGTACACTGTTCTAGATCTAAAAGATGCTTTCTTTTGCCTGAGATTACATCATTCCAGCCATCCTATTTTTGTTTTTCAATGGAGAGACCCAGACACTGGACTGGTAGGTCAATTGACCTGGACCAGACTACCCCAAGGGTTCAAAAATTCTCTCACTCCTTTTGATAAGGACCTTCACTGGGACCTGGCCACCTTCAGAGCTGAAAACTCACAAAGAACCTTGCTCCAATATGTTGATGATTTACTTTTGGCAGCAACTACTGAACTTGAATGAAGACAAGGAACTGAAAAATTACTAACGGAATTAGGTGAGTTCGGACACTGAGCCTCAGCTAAAAAGGCTCAGCTGTGTCAGATGGAGGTTACTTATTTGGGATACACCTTCCGAGATGGGAAGCAATAGCTAACTGAAGCCAGGAAAAATACTGTAACTCAGATCCTCACCCCAACTACACCAAGGCAAGTAAGAGAATACTTGGGCACTGCTGGCTTCTGAAGGCTATGGATACCCAGGTTTGCGACCCTAGATGCCTCATTGTACCCCCTAACCAAAGAATGGGGCTGTTTGTGTGGACCCCAGATAACCAGAAAGCCTTTGAAGAAATTAAAAGGGCCATATTGATGGCCCCAGCCTTAGCCTTGCCTGACCTAACCAAACCTTTTGCTCTCTATGTGGATGAAAAAGCAGGGGTTGCCAGGGGAGTCTTTACTCAAACTTTGGGACCTTGGAAGAGGCCAGTAGCTTACCTATCCAAAAAATTAGACCCTGTTGCCAGCGGATGGCCTTCTTGTCTGAAAGCTATTGCTGCCATAGCTCTGGTCATGAAAGATGCTGATAAGCTCACTCTGGGACAACAGACAACTGTAGTGGCACTCCATGCTCTAGAAAGCATTATCCAACAGGCCCCTGACCAACACTCATATGACACATTATCAAAGCCTTTTGTTGACTGAACGAGTGACCTTTGTTCCCCCTGCTGTTCTCAATCCCATTATCCTACTGCCCAAGACTGATGACTCCTCACCTACCCATCACTGTGCTGACATTCTGGCAGAAGAAGCTGGTACCCGAAATGATCTGAAGGATCAGCCTTGGCCTGGAGTTTGAGCTGGTATACGGACAGCAGCAGCTTCGTGGTTGAAGATAAGCAGAAGGCAGGGGCAGCAGTGGTGGATGGGAAGCAAGTAATCTGGGCCAGTAGCCTACCTGAAGGGATGTCGGCCCAGAAAGAGGAACTTGTTGCTTTGATACAAGCTCTATAGATGGCAGAGGAGAAGTCGATCAACATCTACACTGACAGCAGGTATGCTTTTGCCACTGCCCATATACACAGAGCAATATACAGACAAACAGGACTGTTAGCATCTGCAGGAAAAGACATAAAAAATAAAGAAAAAACTTTGAGCCTCTTCGATGCCATACATTTGCCAAAGAAAGTAGCCATCATACATTGTTCAGGACACCAAAAAGCTCGAGATGCTGTGGCTAAAGGATATCAGATGGCAGACCTAACCGCTAAACAGGTGGCTCAAGGATCCCGGTACTCAAAGAGCCTAAAGATTTTCATGATATCACTAAAACCAACTTTAGACATACACCCGAGGACTATCAAATTATGGGCAAATTAGGACTGGCAGAAGAAGTAGTCAAAAGCTGCAAAGCCTGTGCTATGACTAATGCAGTACACTCCATATATACTCCTTGGAAGAGGCTCAGGGGCAACTGGCCTGGGGCCTACTGGGAGGTAGATTTTACAGAAATTAAACCAGCCAGATATGGTAACAAGTACTTATTAGTTTTTATAGATATTTTTTCAAGCTGGGTAGAAGCTTTTCCTGCCAGGACTGAGATGGCCAATGTGGTAGCTAGGAAGATCATAGAAGAAATCTTTCCAAGATTTGGGATACACAAGGTAATTGGGTCTGATAATGGACCTGTCTTTGTTGAACAGGTAAGTTAGGGACTGGCCACCCAACTGGGGATCAATTGGAGATTACATTGTGCTTACCAACCCCAGAGCTCAGGTCAGGTAGAAAGGATGAATAGAACCCTAAAAAGAAACCATGATAAAATTATCCCTAGAGATCAGCGGGAATGACTGGGCAGTATTCCTTCCCTTTGCCCTGCTCTGGGTTCGGAACAACCCAGGGCGATTTAAACTCACCCCTTATGAGATCCTATGTTGGGGACCACCACTGCTAACTGAGTCGGGTGGAGTGCATAATCCTTATGCTATTTTTTCTAGACCTTTATTTGCCCACCTAAAGGCCCTTGAAGCGGTGAGACACCAGATCTGGGAGCAACTGAAAGAAGTATATAAGACTGAAAACTCACATGTGCGGCATCAGTTCCAAGTAGGAGACACCATTTTTGTTCGCCGGCATCGAGTTGGGAATCTTGGGCCTCGTTGAAAAGGGCCATACTTGGTACTCTTGACGAACTGCAGTATCTGGGGTTTTTAACAACACACCCAGTCAGGATGCTTGTGTTTCAGGGACTAATCATAAGCTGACTCTTACTGAGGTTATAGGTGTAGGGACATGCCTGGGAAATCTACCGGCTGCCTACAAACATTTATGTAATGAGACCCTTAAGAGATACCAGGTACTTGGTTCCTGGTTTAGATAAATGGTGGGCTTGTAGTACAATCCTGATACCTTGCATGTCGACATCATTTTTTTAATTAATTAATTTAGTTATTTATTTATTATGTATATACCTGTGTGTATACCTGCAGGCCAGAAGAGGGCACCAGACCCCATTATAGATGGTTGTGAACCATGATGTAGTTGCTGGGAATTGAACTCAGGACGTTTGGAAGAGCAGGCAATGCTCTTAACCTCTGAGCCATCTCTCCAGCCCTCGACATCGGTTTTTAATGACACAAAAGATTACTGTGTACCTAGGGTCTTATATCATCCAGCTAACATGCTTGAAGATGAGTTTGACAAGCTCCCAACTCACTTTTGACAAGAACTTATTTCTCTGACACTAGCAGTAATCCTGGGCCTTGGGGTAGCTTCTGGTATTGGGACAGGTACTGCTGCCCTAATACAGGCCCCTCAGTATTTTAATGAATTAAGAATAGCCATGGATGAAGATTTGAGGGCTCTAAAACAATCTATTTCCAAACTCAGTCATTGACCTCCCTCTCAGAAGTGGTCTTACAGAGTAGAAGGGGATTAGATTTGTTATTCTTAAAAGATGGAAGATTATATGCTGCTCTCAGAGAAGAATGTTGATTATATGTGGACCATTCAGGAGTAATTAAAGACTCCATAAGTAAACTTAGAGAAAGGTTAGACAAAAGACAAAGAGACGGAGTAGCGTATCAGGGATAGTTTGAGAGCTGGTTTAGTAGATCTTCTTGGATGACAACTCTGATATCTTCCCTTTTGGACCATTCCTAATTTTGCTTCTGCTACTGATTATAGGTCCATGTATATTAAATAAACTAATTAACTTCATTAGAGAAGAATAAGTGCTGTTCAGATTTTGATGTTATGCCAACAATATAGTTCTTTACAAGGTCAAGAAGATATCAAAATCTAGTTCTATGATTAGAACTAGGTACTAGAAGAAGTGGGGAGATGAAATACCTGGATAAATCCAGACCCCTCTAGCAGAAAGAATAGAGCCAAAAATCTAGCAGGGAGAGAAGAACCAAAAATCTCGGTTAGCTGGTTCAGTGACTCTGTTCCTGGAACTAGCTGACCATAAAGTTAGGTTTTAATCTTGAGAACAATCTTGAGAAACGGGAAGTTACCCCCTTGTGATTATCACTGGTATTTTTGGAGTTTTCCAATGACAGCCTCCCTACCCCATTTGGGTTGTGGTTTCTTCTCCTAAATACCCCCTCTCCCAGCTACTCAGGATCGAACTCCTCTACCCCTGCTTTGGATATGAGTCTTGACCCCAGTGAGCTGGTTCCTGTCAATAAACCTTGTGTAATTGCAGCAAGGACGGTCTCTCGTGAGTGGGGGAGTCTTGTTATCCTGAGACTTGAGTGAAAGTCTCCCCACTCCAGGGGTCTTTCACTACTGCCTATGTTTTCCCAGGTACTTGTATAGGACCTATGACTAGACTGACATGTAAATGCATCTGTTTTCCTTGGAGAGTTTTGAGATGAAGAAGAATAGAAATAGCAAAAATAAGCAAGCATAATAAAATGTATTAAATAACACTAAAGGAATAAATACAGTTCTGAAGACCAAATTCATCTAGACCAAGCTGACAAAGGTGAAGAAATATATTAATTACAGAATACTGTTGTGCTGGGTCATTTTGTTTTATCAACTTTAATCAGAATCACCTGGAAAGAGGGACTCTCAATTGAGGAATAGCTTCTATCAGATTGTCTTGTGAGCAAATCTGTGGGAACATTTTCCTCATTAATGATTGATATGGGAGGGCCCAACCCACAGGAACTTTGTCACTCCAAGCAAGTGATCCTGGCTTTCTTAAGAAAATAGACTAAAAAAAAAAAACCATGGGGAACAAGGCAGTAAGCAGCACCCCTCCATGGTCTCTGCACTAGCTCTTGCCTTAGGTTCCTTGCCTTGAGTTCCATTCTCAATTTCTTCAGTAATGGACTATAAAGAAAGTGTAAGCTCAAATACACCCTTTTCTCCCCAGGTTCCTTTCTGTGGGTGTTTTATAACAGCAGGAAAGTAAACAACTACAACTAATTATTGACCTAATTAACACCACTACATGAAGTATCAAATCATTATATGTTTGTAATATGTAATTTTTTTATTCTGAAATGTGAAAACCCACTTACCATAGATATTGAATAAAGTGCATTATAAAATACTGTGTCCCTATTTATCAAAGTCTATAGAAATATATTAACTTTAGCATGAAAGATGGTCATGACTTTGCGTAATATGTTGCACAAATTAAATTAACCCTAATAGTATACTAGAAGTAAGCTATCATTATCACAGTGATATATGTAGGCCTCTATGTGTGTGTGTGTTCAACAGAGAGAGAGAGAGGACTCAGAATTCCAAGGACTGCTCAAAAAGCTATACATGGGTTGTTTGCCAAGAACTAGACCAAAATCATAGTAATACGCAACAATCAAACAACCATAGGAAAAAATGTGGTGAGTTAACACAATTCATTTTCAAGTTCTATGTCATTTAGATAGCACTGTCTATCTTTAAAGTTTATCTTGAGATTATGATGCACTTCAGCTTAGTTATTCTTTATAAAGTCACCATTTTTCCTGATCCCTGAGAATAAACATATCATAAATACTTACATACACCAATGATTCTTAACTCTAGGTTTCTTTTCTCTTTGGTCTTTCAAAGATGTTCATAGAAGTAGAAAGAGTTATTTGATCACTGAAAATGCCATCATGAAAAGATGAAAGAATTTTTTGATGTTGCAGATTCAAAATAGTAGTCTATGTATTATTACAAATAAGAACAAATAGGACATAATGAATGCTAACAACTTAAGGACAAAGTTGTTAAGGGCTAAAGCTCTTAGATCATAAGCCGTAGATGACAGTCAGATAGATACTTAGATAGTTAGATATAAAGAAGATTTATTAGAATGGTCCAGCTAATCCAACAAAGGCTGTTTCCCACCAGAAATTCCTAGAAACAAATAGTTGTTTAGTCCACGAAACTAGATATCTCAGGTTGCCTTTAGGATGCATCTGAATCTCAAAGAAGTAGGTTTTGACATTAGTGAAGTGAGAGCAAGGGTCAGCAGGCCAAGAGCAAAAACTTTTTTCCTTGTCTTTTATATAAGCTCCCAAAAGAATGTGTGGTCAACATTAAAAGTGTGCCTTCCCACCTCAAGTGATATGGATTTAAGGTGGGTCTTCTTATTCCAAATGATCCACCTAACGAAAAATCCCTCACATGTGTGCCTAGCAGCTTGGGTTTTTAGTTAATTTCAGATGCTGACAGTGAAGGATAGCCATCACACCTACGTAATACAGATATTACACAAGACTTCTGAATTCATTAATTATAATATGCAGTAAGGTCTGTAGGAAAAACTATTTATTTTATAGCTATTTAATACATTTTTTAAATTGTGATATAATTAATATACCATAACTCTTTTAAAAATGTGTATATCCAAACCCAGGAAGAGGGCTCACAGTTATAGGTGCTTGCCACTAGGCCTGAAAACCTGAATTTGATCCCCAGAATCCATGTGGTGGAAATATAGAACCGGTTCCTGGAAGTTGTCTTAAGATCGTCACACATGTCCCCCACCAACACAAATATATAACTAGGTAAATCTGTATATCCATAAATGTGTATCTTGAGTATATTCACAATGTTGTAAAACCATCACCACTATAAAATGCCAGTATATATTACATTAAACAAAAAGCTTCTTTTGAGTAGTATCTATCCAAATCCTTTGCTTTTTTTTACACAGGATTATCTTATTTTTATTGTTAAGTTGTATGTTGTTTGTGTATATAGTCTATATACTAGACTCTTGTTACATGTGTAGTTTTTATATAATTTTTATTGTTTATATATTTTTTTCTTCTTCAAAATCTCATCAAGATTGAACTTGAATTTGAGATCTTCCGACCTCAACCTCCTGAGTGCTGGTTTACCATACATGTGCTGTCATAAGCAGCTTCCTTTTTACTTTTTAATGTTTTTTTTCTGAAGCAAAAAAGTGTTTAATTTTGGAAAAGTTGAGTTCATCTACTTATTTTTCAACATTGTCTTTTGATGTTATATATGAAAAACCAATGTCAAGAACATTATATATAAGCCAGGCATGGTGGCACATACCTTTAATCTTAGCACCCTGGAGGCAGAAGTAGGCTGATCTCTTAGAATTTGAGGCCATAGCAAATTTCAGGACAGTCAAGGTTACATAGAGAAACCCTGTCTCACACATACAAATAAGGATTTTAAATCTATATTTGTGTCCTATATGTGTTATACATTAGATTTTAATTTGATTTTGATTCATTTTGAGTTACTTTTTGTATATGGTATAAAATATATATGAGTCTATCTATATTCTGTCATGTGTATATATACTTGTCTTGATCACTAAAACTTTGTATTAAATGTTGAAATCAAGAAATTGCCAAATTCTAACCCTTTTCTAGCTATTGCTACTCAGTACTATGAATTGTCATTCTAGCTTATACTACCCAGCATCAGAAAAGGAAATAAAAAACAACCAGGTTGCAAAGGAAAAAAAATGTCTTTTTTTCTTGTAGGACACATAATTTTGTATATGGATAATTTAAAAGCATCTACAAAGAAACTACTAGACTTCAAAAGAAGGTTTAGCCAAGGTGCAAGGATCAAAAATCAATTTATTTCAAAAAATGGAATGTAGCTCTATAGTATAGCAATGAAAAATTGAAGTTTTTTTTCAACTTTTATTGATTCTTTGTGGATTTTCCAGCATGCATTCCAATACCAGTTATCTTCTCATCCTTTTGCATCCACCCTCTGCCCTTAAACCTCCCCATCAAAATAAAAAAAGCAAAAACAAAACGAAGAAACAAAAGAAAAAAAGGAAAAGAATGTTTTAATGGAAGCTGTAGTATGGCCCGTTGAGTTACATAGTTTACCCTTTAGTCCATTTATCTTTACTTGTAAGTGTTCGTTGCCATGAGTGGCTTGAGTGGAAGACTCTGTTTTCTACTATGCCACCAATAATGTGCTCTCACTGGGGCTCTGTCTGGATATCCTGTTGTTGTCCTATGTTGCAAAGATCCTGTTGTTTGGGGTCTGTAGGTTCATACCCTTTACAACTATGAACAGTTAGTTCATAGATGAAGTGGATGTTGGGGTGGGCCAACTTAAAGCCCTTGTTCTGGCCCTGAGTAGTAGCTGTGTTGGTCAGCCTGCCAGCTTTCCCTCATTGTCACTACCCAGGCCAGCTCTCCAGCACAGCCTTGGCTAGCTCTCCCAAGGCAGCCTGCAGCAAGGAGAGGTGCCAATTCTGCTCTCAAGCCCTCAGGTCTTGGTCTCCCACACTCACACTCCCAGAAGCAGCTTTACTGTTCGCCCAATCGAGGTGCAGTGTCCCCTCTCCCTATCACTGCAAGGGACTTACAGGGGCAGGAACCAACTCTCCTGCTATCATATCCTCAGGGTTGGCTCATCTTCATCCCTAATAACAGGGTCAGCTCTAGTATGCTGGCCAGGCACAGTGCAGGATCCACTTTCCTGTGTGATGTAGCTGGTGAGGGACAGGGCTAGTATGCTGTGAGTTAATTGTACGTACCTTGTCACTTCCTGGAGAACCAGGACCCAGAGAGTATATAACCCAGAAGCCTAAGATAAAGCTAAATATGATTGTAGAAAAAAATACATCAGTGTAATGATGACTAACGATATTCTGCTATACTCATAGATTTGTGCCTAGTCCAATTGTCATCAGAAAGATTTCATCCAGCAACTGATAGAAATAGATGGCGAGACCCATAGTCAAGCATTAGGTGGAGCTCAGGAAATCCTGTTGAAGAGAGGAAAGAAGGGTTGTAGGAGCCAGAGAGTTAAGGACATCGCAAGAAAACCCACAGAATCAACCAACCTGACTTATAGGCACTCACAGAGGTTGAGTCAACAACCAGGGAGCCCAAATGAGAATGACTTAGGACCTCTGATATAAGTGACAATTATATAGCTTGATATTCAGGGGGACAGGTACTCTCTCTGACTCTTTTGGTGACTTTTGGGACCCTATTCCTCATATTGGGTTGCCTTGTCCAGCCCTAACACAAGGGGAAATGCTTACACTTACTGTGACCTGATGTGTCATGATTCGTTGATATCCATGGGAGGTCTGCCCTTTTCTGAACAGAAATAGAGGAGGAGTAGATTGGGAGATGGGAAAGGAGGGGAAGTGGGAGAGGGGGATACTGTGATTGGGATGTAAAATAAATAAGTAAATATTTAAAAAAATACTCACACGCTAAAAGAAAAGAGATCTTGTCAAGCATTACTGAAAGATGGCATAACAGACAAAAATAAATAAATAACTTTTTCATAAATTGAAGAATAAATTTTGTAACATTGCCAATTCTTTCCAAATTGTTTCATAGATACACAAGCAGGCTTTCTGATGTCAAAACTATTTCAAACTACAGCAATAAAAACAGTATAGAACAGAAATTAAGATATATAGATAAATAGATGAAAGTAACATAATTGAGTCCAGAAATAAATCTATGCATATATATGCACTTGTATTTTACAAAAGTGTGAGGTAGGAAGCAACTGAAAAGCTGGAGAGATGAGAGATATTTTAGTAAATCATGGTGATACCATTGGATGTCTATATGCAAAAGCAGAAACATTTCACTCCATACCTTATAAAATTTAACTCAAAGGTATAGTTAGACCTCGACTTGCCAAAGTGTAAAGAATAAGAGACTGTGGAATGCTCAGCCCCAAACGGAACATATTTACTATATCCCCTCCTCCCAAGGCTCAGTAGTTATTGTGGAAGAGGAGATGGAAAGAATGTAAAAGCCAGAAGTGGTGAATGAATATAAGGCTCAGAGTCCTCTGAACACAACAGGGCAGCTTCACAGTGGTTATGACAGCACACACACGATCTATGCAAGCCCAATTTAGACCAAATTCCAGCATGGAAAGGGAAGCTGGGCATGAAGCCCCACCCTTAGCCAAAGAGCTTTTGGCCACAGTTAGCTGCTGAGAGCCAGTTTTTCTCTAAGAGTGTAGTGCCTAGAAAGTGGACCATGCTCAAATGGAAGGCCACACATTCAAGAATATTTGCACAGCACAAATTGGAACTAGTTGGGGAATTAAAAAAAAGAACACAAATCACAAATTTAGATGGCTAGGACAAGGGGATGGATAGGTAAGAGCTGGAGAAGGCAGGGTGAATATAATCAAAACATGTAGAAAGTTCACATAAAACTAATAAATAAATGTTTTAAAAACCACAATAGATGTAAACATATCATCTACAATCATTTTGCATGTGTAGGCTGGGAATATAGAGCAGTGGTAGAGAACTTACCTAACCTGCACAGCCGTCTGGGATCAAAATAAGATATTTAGGAGAAAAAATGGAAGTAATTTATTAGTTTGAGCTAGAGTAATTAGTTGTATTTTCTTTTTAGATAACATACTCAAAGTACAGTCCCTAACATGAACATTGGTAAATTGGGCATCATCAGAATTAACACCCTATCCTTTGTAAAAAGGTACAAGTAAAAAGAAATGGAATTAAACAAGCCATAGACTGATAGAAAATAAAAGATTTGTATGAAAACTATCAAAAGAATCTCAAAATTTAATAATGAGAAATATGTCAATCACAAATTAAAATGCTCAAATATTTTAACAAACACCTCATAAAATTAGTAGGGATAACAAGTAAATAACTAAATTAAATTTCAGAATCAATACACATTAGGAAAAGCACAATGAGGAATAGCCACGCCTCTGAAAAGCTGAAGTTGAGAAAGAATGGTACTAAGTTGCAGGGATGTGCAACAGTGGGAACAGTCATATATTGCTAGTGGCAACTGAAAAAAAATACACCTATGGAAAGTGCTTTAACAATTTTTTTATGACTTAAGCATGGCCCTATCCTCTGACCAAGCCACTTTGCTAGTAATTTGATCAAAAGAAATTTAAAATCCTAGACCAGGCAGTGGTGGCACATGACTTTACTCCCAACACTTGGGAGGCAGACACAGGCAGATCTCTGGGAGTTTGAAGTTAGCCTGGCCTACAGAGTGAATTCCAGGACAGGCTTTAAAAAAGCTACATAGAGTTTCAATAGCCTTCCTGCAGCAAGCAAGGTAGGCGCTTTGTTTACGAGCTACCCAACCAGCACAGAAATCTGATCTCGGCACCAGGAGAGCCATCATTGGGGTGAGTTTTGGACCTGAGGCAGCAGCCCTGGACACGGAACTCAGACATTCCTCATCCTCCCTATACTTCATGGGCTTCCTGCTGGGCCTATACTCCCAGCATACTGCCTCTCTCTTCTTATCCCACCCAGCTTACATCCAGAAATCTCCCCCCTTCTGACTCCCTTCCATCTTTGGGGCTCTGGGGCTAAATCCCAAGGGCAACCGAGCAGGCAGGAGCTCCTTTGTTTCAATAGCCTGCCTGCAGCAAGCAAGGTAGGTGCTTTGTTTACGAGCTACCCAACCAGCACGGAGATCTAATCTCGGCACAAAGAGAGACATCACTGGAGCACCAGGAGAGCCATCACTAGGGAGTGCCATCACTGGGAAGGTATATCAGTAGGCAAGGAGACCTGATCCTATAAAAGAAGATCCTTAGGGGATCTCAAACTTATGGGACACTATGAGAGCAGTGCTAAGAGGAAAGCTCATAGCAGTAAGTGCCCCCTTAAAGAAAACAGAGAAAGTACACATTGGAGACTTAAGAGCCCACCTGAAAGCCCTAGAAAAAAAAGAAGCAGACTCACCTAGGAGGAGTAGAAGAATGGAAATAATCAAACTGAGGGGTGAAATCAACAAAATAGAAACACAGAAAACAATCCAAAGAATCAGTGAAACAAAAAGCTGGCTCCTGGATAAAATCAACAAGACTGATAAATCCCTATCCAAACTAATCAAATGGCAGAGAGAGAATACACAAATTAATAAGATCAGACATGAAAAGGGGGACATAACCACAGACACAGAGGAAATTCAGAGAATCATTAGATCTTACTACAAAAGCCTGTATGCCACAAAACTGGAAAATGTAAAAGAAATGGACACTTTTTTAGATAAATACCATATACCAAAGTTAAACCAGGACCAGGTGAACAGTCTAAATAGACCTGTTAGTGGCAAAGAATTAGAAGCTGTTATCAAAAACCTCCCTACCATAAAAAGCCCAGGACCAGATGGTTTCAATGCGGAATTCTACCAGAACTTCCAAGAAGACCTAATACCTGTACTCCTTAATGTATTTCACAATATAGAAACAGAAGAGTCATTGCCAAAATCCTTTTATGAAGCTACAGTCACTCTGACACCAAAACCACACAAAGACTCAACCAAGAAAGAGAATTACAGGCCAATCTCACTCATGAACATCGACGCAAAAATCCTCAACAAAATACTGGCAAACCGAATCCAAGAACACATTAGAAAAATTATCCATTATGATCAAGTAGGCTTCATCCCAGGGATGCAGGGCTGGATCAACATACAAAAATCTATCAATGTAATCCATCATATAAATAAACTGAAAGAAAAAAACCATATGATCATTTCATTAGATGCTGAAAAAGCATTTGACAAAACTCAACATCCCTTTATGATAAAAGTCTTGGAGAGATTAGAGATACACGGGTTATACCTAAATATAATAAAAGCTATTTACAGCAAGCCGACAGCTAACATAAAATTAAATGGAGAGAAACTCAAAGCCATCCCACTAAAATCAGGAACACAACAAGGCTGTCCACTCTCTCCATACCTCTTCAATATAGTGCTTCAAGTTCTAGCAATAGCAATAAGACAACATAAGGGGATCTGAATTGGAAAGGAAGAAGTTAAACTTTCGTTATTTGCAGATGATATGATAGTGTACATGAGCGACACCAAAAACTCTACCAAAGAACTCCTACAGCTGATAAACACCTTTAGTAATGTGTCAGAATACAAGATCAACTCCAAAAAATCAGTCGCCCTCCTATACACAAAGGATATGGAAGCAGAGAGGGAAATCAGAGAATCATCACCTTTCACGATAGCCACAAACAGCATAAAATATCTTGGGGTAACTCTAACCAAAGATGTGAAGGATCTATTTGACAAGAACTTTAAGGCATTGAAGAAAAAAACTGAAGAGGATACCAGAAAATGGAAGGATCTCCCTTGCTCTTGGATTGGGAGGATCAACATAGTAAAAATGGCAATTCTACCAAAGGCAATTTATAGATTCAATGCAATCCCCATCAAGGTCCCATTAAAATTCTTCAAAGATCTAGGGAAGACAATAATCAACATTATATGGAAAAACAAAACACCAAGGATAGCCAAAACAATATCATACAATAAAGGATCTTCTGGAGGCATTACCATCCCTGACTTCAAACTCTATTACAGAGTTACAGTAATGAAAATAGTGGGGTATTGGCATAAAAACAGAGAAGTCGACCAATGGAATCGTATAGAAGACCCGGATTTTAATCCACAAACCTATGAATACCTGATTTTCGATAAAGGAGCTAAAAGTATATAATGGAAGAAAGAAAGCCTCATCAACAAATGGTGCTGGCACAACTGGATGTCAACCTGTAGAAGAATGAAAATAGACTTAAGTCCAAATGGATCAAAGACCTCAATATCAGCTCGAACACACTGAACCTGACAGAAGAGAAAGTGGGAAGTACCCTACAACAGATGGGCACAGGAGACCACTTCCTATGTATAACCCCAGCAGCACAGACATTAAGGGCAACATTGAATAAATGGGACCTCCTGAAACTGAGAAGCTTCTGTAAGGCAAAGGACACTGTCACTAAGACAAAAAGGCAACCTACTGACTGGGAGAAGATCTTCACCAACCCCGCAACAGACAAAGGTCTGATCTCCAAAATATATAGATAACTCAAGAAACTATACTTTAAAATGTTAATTAACCCAATTAAAAATGGGGCACTGAACTGAACAGAGAATTCTCAACAAAAGAAGTTCAAATGGCCAAAAGACACTTAAGGTCATGCTCAACCTCCTTAGCAATCAGGGAAATGCAAATCAAAACAACTTCGAGATATCATCTTACACCTCTCAGAATGGCTAAAATCAAAAACACCAATTGTTGCGGGAGGTCCTTCCGCTCCTCCAACCAATAGCTGCGGAGATACCAGCCCATTGGGGCGTGGTTTCTCCCTCTGTAAAAAGTTACTACTTCCCTCCGCTCGCTCTCTTCACTTCCTGCTCCGCCTGCGACTAGACTCCCTTCCTGGTTGCACAGACGGTGATCTGTAAGTTTTTTCCCCTTTAAATAAATACCACCCTATTAATCATAATTATTAACTGGTGTGGCATTGTTCATGACTTACGCCTTCATCTGGCGCCCGAACGTGGCTCTTAGGACCTCTCCTTCCCCCCCGCTCGGCTGCCGGCCGCGAGTTCGGCTTGGCGCGAGCCCTCCCTTCCTCAGCCGCGGCAGGCGGCCTTGTGGCCTGTGCCTTGTGGCAGCCTTGTAGCCTGTGCCTTGTGCATGGAGCCAGCAGTTTAATATAAATTATCACGCACTGGCTTTTCTTGCTGCAGTTCTTTATATTTCCCTTTAGACACTTCAGGTTGACTTCAAGTCCCCACGCACCCTATCATCTGCCTCTCTACGTGGATTTAAACTCCACAGGCCCGCGTAGTCTCTGCCTGCGTGGTTTGCTCTTTTCTGAGTCGTTTTTTAAATCTCCCTTGCAAGTACAGCTCTTAAGCAGTGCGAACCAGAGCACATGGTTGCCGAAAGCTACAACCCCTCAGGGTGACTCTGTCACGTGTAGGCATACACGGCTTCTGGGTTACTCTTCTCTACCCCTGGATTCTGAGTTTAAGGTTTCGTGTACGGAATTGATTTAATTACATTTACTTTGTTGAGCAACTTGCATTTCCCAGTTTTTTAGCAAATACTAGGTGGACGCCATTTTCGTCGCGACTTGGCAACAGCGCCACCTGCTGGATAACAGGTAATATGGCAGATTTTGTTTCCAACATGAATTTCACTGTTTTGGCTGCCAATACAATGGGATATATCATGCAAGGTTTATATGACTATGAGGATAATTTAATTTACTGGTTACTAAGTTTCAGTATTCTTTTGAATATTCTATCATTTAGGAAGAATATGGCACTCCCAAGAACCATACTATCTTTACTACAAACTCATGCAGGTCAGGAGATTCAGGATTCAAAAGAGGCAATAATGAAGACAATAATAAAAAGACTTGAAATTCTTGAAGAAATTATTGGAGCTGGTGAACAGAGTAATAAGGCACAAGGACAGGATACAATGCCAACACCAGCTATTAGAACTGGCTTACCCAGGGTTTTAGCGGCATACCCTATACTTAATTCTGACAGAGCGTCAACTTCTAAAGGCTCAAAGGGAGTCAGAGAAGCTAGATGGATGCCAATAGCAATGAATGATCTAAAAGAAATTAAGCAGGCTATTGTTAATTTTGGCTTGCACAATGAATATGTAAAGGAAATGATAAGGACTTGGGCTTCTAATGCTAGAGCTACCCCCTATGATTTCCATCAGTTAGTGTCTGCAGTTTTAGATAAGGGACCTTCCTTCATGTTTGGAATTTATTTCAGAGAAGAATCCAAACATATGGAACAGCAAGGAAGAGCAAAAGGTGTGGAGGTTTCCCAAGATCAAATTCTTGGTGCAGGAGAATATGCTGATCCACAGGTCCAAGCTCTTTATGACGATGAAGTACTGTCTCTATGTCACCAAGCAGCTTTAAATGCTTGGAATAGGATACAAGATCCAACAAAAAGGGTTGAATCATATACCAGAATTAGGCAGGGACAGAGAGAACCTTTTATTGACTTTTTGCAAAGATTAATTAAGGCTCTGGACATAGGGGTAACAGACCCAGAATCTAGACGAATACTTCTTGAATCTCTAGCTTTTGAGAATGCAAACATAGAATGCAAAAAGATAATTGGGCCTTTAAAGTCTAGATCAGCACCTATGGATGAATGGATTCAGCATACGATGAATGTTGAGACGTTTAGCTATAATGATGAATCTTGGGTAGGAGAAGCGATTTCCACAGCAATGAGGAGACATCAAACTGCCAGGTGTTTTAATTGTGGTAAATTAGGACATCTGAAAAGGGATTGCAGGCACAGAATTTCTAGGAATAATATCTCCTCTGGGAATGACAAAAATAGGAGACCTAGGCCTTCAGGTATATGTAGGAGATGCGGTAAAGGCCGTCATTGGACCAACGAATGCAGGTCAACAACAGACAAACAAGGCAACCCGATACCATCGGGAAACTCCTTGAGGGGCCTCTCGCAGGCCCCCAAGCCAACAGTGGCCCAGTCATTCCCAGTCACAGTGGAGAACGTGCCTCATCAAGAAAATTAAAAGCTGCAATTTCTGCTGTAAAAAGTAATACTGGTCTAAATGATGAATTATGCATGGAGAATGAGTCGAAAAACCCAGTAGGACAGAGTAAACGTATATTTTGGCAGACTTCTATTAACGATCAAAGACCAAAGCTAAAAGTCTGTATAAATGGCACTTTTATTGAAGGCTTATTAGACACAGGTGCGGATGTAAGTATCATTACCCCAGAATCTTGGCATCCGAATTGGCCTCTTCAAGAGGTAGATGTTCAGTTTCTGGGAATTGGAACCCTATCTCGTGTAAAACAAAGCACAAGATGGTTTGAATGCATAGGGCCCGAAGGGCAAATAGGAAGACTAAGGCCATATATAGCCAATATTGCAATTAATTTATGGGGCCGTGACCTGCTACAGCAATGGAATACCCAGATTAACATTCCTGTAGTTCCAGGAACTCATATTTCTGGGAAAGATATGATGAGGTATTATAGAAAAAGGTCACCAGCCATTCAGGCTGTACAAGAACATACAGCAAATACCAAACCTTTAGAGGTACCAACAGCCCTACCTTTAAAATGGCTAACTGAGAAGCCAATATGGATCAAACAGTGGCCTCTAGCTGAAGATAAATGGCAGGCATTGGAACAGCTGGTGCAAGAGCAACTAGATGCTCACCATATTGAAGAATCAACCAGCCCTTGGAATTCTCCTGTGTTTGTTGTAAAAAAGAAATCTGGTAAATGGAGAATGGTGACAGATCTAAGAGCTGTCAACAAAGTAATTCAACCTATGGGCCCACTACAATCTGGAATCCCTTTGCCTTCTCTGTTACCAAAAGGATGGCCTCTTATAGTTATTGATTTGAAAGATTGTTTTTTCACTATACTGTTACAAGAAAAGGATAGAGAAAAATTTGCCTTCACAGTGCCAACTTATAATAATTCTCAGCCTAATAGGAGATATCAATGGACTGTCCTCCCACAGGGTATGCTCAATAGTCCTACATTGTGCCAATATTTTGTAAGTAAGCCATTGGAAATAATTCGTAAACAATTCCCGAAGTCCATAGTTTATCATTACATGGATGACATCTTGTTATCTGATTCAAATAAAGATACTTTAGAAAGGATGTTTGAAGAAGTAAAGAAAGTCTTGCCTAGGTGGGGATTACAAATTGCCCCTGAAAAGATTCAAAGAGGAAATTCTATTAATTACCTAGGTTACAGAATAGGGTTAGAGAAAATTAAAACGCAAAAGGCACAAATTAGGAGAGACCGGTTAAAGACTCTTAATGACTTCCAGAGATTGTTAGGAGACATTTCCAGTCTACGACCAGCTGTTGGGATAACACCTGATCTAATAGTTCATTTAAACAAAACCTTAGATGGTGATAAAGATTTAAATAGTCCAAGAAAACTAACAGCTGAAGCAGAAAAGGAACTGACAATGATTGAGGAAAAATTACAGGAGGCACATGTGGATAGGGTGAACCCTAATCTTAGCTGCATCCTAGTCATATTGCCTTCCAGAATTTCTCCTACAGGGATTCTAATGCAGAGGGAAGATATTATTTTAGAGTGGATATTTATACCTAATAAACCAAGTAAAAATTAAAAACTTATGTGGAAAAAGTCTCTGAATTAATTATAAAAGGTAAGCTGAGACTTCGTCAACTAGCAGGTATAGACCCAGCAGAAATTATAGTGCCTTTTACTACTGAAGAAATAAAAAAGTTATGGGAAGACAATGAACCGTGGCAAAGAGCTTGTGCTAATTTTTTGGGAGAAATTAATAGCAACTATCCCAAAAGTGGTAGACTTAACCTCATAAAAAGAACTTCTTGGATTCTTCCTAGAATTGTACGTGATGCTCCAATAACTGGAGCTCGTACATTCTATACTGATGCAAATAAATCAGGGAAAGCAGGTTACAAGTCCGATGAATTGAGTAAGGTGGAACAAAGCCCTTATAATTCTGTCCAGAAGGCAGAATTATATGCCATTCTTATGGTGCTAAGGGATTTTAAAGAACCTCTTAATATAGTTACAGATTCACAATATGCAGAAAGAGTTATCTTGCATATTGAAACTGCTGAATTTATACCAGATGACACAGAGTTGACTTCATTGTTTATCCAGGTACAAGACATAATCAGGAACAGGCTTTGTCCGATGTACATAACACACATCCGGTCCCATACAGGTCTGCCTGGTCCTCTAGCCCAAGGCAACGCTGAGATTGATCAATTATTGATTGGAAGTGTGTTGCAGGCCTCAGAATTTCATAAGAAGCATCATGTCAATAGTAAAGGCCTAAAGAAAGAATTTTCCATTACTTGGCAACAAGCTAAGGACATTATAAAGAGATGTCCTACTTGTTCTTTCTATAATCAAACACCGTTGCCTGCAGGGAGTAACCCAAAGGGTACTAAGAGAAATGAAATCTGGCAGATGGATGTGTTCCACTTTATGGAATTTGGTAAATTAAAATATGTACATCACACCATAGACACGTATTCAGGTTTTCAATGGGCTACTGCCCTGAGCTCAGAAAAGGCTGATTCAGTAATCACACATTTATTGGAAGTTATGGCCATCATGGGTATACCTGCACAAATAAAGACAGATAATGGTCCAGCATATGTATCTAAGAAAATGAAACGCTTTTTTGATTATTATAATATAAAACACATTACAGGTATACCAAATAATCCTACAGGTCAGGCAGTTATAGAAAGATCAAATCGTACTATAAAGGATATGCTGAACAAACAGAAAGGGACTGAAAATACCCCCAGAAATAGATTACATAATGCTTTATTAACCTTGAATTTTCTTAACGCTAATGAGAAGGGAACAACAGCAGCAGAAAGACATTGGATAATGGAAAAGTCTGCTGAACTAAATCAACCAATTTATTTCAAAGATGTGCTGACCTCTCAATGGAAGCCAGGAGATGTGCTACGTTGGGGAAGGGGTTTTGCTCTTGTTTCCACAGGAGAAGAAAAATTATGGATACCATCAAAATTAATAAAGTTTCGATTTGAAGAGGAGAAACCTCTTGGAAAGGAGAAATGACAACTCATCCACAATGATGATATTCATACAGGTGGTAAGAAAAACATATAGAATGGGGGCAGGGTTCTGTTCTTATCTCCACAGGAAAACATTCATCTTTGAAAAATTCAAGGGACCCTGGATGTTTGGATACTGACAGATGGAAAAATACCTGCCCAATAGGAAATATCAAGAAAACTCATTCAGTAAACCATATTTCTAAATTTATAGAGCTGGTTTTGAAGTTGGACTCTGGCTCAGTCCCTCTCCAATTCCAAGCCTGTTAGTAAGAGAAAAACCCAGAGTTTCTGGAGTTTCTGTCTCATGTCAAGAGCCATGATATGGGACAGAAAGAAATATGAGTTTAGAAAACAGCTTTTCTTTTCTTCATATCTATCATGCCTTTCATTGAATATATATATATATGTGTCTATATATGTCTATATGATTAATGTTTTAAGTTTTTTACAATGAACAATGAGTCTTTCCTGAAGTGACATTTGAAGTTTCCAGGAAGAAGATGGGGCCCCACAACAACAACTCTACCTGGCTGATATGACGTCATGATACTGATAGCGCTACTACAAGACCTGTTTTGGGTACCAGCTGCACAAGACGATCCCAACTTGGTTAGCTGAAATGGTGCACATCTTGTACAACATTCTGGCCAGACCTCCACAAAATACTCAGAGACTATTTGCAATTTTAAAAGACATTGATCTTGCAATTTAACCATCATTTTACTTTCACAGGATCCCCCAGAAAGAACGTCGCCCCCATGACAGCTGGAAGTAATTCTAGAGGACGACGTCCCCTCTCCCAGTAAAGTTTGCCCCTGGGTTTAGGGACATCATTTAGGGGTTGGGGGGTTGGGGGAGGAATCTTATAAGCTCAGGGATCATTTTGAAAAAAAAAAGAGGGATGATGGGATAATAGATTTGTAATTGTGAGTTACTGTTTTTAGACAAATATATTGATATCGATTCTTGTATATTGATACAAAGTTAAATTATATTGACTATTGTATGCATGCATGTTTCTACCTCTGTTTAAAATATTTTTTATGTATTGACATATATTGTATTGATATATATATTGTATGTATTTACCATATTGCAATGTACATTTCTACCTCTGATTAAGATACTTATATATTGTTTGTGTATTGATATATATTTACCATATTGCAATGTATATTTGTACATTGTTTATATTTGGAGGTCATTGTCCTCATTTGTTTCACAGTCGTTTATTGTCTTAGTCTTTAAGTTAGATATTGAGAATTATATAGATTAATAGTCATCTAAGTTTGTCATTTATAATTAGACTAATCAGGTTCTTTAGATATATAGAGATTATACTCAGTATAGATAGATAGTCTTCAACCTCTTCAAAGAGCTGTAGAAAATGGCCTTTAATCTAACTCAGAGTTTTGTGGTAGTGAGACACAATTGCTCCTGGCAACACCACTCTATTCCCGAGAGAATGTTGAGCACCAAAGACACTCCACCTGGAGTCTTTCTTTTTGGCAGAACTGGCCTTGGGGCAAAGAAATGCCCATACCTCAACCACTGACAGAGATACAGAGCGTGCATCAATGGATAAAACAGGACTGTCATATCCTGCCAAGACAGGGTAAGATAGTTTTGAAAAGTTGCCTGCCTTTGAAAATGGTATGTCAGTTATGTTAGGCCTTAGCCAAAGTTGGTTGCTTCAACGCTGCAAACGTGACTTTGGGTGATTGCCCAGGTAGCTAGTTGTCTCTGTGACTTGTTGCATGTTTTGGAAGTTGTTTTACTGAACTTCCTAATTACCCAGGTAACATTATTTCCCTTCTCAGATCTTCGATGGGGTTGAAGACTATAAATGTAGTTACTTTTCTCTCATGACTTGGCCAAGTTATTTATTATACAAGACCTAAGCTAGTTAGAATAGGATATTTGTACTATTGTATATAATTTCGTAGTAGGTTTAGAACTCTCTTACTTAAACAGAAGGGGGAGGTGTTGCGGGAGGTCCTTCCGCTCCTCCAACCAATAGCTGCTGAGATACCAGCCCATTGGGGCGTGGTTTCTCCCTCTGTAAAAAGTTACTACTTCCCTCCGCTCGCTCTCTTCACTTCCTGCTCCGCCGGCGACTAGACTCCCTTCCTGGTTGCGCAGACGGTGATCTGTAAGTTTTTTCCCCTTTAAATAAATACCACCCTATTAATCATAATTATTAACTGGTGTGGCATTGTTCGTGACTTACGCCTTCGACCAATGATAGCCTCTGCTGGAGAGGTTGTGGAGGAAGGGGTACCCTCATCCATTGCTGGTGGGAATGCAAACTTGTGCAACCACTTTGGAAATGAGTGTGGTGGTTTCTCAGGAAATTCGGGATCAACCTACCCCTGGACCCAGCAATACCACTATACCACTCTTGGGAATATACCCAAGAGATGGCCTATCATATGACAAAAGCATTTGTTAGACTATATTCATAGCAGCATTATTTGTAATAGCCAGATCCTGGAAACAACCTAGATGTCCTTCAATGGAAGAATGGATGAAGAAAGTGTGGGATACACATTAGTGTACTATGCTGAGGTAAAAAACAATGACTTCTCGAATTTTGCATGCAAATGGATGGAAATAGAAAACACTATCCTGAGTGAGGTATCCCAGACCCAAAAAGATGAACATGGGATGTACTCATTCATAATTGGTTTCTAGCCATAAATAATGGTCACTGAGTCTATAATTTGTGATCCTAAAGAAGCTAAATAAGAAGGTAAACCCAAAGAAAAACATATAGTTATCCTCCTGGCTATGGGAAATAGACAAAATTGCCTGGCAAAAAATTGGGATCTTGGGGGTGGGGTGGGATGGGGGTACGGGGAGATGAGGAGAGAAAAGTGAGAAGGGGAGGATGGGGGGACCTTTGGGAAACAGGATGGTTGGGATAAAGGAAGGTTGGATAGGGGAGCACAGAAACACAATTCTTAGTTAAGGGAGCCACCTTAGGGTTGGCAAGAGACTTGAACCTAGAGTGGCTCCCAGGAGCCCCAGGCAAGGTCCCCAGTTAGTTCCAGGGGCAGCTGAGGATAGGGAACCTGAAATGACCCTATCTTATAACAATACTGACGAATATATTGCATATCACCATAGAACCTTTATCTGTCGATGGATCGAGATAGAGATAGAGATGTATATTTTCTGCTCCGTGTCCACCCTTCCTTTATCCTAAACATCCCATTCCCCCAGGCTCCCCCCAATCGCCCCTTCTCACGTTTCTCACCCCATTTCCCCTTGGCCGCATGCTACCTCAACGCAAGTTTCCAGTTTTTGCCCGGTAATCTTGTCTACTTCCCATATCCAGGCGGATGACTATATGTTTTCCTATGGGTTCACCTTCTTATTTAGCTTCTCTAGGATCACAAATTATATGCTCAATGTCTTTATTTATGGCTAGAAACCAATTATGAGTGAGTACATCCCATGTTTATCTTTTTGGGTCTGGGATACCACACTCAGGATAGTGTTTTCTATTTCCATCCATTTGCATGCAAAATTCGAGAAGTCATTTTTTTTACCACTGAGTAGTACTCTAATATGTATATATTCCACACTTTGTTCATTTAATCTTCCATTGAAGGGCATCTAGGTTGTTTCCAGGTTCTGGCTATTACAAATAATGCTGCTATGAACATAGTTGAACAAATGCTTTTGTCATATGATAGGGCATCTCTTGGGTATATTCCCAAGAGTGATATTACTGGATCTTGGGGTAGGTTGATCCCGAATTTCCTGAGAAATCGCCACACTGATTTCCAAAGTAGTTGCACAAGTTTGCATTCCCACCAGCAATGGATGAGTGTGCCCCTTACTCCACAACCTCTCCAGCAAAGGCTATCATTGGTGTTTTTGATTTTAACCATTCTGACAGGTGTAAGATAGTATCTCAAAGTTGTTTTGATTTGCATTTCCCTCATCACCAAGGAGGATGAGCATGACCTTAAGTGTCTTTTGGCCATTTGAACTTCTTCTGTTAAGAATTCTCTGTTCAGGTCAGTGCCCCATTTTTTAATTGGGTTAATTAGCATTGTAAGGTCTAGTTTCTTGAGTTCTTTATATATTTTGGAGATCAGGCCTTTGTCTGTTGTAGGGTTGGTGAAGATCTTCTCCCAGTCAGTGGGTTGCCTTTTTGTCTTAGTGACAGTGTCCTTTGCTTTACAGAAGTTTCTCAGTTTCAGGAGGTCCCATTTATTCAATGTTGTCCTTAAAGTCTGTGCTGCTCGGGATATATGCAGGAAGTGATCTCCTGTGTCCATATGTTGTAGAGTACTTCCTACTTTCTCTTCTATGAGGTTAAGTGTGTTCAGCCTATTATTGAAGTCTTCAATCCATTTGGACTTAAGTTTTGTGCATGGCGATAGATATGGATCTACTTTCATTCTTCTACAGGTTGACAACCAGTTCTGCCAGCACCATTTGTTGAAGATGCTTTCTTTCTTCCATTGAATACTTTTAGCTCCTTTATCAAAAATCAGGTGTTTATAGGTTTGTGGGTTAAAATCTGGGTGTTCTACTCTATTCCATTGATCGACTTCTCTGTTTTTATGCCAATACCAAGCTGTTTTCAATACTGAAGCTCTGTAATAGAGTTTGAAGTCAGGGATGGTAATGCCTCCAGAAGTTCCTTTATTGTATAAGATTGTTTTTGCTATCCTGGGTTTTTTGTTTTTCCATATAAAGTTGATTAATGTCCTCTCAAGATCTGTGAAGAATTTCGATGGGATTTTAATGGGGATTGCATTGAATCTATAAATTGCCCTTGGTAGAATTGCCATTTTTACTATGTTGATCCTCCCAATCCAAGAGCAAGGGAGATCCTTCCATTTTCTGGTATCCTCCTTAATTTCTTTCTTCAAGGACTTAAAATTCTTGTCAGATAGATCCATCACATCCTTGGTTAGAGTTACCCCAAGATATTTTATGCTGTTTGTGGCTATCGTGAAAGGTGATGATTCTCCAATTTCCCTCTCTGCTTCCTTATCCTTTGTGTATAAAAGGGCAACTGATTTTTTGGAATTGATCTTGTATCCTGCCACATTACTAAAGGTGTTTATCAGCTGTAGGAGTTCTTTGGTGGAGTTTTTGGGGTCGCTCATGTACACTATTATATCATCTGCAAATAATGAAAGTTTAACTTCTTCCTTTCCAATTTGAATCCCTCTGATCCCCTTATGTTGTCTTATTGCTATTGCTAGAACTTCAAGCACTATACTGAAAAGGTATGGAGAGAGTGGACAGCCTTGTCGTGTTCCTGATTTTAGTGGGATGGCTTTGAGTTTCTCTCCATTTAATTTGATGTTAGCTGTCGGCTTGCTGTACATAGCTTTTATTATATTTAGGTATAACCCTTGTATCCCTAATCTCTCCAAGACCTTTATCATAAAGGGATGTTGCATTTTGTCAAATGCTTTTTCAGCATCTAATGAAATGATCATATGGTTTTTTCTTTCAGTTTATTTATATGATGGATTACATTGATAGATTTTAGTATGTTGAACCAGCCCTGCATCTCTGGGATAAAACCTACTTGATCAAAATGGATAATTTTTCTAATGTGTTCTTGGATTCGGTTTGCCAGTTTTTTATTGAGGATTTTTGCGTCAATGTTCATGAGTGAGATTGGCCTGTAATTCTCTTTCTTGCTTGTGTCTTTGTGTGGTTTTCATATCAGGGTAACTGTAGCTTCATAAAAGGAATTTGGCAATGACTTTTCTGTTTCTATATTGGGAAATACCTTAAGGAGTATAGGTATTAGGTCTTCTTGGAAGTTCTGGTAGAATTCTGCATTGAAACCATCTGGACCTGGGCTTTTTTTGGTAGGGAGGTTTTTTATAACAACTTCTAATTCATGGCCACTAACAGGTCTATTTAGATTGTTCACCTGGTCCTGGTCTAATTTTGGTATATGGTACTTATCTAAAAAATTGTCCATTTCTTTAACATTTTCCAATTTTGTGTCATATAGGCTTTTGTAGTAAGATCTAATGATTCTCTGAATTTCCTCTGTGTCTGTGGTTATGTCCCCCTTTTCATTTCTGATCTTGTTAATTTGTGTATTCTCTCTCTGCCGTTTGATTAGTTTGGATAGGGATTTATCAATCTTGTTGATTTTCTCCAAGAACCAGCTTTTTGTTTCATTGATTCTTTGGATTGTTTTCTGTGTTTCTATTTTGTTGATTTCAGCCCTTAGTTTGATTATTTCCAGTCTTCTACTCCTCCTAGATGAGTCGGAAGCAGGAAATTTCAAAGACAGTTCCGCTTATATTGGCATTTTGTCAGTCACTTTCTTCTATGTCCTGTAGACTCTTTCATGAAGCAGGAACCATGAAGGACTGTCTCACCTTCTTTGGGTAACTTCAACAGTCGTTTTTCTGTGGGTCATGATTGTCCAGTTTATACAGTATGACATTAAGCAGTTCAGGTGAGAGCAGGATCTTGCCCAAATGATTAACCAACACCATATGGAGCCTCTTTAGTGTTCATCATCCCCTTTAAGTAGATTGGTGCTTCCAGGAATGGATGTCTTTCATTGTCATGAAAATTCCTAAGTTCTTAAAACATTTTAAATGCCATATTCAGAAGGTCTCTGAATGATTTGAAGAATATCTGTCTGACTGAAATATATCTCTGTATATCTAGAAAACCTAACTAATATGACTAGAAGCTTAACTAATATAGATGATTATCTATTAACTTATATTTCTTAAGTATAAATTACATTTTTTTTGGTTTTTCGAGACAAGGTTTCTCTGTGGTTTTGGAGCCTGTCCTGGAACTAGCTCTTGTAGACCAGGCTGGTCTCGAACTCACAGAGATCCGCCTGCCTCTGCCTCCCGAGTGCTGGGATTAAAGGCGTGCGCCACCACAGCCAGGCTAAATTACATTTTTAAAAGAGCTGCATAAACACAATACCTTAATCAAAAGCAGAAACATACATATAATAAAATTGGTCTTATATTTGTATCAATAAAACAAGATCCATACCAATGCAAATTTCTATAGCATATCCCCTTTTATATGTAAACTGAAAGACCCTACAAACCTTCTTCTCAAAACCCGCAGTTAGCATGCTCCCCGGGAGAACATCCTGTTTGCTTAAAAGATTCTCAAGATCAGCAGTTAGCCTGCTCTCATGAGGACATCCCATTTGCTTAGGAAAGCAAGATGTCAACGAGATAGGATGACTGCAAAGCAGGATATCTATAAAGATAGGACAAAGCAGGATGGCTGAAAAACAGGATACCTATAAGATAAGAGCCGGAGATCTATTGCCAGACATCCATGCTGGGAGAGGAAAACCATTCATGCCCCCCCCCGCCTCATTCTGACCGACCGATAACCACGCTTTTCTGCTTCTGTAAAACTTGCTTTTTGCTGCCCTCTGTCCTATAAAAAGCCCTCCTCCCAGCCAGCAGGCGCGCAAGTCCTCCGAAAGACTTTGCTGCCCGCAGGTACCTGTGTTTACCCAATAAACCTCTTGCAATTTGCATCCGTGTGGTCTCGGCCTGTTCCTTGGCTTCGGGGAAGTCTCCCTCTGAGAGAGAAGGTCCTCTTCGAGGATCTTTCAAACAAACATTTTAAACACATTTGGGAATATGGGCATAGTTCTCTCCAAACTGCTTCCTGATTTTTGTTGGGCAAGTATTTTGGGGGCTGTTCATGGTAACCTTTGGGGGATTTTGGTCCATCAAGCCACATTCGTCAGGACGTTTTCCACAGGTTCTTATCCTCTGTGGAAGTAAAAGCAGAACCTCTTTTCCAAAGTAGCAATCCTTAGACCCAAATTTTGAAGTCAAGATACCTTTATGTTGATTTTTCTTAGCAGTCCCCGGAATCAAATATCTCTCTGTAGTCAAAAAGTTCAAAGAAAACACAATAATATACATAATCCAGATTCTCTGTGTATATTCCATCTTTATGTGGTTTGTTTTTCTTTACTCCTTTTAATCAATGACTGTTTCTTTAAAGACTTTGTTTTATTTATTAAAAAAAACCTTTTAGTTCTTTTTATAATTCTCTATACTCTGTTTCTTCTCTCTCCCAAACCTACGTACATTTATCCATAACTGTGACCCATTTAGAAGTCTTTATTTGGATTTGTCTTTATTGTATTTCTGTAATCTTTCTTTGACCAGGATTTCTTCTTAAAATGCTAAGCCTCTGTGTGACTATGGCCAAGGCTGCTTTGCTTTTTGGTTCTGCCCAGTCCAACATGCCAGAGGCATGTTCATTACCTCTGCAAGCCTTACACAGTGTCCCAGTTCCATGTATACAGTGAGTCTTTTTTTTGCTATTAAGCACTTTGGAACATGTTGCTTACAAACCCCATTTAAATTATTGGTCTCCTGAAAGAGCCAGGGTTCATGCTGGCAGCATGGCCCATGAAGCCACCATTTCAAAACTGTATGTTTTTTTCTGCTACTGTTGAATCAGGAAAACCTCTCTTTAAGGAGCTATGGCACAACACCTGCAGCAGAGACCATTTGAGGGCAAAAATGCAGCTAAACTTTGTTTTTTAGTATCTAGAATTTCTTTCCAAGGCCTCTCAGTTTATGTGGCTTTAGCTGACACCTGTTGGGAGCGCCAATCTGTTGTAGTAAGGTCACTTGTTTTTTCCTGGCTGCTCAGCCCTGAAATAACCGAACAGAAACTGTATTAATTAAATCACTGCTTGGCCCATTGGCTCTAGCTTCTTATTGGTTAACTCTTACATCTTAATTTAACCTATTTTTATTAATCTGTGTATCACTACATGGCTATGGCTTACTGGCAAGGCTCCAGCATATCTGTTCCCAGCAGTGGCTACATGGCATCTCACGACTCTGCTTTCTTTCTCCCAGCATTCAGTTTAGTTTTCCCCAATTACCTATATTCTGCCATACACAGGCCTAAGACAGTTTCTTTATTAACCAGTGGTATTCACAGCATATCAAGAGGCTAACCAGGTCAACAGGAGAGGAAACAAATTAGAACAAATTATGACATATTGTTGTTGGAAAGAAAATGGTCCCCAAAAGGAGTAGCACTATTATTAGGAGGTGTAGCTTTGTTGATATAAATGTGACCTTGTTGGAGGATGTGTTACTGTGAAAACAGGCTTGAGATCTCATATATGCTCAAACCAAGCCCAGTTTCTCAGAAAACTTCCTGTTGTCTGTGGGATCAAGATGTAGCTCCTTCTCCAGTACCATGTCTGCCTACATGCCATCATGTCCTGCCATGATGATAATGAATTAAAACTCTAAAATTGTAAGCCACCCAATTAAATGTTTTCCTTTAGAAGATTACCATGATCATTGTGTCTCTCCATAGCAAAAGAAACCCTGTTAGGATTTTTTCCTAACGTGAGCTCTCTGCCAACACAAATTCCCAATCAAGCCAAATCAAAACAAGCCAAATTAAAAAAAAATCCAGGTTTAATGGGATTCCTGAGCTCTTGGGTGGCCCCAAGGGGTAACAGGGAGGCCATCAATGTGACCACCAGGAGGAAGGAAAAGAGACCACATGTTCCTCTTTTGGGAGCTCACTTAAATACTCTGTGGGAGTGGTCCTGACCCCTCCTGGCATCCCGGGATTTGGAGTCCTGACCAATACAACTCTCAGGCCTGGGGGGCTGAGGGCTACACTCCCTACTTAACATTCCAGACTCTTTGAATATAGGGATGTGACCAACAATTTGGTCTCTCTAGGAAAAAGGGGCATTGACTCAAGTCTGTCTACTTCCTGTGGGTATAGGGTGACATGGGGAAGGGGAGAGTTAGGTGTTGTTGGGTCCACACTCAGCAAGAGGTGTGGCTGGAAAGGCATCCCATGTACTGTCATCCTGGAGATGTCAGGCATCTGTTCCTTGGGGGAGGTGAGAAGGCAGGTGTCTAGGAAGTAAATATTGTTATTACCAAAGATGAGTGTGCCAGGATGAGGAGCAGGTAGGCTCTTCATTGTGGAATCTTGGAAAACGGGAGGATGGAAGTTTTTGTCTTCTGGACAGACCAAGTGTCCTGAGTAGGTGCCTGCTTGAGCCTGGAGTGATGGTACCAGCATGGGTGTCTTAAGAGCTTGTCAGCCGAGGGGGTGGTGAGGGTTACCGTGTGAGGTCCTGTCCATCGGGGTTTGAGAAACCTAGGAGTTAACTGTTTGAGGAGTACTCTGCCCCTGGGGAGAGCGGGGCAGGTTCAGGGGTATTAGGGTACACTGGTGTGGTGGCAGGGAGACAACTGTCAGTGTATGAATGGAGAAGTGACCTTAAAAGGGAGAGGTAGGGTAGGAGGAGTGAACCTATAAAATATGATCTCAGAGATGGGTGGGGTCAAAAGGAGGCTCCAAGAAGCGGAACAAAGCTCTGGGAAAGCGGCTAAGGATTTCTCAACCCAGTAAAGGTGCTGGGCAAGCAGGTATCACTAAGAAAGAATGAGAGAAAAAAATGTCCTGCAAGAATGTAGCACAGTTGCAAAGTTTTAAGTGGGGAGGAACGGGTCTGGTCTACCCTAACTGAAATTGGTGAGGGTAATATAAGGCCCAAGTGAGAATAAAAGTAATGGATTTATCTGCTACCTGCAGCTTTACCTTAGGCTCGGATAGGGTTATAGGATAAACCAAGTCTGGGCAGCATCAATCTTCTGCAATGTTGAGAATTTTGAGGGCTAAAACAGTTTCACTTGCCGATGGTGATGAGGCTAGACCACCGTGGTGTGGCATAGAGGATAAGCCTGCATGGGGGCATTGTGATTTTCAGTGTCCAGTTTGCTGGCACATAGGGCATAACCTTGGAGGAGGCATAGTGCAATATTGTGCCGCAAGATCACTTAGGCCACAGTTGAAATAGTTTGCCTGTGAGGTTGACTTAGGCTGGGCTCTATCAGGGTAGAGCCTTGTGGTTGGCTTCCCTTGTCCTCCTTCCTGTGACCTTAGGGCAGCTGCTAATGCCTGGACCTGTAGATTGTTGTAGCTTTTGTCTGTCAGGAAGACTCAGCTTCTTGGGCATTAAAACTTTAAAGGCCATTTTCACCAATTTCCATATAGGAGTTTGGAGACCCTCCTCAACCTTTCTTCTGAGAAATAAAATGGGTAAGAAGGATTAGTAGAAAAGGAACCTAGCCACTTTTCTATCTGAGAGAGATCTGGAAGAGAAAAGGGAACATGGGCAGGATTGGGAGGGGCTGGCCCAGTGCACAGAGGGCATCCAAGGGTAGGGAGTTGAGGTGGTGGGGCGGGGAAGGAGGGTAGAGTGGAAGTTGATCTAGAACCAAGGAAGGGAATGGACCAGGAAGGAGAGGAATGTGAAGAATGTTGCTCCACAGGAGGGGGGTGAGTAGTGTGGGTCTGAGAGAGTGGGGGAGGGGCCAGTGCCTCTGGCAGCATGGTGCTGTGAGACTCAGGCTACTAATGGAGGGGCTAGAGCTCAGGGCCCAAAATACCATGGACATATGTAAGCTCTGTTCATTTGTCTTTAGGGCGGCAAAATTTTTCAAGATCCTGGAGCATGGTTGAGGCCAAATCTTAGTGCATAGTGAAATTAGCCATTTGGGACAGACTGTATTTAGGAGAGGCCCAATTTAAAAAGATTTTGTAAGAGGCATTACAGGGGCAACAGCAGATCTGGCTTTGAACTGCAAGTACCCATTGTTGTTTTTAAAATGTTGGCGGGTCCCCAGCGGGCTCACAGAGCAGCAGCAAGCCCCAGCGGATCCCCAGAGGGGTGGGCAGGTGCCGGCCCTGGCTCCGGAGTCCGGCACCCAACCTGCGGTGAGTTCCCAATAACAAGCGGGCACGTGGGTAGGGTCATGTGACAGACACATAGTATAAATCAGAACTAAACCTTTATTACTTAGAGGAGAGAGAAACAGAGAGAGAGAGGGAGAGAGAGAGAAAGAAAATGAGAAGAGAGGCAAAAGATCCATGTGCACCCCAAGAGAACAAGAAGAGAAGAGAACAAGATGGCGGGGGAAGGTCAGAGGTAATAGGAGTGGGCATGGCTTGTCTCCCAAAGAAAAGAAACAGGAAACCACAACATTCCCAGGTCTTCCTTATAATAAAAAGTAGGAGTACCAGACAACACAGCCCAAAGGAACTGGGGCGGCGAACACTCAAGACTGCTTCCGGCTGATTGTGGGCATCGTCTTTGGGTGGGGGGACATGAGAGAAGGCTGGGTGCTGGTCACATCCTGGTATAGCTGGTCTCTTTGCTTTTGACTGGTGTCTTTTGCATGGTGTCCCTAAGGAATTGGCAGAACAAAAAACAAAGTTAAATTAAGGGAAAAAAATTTAGGACCAGGGAACTGAGGGGGTATCTGACCTGTTTAAGATGGATTTCTTTAAAAAAAAAAAAGAAAAGAATTTTCTATTCCATGCAATGCTTTTCCTTCTCACCCTTTAAGATGGATTTCTTAATTCGGCTCTCTGGAACTCACGAGAACTCCTTGGGTTTGTGAAAAACAGTTTTAAACATATAATGACTGTGGCTTAAGAGATACATTTGATTTGAAATTTGTTTGGTGAGGTCACCTGGCAAAACCTCAACCTGGCAAAACCTGTCAGCTATCAAACTATCAGAGATCTTTGACAAGGATAAGATTTTACTTGAGTTACTGACTAAAAAATGACAGAGAACTTACTTGGTTGGCACCCAGAGCTACTCTTTTTGGATCCTCCGTGGTCGCTGAAGGTTGCATTTGACCTTTGCTGTTAGCGCAGGCTCCAGAAGACCGTGTGGGCTAAGAAACCTGTAGGAAGACAGGCCTACCTTGACCTGAGCAGATAGGCTGTCGATTCCAGTGATTCCGTTCACGTCTAGAGATCTTTAGTTTAGACGAAAGGCAGTTTTGCCCAATGGTCAGCGCTTGCAGTCAAAGCAAAATGCAGAAGGATGTTGTTTTGTGCTCGTCTGTCTTCTGTCTTCTTTGGAGGAAGCAGAGTGCTGCCGCTAGGAGCCAACCTGCCTCTTTTTGTTGTGAAAAGGATCTAATAATTAAATATTTAAATATCACATTTCCCAGATCTCTGAGCAGTTGAGGGCTGTTTTGTGGCGGTTATGAATTAATTCAGACAATTGTAATAAAGATATGTAACTTTAATGGGAAAATCTAACTCACGAATCCACGGATCCCGCGCAGCACAGAAAACAGGAAGTAGCAGAGAGCTTGAAGCTTCTCCGCTCCCAATTTATCAGTAATACCTTCGCCCCAGGCAACCCCTCCCAAAATGGGCGGGGTCTATCCCTACACTGTTTATTAAGTATAACTATAGTATAGAATTTGTTTGGAAAGTTGGGTCTGAGCTTGACTGCACTGGCTCTCAACTTATCAGGTAAGAGTTACATTTGTAAAAAGTCAGAAAGAAGGAAAAAAGAACTGGTTGTAATATAAGGTTAGTAGCAGAACTGACAATGGTAGAGAATGGCTAAAGGTATATACTATACCAGAGCGGTGGCCTGAGCAGTGGTGGCGGGCCATGTGGCAGCAGACAGCGGGCCCTGGGAGCAGCCAGTCCCAGGCAGAGACGGCTGCTGGTCTCAGAGCAGTGGTGGCAGGCCATGTGGCAGCAGGCAGTGGGCCCCAGGCAGAGATGGCTGCTGGTCCCTGAGCAATGGCTGGTCCCAGGCAGGGAGACACATGGCGGGCGGGCAGAAGACAGAAACATGGATAGACAAGACATGCAGAGTGAGGTTGAATGTTTATTCAGGGGGTTATGGAGGAGGAAGGGTGAAGGGGAGACAGAGAGAGAGAGAGAGAAAGAGGAGAAAGAGACAGAGAAGGGGGGAAGCAGAGAAGTGGGGAGAGAGGCAGAAGCGAAGCTACATCTCCGAGAGGAAGATGGAAAAGATAGCGAGCTCAGGCCCAGGCCAGAAGCTGAAGATCAGCCTGCCTCAGTGGATGGGGGAGGGAGTGGGCGTGGCTTGTCTCTTAAAGGGACCAACACCATAACATTCCCAGGTCTTCCTTATAATAAAAAGCAGGAGATTAGACACCACAGTTTGAAGGAATTGGGGCGGCAAATTCTCAAAACTGCTTCCTGCTGATTTGTGGGCGTTATCTTTGGGGGGGGCTGAAGAAGGCTGTGTGCCTGGAACATCCTGGCATAGCTGGTCTCTTTGCTTCTGACCAATGTCTGTGGCATGAAAATGTCTGGTGTCCCTAAGGTATTGGCAGAACAAAGAACAAAGTTAAATTAAGGAAAAAAATTTAGGACCAGGGAATTGAGGGGGATGTATCTGACCTGTTTAAGGTGGATTTCTTAATTTGGCTCCCTGGAACTCACGAGAACTCCTTGGGTTTGTGAAAACAGAAGTTTTAGACATATAATGACTGTAGCATAAGAGATAAATTTGGTTTGAAATTTGTTTGGTGAGATAATCTGGGAAAACCTCTCAGCTATCAAACTGTCAGAGATCTTTGAGAAGGATAAGATTTTACTTGAGTTACTGATTAAAAAATGACAGAGAACTTACTTGGTTGGCACCCAGAGCTACTCTTTTTGGGTCCTCCGTGGTCGCTGAAGGTTGCACTTGAGCGTTGCTGTTTAGCGCAGGGCCTGCCAGGCTCCAGAAGATCCTGTGGGCTAAGAAATCTGTAGGAAGACAGGCCTACCTTGACCTGAGCAGCTAGGCTGTAGATTCCAGCGATTTCGTCCACGTCTGGAGAGGTCTTTACTTTAGAAGAAAGGCAGGTTTTCCCAATGATCAGCACTCTGCAGTCGAAGCGAAATGCAGAAGAACGTTGTTTTGTGCGTGTCTGTCTTCTGTCTTCTTTGGAGGGAGCAGAGAGCTGCTGCTAGGAGCCAACCTGTCTCTTTTTTGTTGTTGTGAAAAGTTTTTAATAATTAAATACTTAAATATCAAATTCCCCAGATCTCTGAGCAGTCGAGGGCTGTTTATCAGGAATAACTATAGTATAGAATTTGTTTGGAAAGTTGGGTCTGAGCTTGACTACACTGGCTCTCAACAGGTAAGATTTACTTTTGTAAAAAGACAGAGGGAAAAAACTGCTCGTAATATAAGGTTAGTGGCAGAACTGACAATGGTAGAGAACAGCTTAAGAGACTTAAAGGTACATACCAGTTTAAAATATGAGACTCATGTTTTGTAGTCTGAAATGAGATGTAATAAACAATTATACATAGAGAGAGTGAACAAGAATTGGGCAACATGGACGCCTCTGACGGGCCCTATCAAAGGCATTTGACCATTGCTCAAAACACATTTAACAGAGTTAGCACGAGGAGTTTAGTGAAAACCGAGTTAAAGAGGCAGGGTAAAACCAGGAGAGTGTGGTCACGTGATCTGGCCCTCAGCCAAGATGGCGACCACCACGTGTAGTCTGCTCTGTTGGAAAGCCCGCCATGCCACAACAAAAGCTGCAGAGGGGAGGGGCAAAAGGCTGGACCCCAAAAAACTGGCCATTTAAATTTTTTTAAGGTAGTTGGGGCCATTTTGGACAGAGACTGATAAGTGTGAGGCATTTAAAGCATGAGGCCGGAGTGATAGGTCTGGATGGCTTGGCTCCCATGGACAAGGCCGTGAAAACACCCGCAAAAACTGTGGCACCTCAAGCCTACAACGAGAACGGCTCCCCGTTAAGGCAAGATGCAGACGAACACCCAGGCCCTGTGAACAGGCGTCCGAGCTCACAGGGGGGGTGCTATAACCTGGCTGAACCGACTTGAGCCTCCGACGGGAGAGGGATTCCCTGGCAGGAGGGATTCAGCCAAGGTCAGGCCACACCGTAGCAGCGTGCTGCACCATAGCAGCATGCTGCACCATAGCAGCAGTTACGACAAAAGAAGAAAAGGAATAAAAAAAGAAAAAGAGGGAGAACTGGAGAACCTGGGCCTCCAGGCGCGGGTGAGCTGAGGGGCTGGCTAAGGTCAGCCATCTCAGGCACAGGCTTAGCACAGGAGACAAGCCGAATTGAATGCCAGCGAAGGGAACAACCAAGGCCCTGAAGGCCCGCAGTTGGAGGTCCCCCCATCCCTAGAAACCACAAAGGGTTGCCGGGAGCTCAACGGTCAGTCTCTTGGGTTAAAAGATATGGTTAAGCTGGCCGAGATGGGGACACTCACGATTGGAACTGAAAAAAAAGCTGCACCATGCCACGGCTGAAATTGAAAAAGCTGGAACTGAAAAAGCCGGGGAGCTGGTTGCTATCCAGAGCCAAAATCGTGAAAACCCGCAGTACGAACGCCCTGGACCACATGGGAAAGCATCCTTTGCCCACTGGTGGGGTGTTATGGCCTAGCTGGATTCTGGCGACCCAGGAACCAGGAAGGCTGGGGGCGCCGCTCCAAGCAGCGCTTAACCGTAACTGTCAAGAGAAGATAAAAAGGTCAGAAAGAAAGCAGAAAAGAGATAGAGCTGGGAGTGCCAAACTCCCAAAAAGAGATAGAGCTGGGAGCGCCAAACTCCCAGGCACGGGCGGAACCAGAACTTAGCCGGGGCGCCGCTCCAAGCAGCGCTTAACCGTAACCGTCGAGAGAAGAGAAAAAGGAAAGAAAGGAAATGGAAAGAAAGGATAAAGAACCTGAGGATCCGGTCCCCAGTCGAATGCACTGCACGGGAGTGTGCGGTGCTAACACGCGGGCGGACCGGCCCCCGGGACCGATCCAAACACGGCTCTGGCAAGGGAAAGCAACCGCAGTAGAAAGCAGAACGGAGACACTCACCGGTGGAAGTGCTGATTGAAGATAGGCCGGCGAAGTGGAAAAGAACCCGGTTCGGGAGTCACGTGGCACCAAAATGTTGTTCTTTTTTAAAAAATGCTGCAAGATCCCCACGGCAGTAGGCAGCAGAAATGTTGTAGGTCCCAAATGGTGGTAGCGGATCATGTGGTGGCAGGCAGCGGGCTCTGGGAGCAGCTAGTCCCAGGCAGAAATGGCTGCCGGTACCAGAGCGGTGGCCAGAGCGGTGGTGGCGGCCCATGTGGCAGCAGAAAGCGGGCCCTGGGAGCAGCCAGTCCCAGGCAGAGATGGCTGCTGGTCTCAGAGCAGTGGTGGCAAGCCATGTGGCAGCAGGCAGCGGGCCCCAGGCAGAGATGGCTGCTGGTCCCTGAGCAATGGCTGGTCCCAGGCAGGGAGACACATGGCGGGCGGGCAGAAGACAGAAACATGGATAGACAAGACATGCAGGGTGAGGTTGAATGTTTATTCAGGGGGTTATGGAGGAGGAAGGGTGAAGGGGGGACAGAGAGAGAGAGAGAGAGAAGAGGAGAAAGAGACAGAGAAGGGGGGAAGCAGAGAAGTGGGGAGAGAGGCAGAAATGAAGCTACCTCTCCGAGAGGAAGATGGAAAAGATAGCGAGCTCAGGCCAGAAGCTGAAGATCAGCCTGCCTCAGCAGATGGGGGAGGGAGTGGGCGTGGCTTGTCTCTTAAAGGGACCAAAACCATAACAATACCAGTTTAAAATATGAGACTTATGGTTTTGAAGTCTGAAATGAGATGTAATATGCATTATTATGTATAGAAAGCGTGAACAGGAATTGGGCAATGTGGATGACTCTAATGGGCCCTATCAGAGACATGCCATTGCTCAAAACATATGTAACAGAGTTAACAGGAGGATTTTAGTGAAAACCGGGTGAGAAGGTAGGGTAAAACTGGGAGCAAAACCGGGAGAGTGTGGTCACGTGACCTGGCCCTCAGCCAAGATGGCTAAAAAGTCACCTGACCCATCTGGCCCTCAGCCAAATGGCGACCACCACATGTTGTCTGCTCTGTTGGTTAGCCGCCATGCCATAACAAAAGCCGCAGAGGGGAGGGGCAAAAGCCTGGAACCGAAAAAACTGCACCATGCCACCATGGCTGGAATTGAAAAAGCCAGCTGGAATTTTAAAAGCCAGGGAGCTGGTTGCTATCCAGAGCCAAAATCGTGAAAACCCATGAAAAGATAGGCATCCAAGGCCTATATTGGAACGTCTTCTAAGAGATATAGGCGGGATGCAAATCCATGCGAACACCCAGGACTCGTGGAGACAGTGAGACGGGTGCTATGACCCAGCTGGATTCTGGTGACTCAGAACCCAGAGAGGCCAGGGGGAGCCACTCCGATTGGCGATTAACCATAACCGTGAGAGAAAAGAAAAAAGGAAAGAAAAGATAAAGAAGCTGAGGACCCGGTCCCCAGTTGAATACACTGCACGGGAAGTGTGCGGTGCTAACGCGCCTGCGGACTGGCCCCCGGGACCGATCCAAACGCGGCTCTGGCAAAGGAAAGCAACCATAGCAGAATGCGGAGACACTCACCAACCACCGACGGAAGTCATCCGGGAAGCCAGTGGTGGGAGTGGAAAAAGAACCCCGTTCAGGAGTCACATGGCATCAATTGTTGTTCTTAAAATATTGACGGGTCCCAGTGGGCCCACAGAGCAGCAGCAAGCCCCAGCGGATCCCCAGAGGGGTAGGCAGGTGCCGGGCCCTGGCTCCAGAGTCCGGCACCCTACCTGTGGCGAGTTTCCAATGGCAAGTAGGCGAGTGGGTAGGGACATGTGACAGACACATAGTATAAATCAGAACTGAACAGAGGAGAGAGAGAGAAAGAGAGAGAGAGGGAGGGAGAGAGACAAAATGAGAAGAGAGGCAAAAGATCCATGTGCACTCCAAGAGAACAGGAAGAGAAGAGAACAAGATGGCGGGGGAAGGTCAGAGATAGTAGGAGTGGGTGTGGCTTGTCTCCCAAAGAGACAGGAAACCACAACACCCATTTTAAAGTCTATTACAGTACATCCACTAAAATAGCTCTTATACCTAACAGGGCCGTGGAAATTGAATACTTGGTGTCCCCAAACAAACAAATCTCACCTCAGCTGAGCCCAGTCTTATTGGTCTGGCCTCTACAGAGATCAAACTGACATGAGCTTGTGACTTCAACAAGAGTCTGATGAATGACAAAAATAAGACAAATGGGTCCCCCCAACCCTATAGCATAGACAAGAAAAGGGACTCAACAAGAGGCAGCTGCTGTAGCCCAGGAGCTGGTTTTAGCATGGCGTGGAGAGCTCATATTGAAGACTAGGGGGCTTTCAACATGTGGCCGAGGGCCGTGTGGAAAGGGCTGCCCTATCTCGGTGGGGCCTCCAAGATGTTAGGAATTTTTCCTAATGCGAGCTCTCTGCTGATGCAAATTCCCAATCAAGACAAATCAAAATAAGCCAAATTAAGAAATATCTCTCGGGTGGCCTCTAGGGGAAACCAGGAGCAGCCAATGCAACCACCAGGATGAAGAAAAAGGGACCATGTGTTTCTCCTTTGGGAACTCACATAAATACTCCGTGTGGGTCAGGACGTTGCCTGCTGGGATTTGGAGTCCAGACCAATACAGCACTCACTATCCATCTTACTTTTCTCCTTCCTCCATGTCTGTCTGGCTGACACGCAGCCAGCTGACTGACTCCCTTTTTCTCTCTGCCTGCCAGCCCTGCCCATCCTTCTTCTGACAAACAATTGGCCATTCAGCTTTTTCTTACACCAATCAGGTGTCTTAGACAAGGTGAAACAGCAACATATCTTTACATAGTTAAGCAAGCACAACATAAACAAAGCAACATATCTTTACATAATTAGATCATTATTCTGCAACACAAACAAATGCAACACATATTACATCCCCCAACAGAGAGTGAAGTTGAGTCAGGTGACACATGCATAGACAATAGATTATATTTACTATAGGCAAACCATCAATCTAAAAAGAAAAAAAAATAAAACCTTTTTAATAGTTAACAAACTACTAACTTTAATTTTCAGTCATGGGGGTGTCTGTTCTTTCCTTTGAATAAAATAATGCTTACAAGGCAGTTTGCTATAGAAACATTTAAAGAGACAGTAACTGTCTAGAGGTATGTCTATGTCCTGAAAATGTTGACTCCTAAGTGTCAGCATACTACAAGGCTGATATTAGAACATCTTGTATCTACTTGGATACTGGCTTATTTATCAGCATGGACTGTCTTCTGCATGATTTCTAAGGAAAATGAATGTTTCAAATGTTTCAAGAAAACCCTTACAGGGAAAATAAACTACAGATTCAGTACAATCCCATCAAAATTCTATGTGTATTTCTAGTTTGTTTTCAAAAATCAGGTGTCCATGCGTGTGTGTATTTTTGTCTAGGTCATCAACTCAATTCTATTGATATACATGTCTGTTTTTGTGCCAATACCATGCTGTTTTGATTACTTAGATTTGTAGTAAAACTTGATGTTGGGGATGGTGACACCTCCGGCAGTTCATTTAGTATTCAGGTGATTTTAGTTTTTCTGCAGTTTGTGTGTGTGTATGCTTTCCATATGACGCTGAAGATTATACATTCAAGATATGTGAAGAATTATGTTGGAATTTTAATGGTATTGTATTGAATCTGCAGGTTGGTTTTGGTAGGATAATCAGTTTTACTATATTAATCCTACTAACCCATGACCATGGGAGATACTTCTATCTTCTAATATTTTTTCAATTTTTTTCTTCAAAGTTTTACAACTTTTATCACACAAGCCTTTCACTTTCTTACTTGAGGTTATTCCAACATATTTTATATTATTTGAAACTGTTGTGAATGATGCTGTTTCCTGATTCCTTTCACAGTTCATTTGTCATTTGTATACAGGGGAGTTAATCTTGTATCCAGCCATTTGCTGAAAGCGTTTATCAGCAGTTGAATTTCCCAGTAAGTTCTTTTTACGCCACTTATGACTACTATAATACCATTTGCAAATAAAGATACTTTGACTTCTTCCTTTACAATTTATATCCCCCGATCTCCTTCAGTTTTCTTATTTCTCTAGCTAAGACAACAAGTACTATAATAAATACGTATGAAGAGGGTGGACAACCTTGTTCATGATTCTAGTGGATTTGCTTTATGTTTCTCTCCATTTAATTTGATGTTGGCTATCACCTTGCTGTAAATTGTCTTTATTATATTTAGACATATCCCCTGTGTCCCTAATCTCTCTAAGACTTTTATCAAATTGGGATGCTGGATTTCATTAAAGGTCTTTTCTGCATCTAATGAGATGATCATGTGATTTTTTTTTATCTTTCAGTCTGTCTGTATGGAGTGTTACATTTATCTATTTACATATCTTTTACCTTCCCTGTTACTCTGTGATGAAGTCTACATGATCATGTTGGATGATCTTTTTTATGTGTTCTTGAATCTTGCAAGAATTTTATTGAGAATTTTTTCATCTATTTTCATGAGAAAAATTGTTCTGTAATTCTCTTTCTTGTTGCATCTTTGTGTGGTTTGGTTATCAGGGTAACTGTGGCCACATAAAAGAAATTGTATAATGTTCCTTCTTTTTTCTATTTTGTGGAATAAGTTAAGGAGTATTGGTATTAACTCTTCTTTGAAAGTCTGGTAGAATTCTGTTCTAAAAAGATCTGGCCCTGGGCTTTTTTTAGTTGAGAGACTTTTAATGACTGCTTCTTTTTCACTAGATTTTATAGGTCTGTTTAAATTGCTTACCTGTTCTTGGCTTAACTTTGGTAAGTGGAAACATACATTTCTTTTAGGTTTTCCAATTTGGAGGAGTACAGGGTTTTAAAGTATGCTATTATGATTCTCTTGATTCCCTCAGTGTCTATTGTTATGTCCCCTTTTCTCATTTTTAATTTGTTTAATTTGGATATTCTCTTTTTGATGTTTAGGTAATTTTAATAAGAATTTGTCTATATTATTGACTTTCTCAAAGAACCAATTCTTTGTTTCACTTATTCTTTGTAATTTCTTTCTATTTTATTGATTTCATCCCTGAGTTTGATTTTTTTTTGTCATCTATTCCTGTGGGATATGGTTTCTTCTTTTTGTTCTAGAATTTTCAGTTGTGCTGCTAACATACTACTATATATATATAATATCTCAGTTTTTTTAAAATGTAGGCACTTAGTGCTATGAACTTGAACTAAGTTCCTCTTAGAACTAACCACCTTCATTTGTGCCTCCTAAAGTTATGTATGTTGTGGAATTAGTTTTCATTGACTTCTACAGTTTTTAATTTCTTTTTTCTGTCTTGATCCATTTTTTATTCTGTAGTGAGTTGTTCAATTTCCATGAGTTAAAAGCTTGCTGTTGTTTCTGTTGTTATTGAAATCCAGCTTTAATCCACAGTGATTAAATAAGATGCAGAATTTTTTTCCAATTTTCTCCTATCTGTTGAGAATTATGTTCAGGTATATGGTCAGTTTTGGAGAAAGCTCCATGACATGTGGAGAAGGTAGATTGTTTTTTATTTGGATGAAATGTTCTGTAAATATCTGTTAGGTCCACTTGGTTTATAACATCTGTTAGCCTCAATATTTTTCTATTTCATTTTTGTCTAGATGACCTGTGCACTGGTGAGAGTGGGGTATTGAAGTCTCCTACTATCAGTATGTGAGGATCAATATTTTATTTCATCTGTAATAGTGTTTTTTTAACTACTTGTTTGCCTTTGTGTTAGGTGCATAGATGTTAAGAATTGTAATGCCCTCTTGTATTTTTCCTTTGATGGGTATTTTCTATTCTGATTACTTTTGATTTGATGTCTGTTTTGCAAGATATTCAAAAGGCTATGCCAGTTTGTTTCTTAGGTCCATTTCCTTTGAATATATTTTTCTATGGTTTGTCCCTGAGGTGATTCTGTTTTTGTATCCATTCTGTTAGTCTGTGTCCTTTTATTGGGGAAATTAAGATCACTGATGCTGATCCATATCAATGAGCCCTATTTGTTGATTCCTGTTATTTTGATGTTGTTGTGGTGGTGGTTATGGTGTTTATTTTGTATGTATGTGTTTCCTTTTGGTTTTCTGGTCTGGGATTATACATTCCTTGTGTTTTCTTGGGTGTGGTTAACCTCTTTAGATTAGTTTTCCTTTTTGAGCCTTCAGCGGTGCTGAGTTTGTAGATAGATATTGTTTATATTTAGCTCTTTCAAGGAATATCTTATTTTCTCCATCTTGTGATTGAAAGGTTTGTGGGGTATAATAGCCTGGACTGGCATATATAGCCTGTTATATTCTGCAGCACATCTGTTGTGTTTAAGTGTCTGTAGAACATCTGTTCAGGCCTTTCTGTTTTTTAGAGTCTCCATTGAGCTGTCAGGTGTAATTCTAATAGGTCTGTTTAACATGGTCCCTTGAAGCTTTTAATATTCTCTCTTTGTTTGTATTTAAAGTATTTTGATTATTATGTTTAGAGGGGAATTTATTTTCTGGTCCATTCTATTTCATATTCTTGTATCCTAATAGGCACCACTTTTTTTTTAGGTTAGGGGAATTTTTTTCTATGATTTTGTTGAAAATATTACCTGTGCCTTAGGCCTAGATTTCCATTCCTTCCTCTATTCCTATTGTTCTTAGATTTGGTCTTTTCATAGTTTCCCAAATTTCCTGCATGTTTTGTTCCTGGAGTTTTTTAGAGTTAACATCTTCTTGGACTGTTTCTTCTCTTGTGTCTTCAATGCCTGAGATTCTCTCTTCCTGTATTCTGTTGATGAGGTTTGCCTCTTAAGTTCCTGTTCAAGTTCCTTTTTATTTTTCATTTCCAGTTTTCAATCAGTTTGGGTTTTCTTTATTGGTTTTATTCCACTTTCCATTCTTGAACAGTTTTATTCATTTTCTTCCACTGTTTGTTCATGCTTTCATAGACTTCTTTAAGATACTGTTACTCCCTCAGTACAGTTTGCGTGCCACTGTATCATATGCGAGCAGGACAAGGGCCTGGAGATTGAAAGAACACACAAGGGACCTAGTTCATTCAAAAGGAGATCAGCCAAATGCCATTTATTCAAACTTAGGAAAAACCTTAAATACCTAGCTGCTGCACAATGGAATACCCCTCAGGCAGGTGGGAAATTACTATGCCCAAGGTAGAGTAAACAATGGCCTATAGCTAACCACCAGAAGGGCAGAGGGAGCACAGGAACAAATAGGATGTTTTAGCTGGCTGGCCAGAAATTGTCCTCAAGATGAACCCCAGGATCAGGGGTAGACCCATGGGCCCTACAGGTCCCTCTTTTATATAAATTATGACTAGGCCTGTCTTAGGTGGCATTGTATGTCAGGCAATACCCCTTACGTATCATGGGAAATCGTCCAGGTCAAAACACATTTTCTGTCTTAGGTTGGGGCAGCCCCCCAAAAACCTTGATAGTCACCCATCAACAAGTTCAGCCAGATTTGCACTGCAAGATCCTCTGGAGCAATAGCTAAGAGGATTCACCAAGTGGCCACATTGACTTGAGCTTGCCTTTGGCTCTGGCACCATGAAAACATGAAGATGATGCTCCAGCACATATAAGCACTCCTAAAGGAGGCTGTGCTTGCTCAATCCTTAATAGGTCTGCCCAAATTGGAGCCCTTTAAGTAAGGTCTCAGTGTGGGTGGGAGAAATGCTGGCATAGTTAACTAGAATAATCTCAACAGCCAATTTGTAAATTGTGCATTCCAGGATCTGTGAATAACAGCAATATAACCTAACTGTGGTCTCTAACCAAAAATCAATTGCAAATTTAACTGCAATATTTATTTGTAAATTTAGCTCAATTTGAGTGGCCAAGGCATTTGCAACCTGCCCTGATAAGGTATCCATTGTGCTAGCAGAAGCAACTTACTGACTGTAAGACTGACCAGTGGGCTGGTTTACTTTCTGATCCTCAGGCAAGTTTTATTAATTAAAATACAAGTGAAATGCTATTGCACTACAGAGCTGGTGATAAGACTGTGGGATAAGATATGCTAAGATACCTTTTTCTATGACTGGGGTGGCCTGTGGCTTTCCAGGGAACATCTGTTGGGATTGGGCACTGGAATAAAGTGATGAGCTGGGAAAAGATATGTTTGAGGGGAAGATCTGTGTGTTCCACTAGAGATGGAAGCAGGAAGGGAGGTGAGTCTATGGCAGGTGACGGTCTGCTACAGAGTAAAAGGAGGATTAGATTTGGAGCAGAGGAGGACAATGTGAAGATCTACCCTTATCCTACCTGCCCTGGCCTGCATGGCTAGCAGGTTCCTGGGAAATGCCTGGGGGAGTTGGGGACAGGGATAAAGTAATGAGTGGAGTTAGAAAGTTTGGAAGTGAAGATCTGTGTGATCCATTGGAGATGGCAGGACTGGGAGGGTTCTTAGGAGTTCTGCTGAAAGACTGGGGATAAGATTGGGGTATTGGATTTGCAGGAGTGGAGGAAGAAGAGAACATCTGCAGTGAGCCTGTCTGCATCCCTGGCCTAAATGCTCAATTTAAAAGTAAATAAAAAGAAAAACTCTAAAGGTAAAAATTTAAAAATTAAAACCAAAAGCAGTTTAGGGAAAGATATTCTTGAAGAATAATAGTATTGGTTATCATTTATCATGTGTTTGTTATGTGCCAAGTACTTTAATAAGAATTTTGCATTCACTGATTAATTTCTCTATAAAAGCAAAAGTACAGTAGTTGCATCATTTCGTAGTCCCATTTTGTTTGTGGGGAGAACTAAGGCACTGTAGAGATCAGTTACTTGGGTCATGCCACAAGGCTGTAATAAATCATAGCATGCACTTAATCTCACAATAACTGCTGAAACATATTAGTCATTTTTTTGTATCTGAGTTAATATTTGACATACACTACATTATGTGATCCCAGTTAATACAATAAAGTAGGTACCATTCCACAGAAGAAGAAACATGATTAAGCAATGTGGCCCAAATCAGACATCATGCAGTAGAATATATTTGAACCAAGAGGGAAAATGTCTACAAAGTATTTCTCTGTTGGAAGCTGGACCTTTGGTACATGCAGGCAGATTGGATCTTGTCATAATCAGCAGAATGCTACTTATTCCATGTCGAATGCAGGCTTTTGCTGTATGCATTATTATTACTATGAGATGACTACTCAGGCATAGTTTATAGGCAGTTGAAAGTCTTTATTCCAACTGGCTGTGACCACATCCAGGGGATGTAGGTGTGACCCCAAGTGTTGAGAGCACATAGTTTTTGAAGGCAAATTCCATATCTTGACATCTATCTCAGCAGCTGCAGGTGACCATAGCAGAAGCAAGCAGTTTAACAGGAGCTGAGATAAGCAGGTGGCTGGAGGGGTTCCATATAAACAGGCAGTTTAACAGAAGTTAAGATAAGTCAGCTAGAACATCTTGCCCTTTGTTTTCTAGAATAGAGTTGAGCTATTTTCCCTGGAATTCTTCATCAAGGAGATCAAACTCCAATTAAACCTGAAATGGCCTCAGCAAGAAAAGAAGATGGAGAAACATTTGCATTGTCATGCCCTGTCACATTATCTTTATCTACCTTGTCCCACTTGTCCAAATGAATACTTAGGCACCAAGGGCACACCAATTACTTCCTCCTTGCTCTCCCTCCACTGTACCTAGCCTGGTTGGATAGGTGCAATATAGTTTTCCTGGTCCTCGGTTGCAAATATGTGGGTCTCTACCAGTCCCAAGTAGCATTTTCCACAAGATTTTTTTTGATAACCAGAAGACCTTTTAACGAATGTATGGGAATTGTGAAAAAGGCTTGTTTACAAACATCTGAGTCTCCTTTAACAGTACCTACTTCCTTACAGATCCATTTCTGATTTTTTTTATTATGGGAAATTCTGTACAGTTGAGGGCTATCAATGAAATGAGAGTTTCATAGGCAATATTCTCCAGGAAATGAGCAGAGAAGAGTGGAGATTACATTGAATGCCTTGTTTCATTTTAACATTCACTCAGATAATGTTGGAACAAGAGTAATATGTTCATCTCCTGCCCTTGACCTGTTCCCAGGCTTGGAGCTGCTTGTGCTTCTCTCTAGTAGTGCCTGGAGCATCAGCTTGCTTCATCTCTCTTATCATTTGCTACCAGTATACATTGTTCCTTTCCTGAGAGTCCTTGCTGGTTTGAACTTGATTCACCTCTTGCATCATTGACCCTTGACTGTGAGTTTGCCCTCACTAAGCATTTGGCTTCCCATTCCCTTCAAAGTATTCCTGCCTCTTAAATGTGCAATTTGGTACTTTTAAAATATCTCCATGTAAAAATTTTTTTTTGAGAAGGCAGTCAGTAGTAGTTTTCACCTTCTTACTTCAATTGCAACTCCACCACTACTGCTTTATTCTTCTGTCTGTTCTCTTGAGCCCTGTGGCATTTTTGTTTCTGCCTTAAGGGCTTCTCAAACACCAGTGCATCAAAATCATTTGAAAGACTTATTCAAATCCAGATTTTTTTTATTTCACTAGAGTTTTTAATGCAATGATTCTCGGGTCAGGGCTGATTTTTTTTTTATTTATAAGAACTGGGGAATGTACCTAGGTTGGTGGAATGTTTCCTTTGTACGAATGAAGTCCTTGTTTGATATGCAACTCCACATAGACTCAGTCATGGTGACACAGACCTATAATCTTAGTAATTGGGAGATAGAAGCTGGAAAATCAGTTCAAGGTCATCTTTTGATACACAGGTAGTTTGAAGACAGTGTGGGGAATGTGACAACATGTCTCAAAAATATTTATTTCTGGTTGGAGAGGTGGCTCAGCAGTTAAGAGCACTGGTCTTCCATTGAAGAAAACCTGGGTTAGATTTCCCATACTCACATGGCAGTTCATGCCATCTGTAACATTAGTTTCAGGGGATCCAACACCCTCTTCTAACCTCCACAGGCACCAATTCCACATATGGTACACAGAGACAAATGCAGGCAAAACACCCATATACCTAAAATAAAATAAAACTTAAAAAGAATTATTTCTATGGTGCAAGACAATTGACTATATCCTGTCAATTATGTTTTAAATAAATACTGATTGGCAAGCAGCCAGGCAGGAAGTATAGGCAGGACAACCAGACAGGAAGTAGAGGTGGGTCAAAAAGAACAGAAGAATTCTGGGAAAGAGGAAGCCCATTCCTCCACAGTCTTGTCCAGACACTGAAGAAGCAGGATGTGACCTGGCCCACTGAAAAAGGTACTGAGCCATGTGGCTAACATAGATAAGAATCATGGGCTAATATACTTTATAAGAGCTAATATGAAGCCTGAGCTAATGGGCCAATCAGTTTATAACTTATGTAGACCTCTGTGTGATTTTCTTTGGGGCTAAGCAGCTGTGAGTCCTGACAGATAGGACAGAAACCCCAACAAGTAGACCCTCATGTTACATTTCTAACACATTTTGTTGTAAGGCTAATACCTTTGGTCAAAGGGGGCATAGTTTGAGAGCCATAGTTCTAGGTCAACACTTTTCATATTAACTACATATTTTTTTCTGTGTCTTCTTATCTAGTCCATTTTTGGTAGAATGATTCAATGTATAAAGCTGGCTAGTATAGCTAAGACTTCTCATCTCTTATGGTCCCCAGGTTAGAATCTGTAGATCATTCTTAGTCAGAGTCACTGAAAAGTTACAAACTGAATGTGCTGTCTGGAATCAAAATAAAGGTCTTGAACCTATTTCCATTGTGCAGCTCACTGCCTAAATTTTGGAGGCTCTTCAGCTTTCTAGAAGTGGCCATGAGAAAAAAAAAACCTCAGAAATTAAAAAGTAATCTCCTTGAATAAGCAAAAAAGCAAAATAGTATGACCTCTCATATTCATACTCTCTGTTGTATTAGAATGAACATATTTATATTTGTACATATTGGCAGAGGCAAAGGATTGTTATGGAATATTCTTTATATTCCTTTATGTTGTGTGAAGATATGTCACTGTAATTGTTTTAATAAGAGCTAGAAGGCCAATAGGTAGGCAAGAAGAGCTTAGGCAGGACTTCTAGGGAAAGAGAGGTCTTGGGGAAAAAGAAAGGGGGTATCACCAGCCAGACAAGGAAGAAGCAGAATGGGCAGAGCAGAATAAAGATAATCAAGCCATGTAAAAGAATGTAGATTTAAAAACATGAGTTAATTTAAGTTATAAGAACTAGTTAGGAACAAGTTTAAGCTAAAGCTGAGCTTTCATAGTTAATAATAAGTCTCCATGTCATTATTTGGGAGCTGGCTGGCAGGAAAGAGAAAGACCCATTAGAGATTGTTATTTGGATATGAATGCTCCCCAAAGGCTCATGTTGTGAAGGTTTTGTCCCTGGCACAGCAATGTTCAGAGTTGGGCCTTTGAGGAATTTATTGAATCATGGAGGCTTTAACATCATCAGTGAATTAATCCTTAAATGGGTTCATAATATGATGGCTTATTAGGAAGCTGTAGAGACTAGGAGATGGAGAAGGTTTAGAGGAAATAGTTTACTGACCTGTGTTTGGAAGGCTTCATCTGACCCCTGACCCCATCCTGTTTTTTTTTTCTGCTTTCAGCTGGACCATTAGCAAGGTAGGTTTTCTTCATAATGTCCTGCTTCAGCACCTCAAGCCCACAGCACTGGACCTGGCTAGCTGTGAATTGAAACTTCTGAAACTATGATCCAGAATAATCTAAAGTTGTTTTGTTCAGGTATTATATATGCCAATGAACAGCTAACACAATTATCTCTGTGTTTTATTTATGGGGTTTGTGCATTAGTTTTAATGGATAAACACATATCTAAGAAGGCTTGAAGCCAATCTAATTTATAAGTACAAACCTCCAGCACTTAGAGCATTCTTCCAGAACACAAATGAAATTTTGTGCCCCTGTGTACTTTCTGACACCTTCTAAGAACAAGCTGGAATTTGATTCTCTGAATGAATGTTGTACTACCTTGTAAAGCCTCCTTTCCTATGTCTGCCTGTTCACAGGCCAACATCAAAAATTATATCATAGAAAATGGGGCTTAGGACTACCAGGTGTGGCAGGAAGTGGAGGATAATGACATATGCTAAGTAAAGGCTAGAAGGGAAGAAAGAAAGGAAAGGTGAAGACTAAAGAAATGATGAATACGAATAATAAGTATTCTTTGACTGAAAAGAAATTAGACTTTCCTATTTGGCTGGTAAACTGCCTCTGAAACAGTTTCAGAACTGAGGTTCCAAGCAATTTTACCTTTGGTTTAATGGGATGCAGTCGTCCAATGAGACATTATTTTGAAAACACCATGATCTGCTCATTAGCTTCTGTCTTTAATGTTACCCAAGGCCTCTTCCTTTCTGACTTTTCTGTAGCTACTCTTCTTAAGAAGTTAATGAATAGCTTCTGTGCTATTGCACTGTCTTGGATACCATCTCATGTGTCTGAATGTGGGTTGTTTGTTGTTTGTCTGCCTTTTAGATAAGGTGTTACTATGTCTCCCAGACTGGGCTTGAACTCTGCCTGCATGCTTCTTTGCATATCTATCTGGGGAATGTCTAGGACTGCTTCTGCTCACCATTACACTCAGTTCACCTGTGTTGGTTTTTTCCCTTAGCACTCAGCTATTCAATATCCAAAATATTTCTCATTTTACATTTCCAATCTGTTTTACTGTATCATTACCAACATCTTTTTATTGGAGAAAGGAGACACTTGTTGGTTGGTTCCTGACCACCCAGCTAACTTAGACATGAAATAATTACACAGAAACTGTATTAATTAAATCACTGCTTGGCCCATTAGCTCTAGCTTCTTTTTGGCTAACTCTTACATCTTAATTTAACCCATCTCTATTAATCTGTGTATTGCCACGTGGCTGTAGTTTACCGGGTAAAGTTCCCAGTATCTGTCTCCAGTGGCTTCATGGCTTCTCTTTGACTCAGCCCTTCTTTCTCCCAGAATTCAGCTTAGTTTTCCCCACCTAGCTCTGTTTCCTTATAGTGCTGCTATAGCCCCAAAGCAGTTTCTTTATTAATCAATGGTAACCACTGCATGCAAAGGGAAATCCCACATCATCCTTTCCCTCATCTCTGGCCATCATTCAGTACTAAAATTTCATACTCTATGATGAATAATAAATAATGTTATGCTTTTTCCCTAGAAGATTTATTTCTCCTATCTACACTTAAATTCAGCTTTCCAGAGACTTATTTTCTTTGTTCTTATTACTCTCTACATCAATAGTTCTCAACCTGTGGGTCGAGACCCCTTTGGGGTCAAATGACCCTTTCAGAGGAGTTACCTAAGACCACCAGAAAGCACAGATACTTACTTTATGATTCATAACAGTAGCAAAATTACACTTATCAAGTAGCAGAGAAATAATTTCACGCTTGGGGTCACCACAACATCAGAAGCTGTTTTAAAAGGTCACAGCATTAGGAAGGTTGAGAACCAATTCTTCACATGCTATTCTTTGGAAATTGTACCTACTCCTGTAACTTCAACTAATATTTCCTTTCCTTTCTTTTTTTCCCTGGGACAGGTTCTCACTATGGTGCCAGGCTGTCATTAAGCCTACAGAGACAGGCCTGCTTCTGCTTTCTGAGTGCTAGGATTAAAAGTGTGTACCACTGTGTCTAACTCTAAATAATATTTTAATGGCTCTAAATTTTCACCTTTTTCTTCAAATATCATCTCTTTCTCAAAACTTTTTCAGAAGCACTAGACTTTTAATTTCTAATAAATATTCATAAGCATCTGAAGTGTTGCTTCTTTTCTCTATAAAACTTGGCATTGTGTTATTTTTACAAATGCATTTTTTCTATTAGATTCCCAATCTAGTATTTCTGCTCTTCCTATTACAGGATATTGAAATCTTAGAATCTAACCGTTTACTTGCTTATATTAGGGCACCAAATTATGAGAAACATATATAATATTTGTTTTCATCTTTTATTTTCTTTTCTACTGTTTCAGAGCTTGGTGTATTGTAGGATGAAAATACCTACCTGCCTCTGGTCTCTTGGACCAGACCAATATAGCTAATAGAGCAGTTTATCTACTACCCAATAAGATTAAGCTCTGGATGCCTATGTGCTACTTACATTGATTCTCTTTCTTTAAGATAAATTTTCTATTTATCCAGAGTCCATTAGGCAAATCCTTGTGTCCACAAATAAAGTATAATTGAAACTTTTATTATTGGGACTTTTACTTTTTTTTTCACTTAGTTATAGGCAGTAGATTTTACCGTGGCTGATCCTCCCAGCTCCTCAGAGTCTTCACAGTCCTGGATATCTGGTAATGTTTCTAGGGAACAGCATTCAAGGTTAACACACTCATTTTTCTCACCCAAAAGATTGTGACTTTTGAAAATGGCACCTTAACTTATCTTCTCATCTCTATTTTTGAAAAAAAAATTGAGATAGGGTTTTTAGAAGCCCAAGGTAGCTTTAAACTCCCTCTGTAGCTGAGGACAGCCTTCTGATTCTGCTTCCCATGTGCAGGGATTCCAGCCATATGCCTCTACAAACACACTATATAGATATGACTACATCCCCAAATCTGATTTTCAGTTTTCTTAAACATAAGTCTACTACGTTGTTTCTATCATTCATGATTCTCTATTGACTCAATGCATATAGGACAAATTCAAAATTCAGGATCACATGTCAAGTGTTCCTGACTTGGTTTCACTCTTCTTCCAGCTTTATCTCTCACTGCAGCATCTGGAGAATGCTAACTCAGCCCACATTTTTTCTTCATGCTGTTGGTAATGCTAATTCCTTTGTCATACACACTTTCCTCTCATTTTCAACATTTGGAGTCCAAGTTTCTCTACAAAACTTTCTCAATTCTCGATTCTTTTCTTATTGCATGATCCAATAACATTCTTTGATAGTTACTTATAAACTTGTCAGCTGCCCTGACTAGATAGTAATCCCACTGAGATAATTTGTTTATACTCAACACATTGCCCTGGACATGAATAGTTCTCAACGTTCATTTATATACTGTTACTGAATTAAAAACACATGTGTAAAATATAATATTCTAGATAAAAATTGATTATAATTCTACATGATAGTAAACAATCAAAACTAGATTAGAACAGGAAAAGCAATCTTCTAATAATTTATATATGACACGATAGGCCCACATGTAGGCCTGCAATGCAATGGGAAAACATTCTTCTGAGGATTTTGGAATCAGGCTCAGCCTGGTAAGCCTTTGAGTTTGGCCACTACTGAAGCAACAACATGGTGAGGGATTAAAGGATGAAAATGTTGATGCAAATCAGGGTTGGTTCATAGAGTTTAGAGGCAAGTCTGACTTTATAGAGTATCGGGGTTTGAAATTAAGCTGCCAATGCTGATGGAATGGCTTGTTAGCCTTTCTGTTTTGAAAGCTGCAGAAGGCCAATGTTACAGATAGATCTGAAACAAGAAAATATCAAATAAAATACAGAGGAGCAGCGTATAAATATCCTGGTGTCTGTTTCTCATGAAATTATCCATGAGCCAGGAGCAGGGGTTCGAGGGATTTACACTGAAGTAAGTTCAAAACTGAAGTAGGATGATTGAAGGATTGAAGCAAATCCAGTCTAAATAGCAAAACCCTGTCTCAAAACAAACAAACAAACAAAAACCAAACAAAGCAACATATTACATACTGACTTGGAGACAATACCTATACAACTCTAAACACAGAGAAGCTGAGTTAATATCTACCTAGAACCTTTACCCCTATGGACTAATGTTCATGGTACTGCAAGGGACTTTGCTGAATGATACCAAATGAGAAAGATAACCTAGTTACAAATCCTTCCACCTAAAATGGTGTCTTTCTTGTAAATTATGCTGGTACAATAGTGGCACAATGCTTGTGGGAGTAACCAATCAAAATCTGATTTGATTTAAGGCCCACTCCATGAGATGGAATCCATACCCAACACAGCCTGAGTGGTAAAGAACTTGAGACAAGCAACAGGCCAGGGACCCAGGGGAAACCAAATACTACTGTTCTGGTAAAAGAAAGTAGCAAGAAAATGACTCCTGACAACATTCTGCTATACTTATAGATCAGTGTCTTACTTTCCTATTGTCAGAGAAGCTTCCTTCTGCACCAGATGGGAACAAATATAGAGACTCAAAGCTATACAATGTACACAGAGTGAGAGACCTTGGGACACTCAGCCCTAAATTGGATTTCTCAAACAAATCCCTCCACTCAGAGCACATGGACCTGTTCAAAGGTGCAGTGTGTGAAAGCCAGAAGGGATGGAGGAGATCAAGGAAACAAGGCCTCTTGAACACAGCAGGATGGATGTACAGAAGAACTCATAGAGACTGAGGCAGCATTCACATGGCCTGAGCAGGTCTACAGCAGATGGAGTCCTAGAGCTGAGAGGAGATGTGGGCACATTGTCTACCCCCATTTCTAACCAGAAACTTTCTCTAATTTGTAACCACTTGGAAAGGAAAAATTAGTTTTCTCCAAGGCAATTTCCCTGGGGAAGGAAAACACTCTTAAGGGAAGGCCCCATGCCCAGCAGTAGATGGCGAACACTAAATTGATTCAATGCCATCTTTGATGGTTCCTTGTCTCATAATACCTTGTCGAGGCTTTTTTCTTCCCTTATCTCCCTGTTTTTAATTTGATTTTTATTTGTTTTTTAATCCTATGAGTCCCTATGTTTTTATGGTTTTTCTGAGTATGTGAAATGACTGAATCTCCTTGTCTCTATGTTTTTGTGCTTTTTCTTGGACTCTCTTCTTTATTTGTTTGTATTGTCCTACTAGTTTGTTTTTGTTTTGTCTATTGTATTTTATTATTATCCCTTTGATTCCTGTTTGTTTTCTAATGATAGACAGAAAGGGGGTAGATCTGAATTGGTGGGCAAGTGGGGGAGGAACTGGGTAGAGTAGAGGGGACAGAAATCAAAACCCAAATACACTGTTTGAAAAAAAAACAATTTTCAAAAAAAGAAAAAATAAAATCGAAGAAAGAACCAAGTCACATGTGAAGTTAGAGACTTGGGTTAGATCCCCAGCACAAACAGAACAGGGAGAGAGTAAAACTTACATGGAAATCTTTACAAAGAGAGCCACAAGATGGTTCATGGGCTAAAAAGGTTAAAACATTTGCAAGGCAAACCTGAAGATTTGAGTTCCATTCCTGAATTCCATGGTGTAAGGAGAGAGCCAACTCCTGAAAGTTGTTCTTTCAACCCTCCCCCACAAAATAATAATAATAAGAAGAAATTAAAGTTTTACAGTGTTTGTCTTCTGAGTGAATTTGATGCCATTGTAGAAGCACATGTTAACTTTTAATATGTTAAATTAGTAGACTTAAATAAATAAGAACTGTATATTCTTAGTTATTTATTAGGTAAAATATAACATAACATAGCATAACACACCATAACACAAATTAGCCTCTAGGTCATCTTGTTTAATCCATATGCATAAAGTCCTGTGAGGTATACAGTATATAATGTGCTGCACACAGTGTTTGTGGTCATTTCTATAAAACACTAGAGATCAAATCTTAGATAGTATTTTTTTCTGTCATATTATTATTTAGGAAAACTGCATCACAAATCTGCATTTGCCAGGAGTGCTGAGAAGAAACCTTTTATTCTTGCCAGCTTGCCAGTTCTTGAATTGTAAGAAGCCATATTTGCCACTGTGTGAATAGCAAGGGAATGGGCTTAAACAACTGGCTTCTATCAACACACAAGTAATGTATAGATAACAATGAAAAAATAAGAATGGGTGTGAGATGATAAACATTGACAACATTCTTTTCAAAAAATATGACAATTGCAATATACATATATATATATATATGATTCCATTATATGAAATGTCCAGAACTAATTAATCTATAAATACACAAAGTTGATTATTACCTTATGCTGAAGTTGTGGCATATGGGAGATATGGGGGAAGTGACTATCAAGCAATAAAGTGTTTTAGGTTTTTTTTGATGTGTGCATGTGGTGTTTTTTTTATTTTTTTCAGAGGGTGATGAAAGTACTCTAAAATTTAATTTGTTAAGAGCTATAAAATGTTTTAAGTAAATGTACTAAAAACTATTAATTTGGCTATTTTAAAGGGTAGATCATAGGAAATGTGATGATAAATATAGGTATATATGTATATATCAATAAAGATGTTAAAATAATGATGTGAAATAATATATAAAACTCAAATAATGTGTTTTAGACTTGACTAATTATTGCTGGATATATAGAGATAATATTCTTGTTATTTATGTGTTTCTTAGTTTTCATGTACTTAATAATTATTTTGGAAAAATCAGAAAATAAACTGCCAAATAAAAGAGAAAATAGTTTTCAATTGTAAGGTTGTAGTCCTTCTTTTATAATATGTTCATTTTTAAGAGGCTGTATACTGGTTTCTTAAGAAAGTCTAAACCGAACCCATCATCTTGGTGTGCACATGGAATCTCAACACTCTGGAGTCTCAGTCAAGATAACAACATCTAGGTCAGTGCTGCACAGCAGGACTGTCTCAAAACAAAACAAAAGAAAACAAGCTAAAAGCATCTCAAAACAAGCCAGCATTTCCAAACAGTAACAACAAAACTCTAAACTTCGTAAAGTAAATATCCTCATGAATACTGTGGTGTTTCTTTCAGCCCTCAGCCACATAGGTTAGCAAGGAAGAACAAAGCTTGCCCCATTCTGTTCATTCCTACGTCTGTATTTTAAGAATATAGATTGGACTGATATTGAGGTCTTTAATTCACTTGGACTTGAGTTTTGTGCATGGTGATAGATATGGATCTATTTTCATTCTTCTACAGATTGACATCCAGTTTTGCCAGCACAATTTGTTGAAGATGCTCTCTTTTTTCCATTGTATACTTTCAGCTCCTTTATCGAAAATCAGGTGCTCATAGGTTTGTGGGTTAAAGTCAGGGTCTTCTATTCGATTCCACTGGTCGACTTCTCTGTTTTTATGCCAATACCAAGCTGTTTTCAATACTGTAGCTCTGTAATACAGTTTGAAGTCAGGGATGGTAATGCCTCCAGACGTTCCTTTATTGTATAAGATTGTTTTGGCTATCCTGGGTTTTTTGTTGTTCCATATAAAGTTGATTATTGTCTTCTCCAGATCTGTGAAGAATTTTGATGGGATTTTGATGGGGATTGCATTGAATCTATAGATTGCTTTTGGTAGAATTGCCATTTTTACTATGTTGATCCTCCCAATCCAAGAGCAAGGGAGGTCCTTCCATTTTCTGGTGTCCTCTTCTATTTCTTTCTTCAATGCCTTAAAGTTCTTGTTAAATAGATCTTTCACTTCCTTGGTCAGGTTTACCCCAAGATATTTTATGCTCTTTGTGGCTATCGTGAAAGGTGATGCTTCTCTGATTTCCCTCTCGGTTTCTTTATCCTTAGTGTATAGGAAGGCAACTGATTTTTTGGAGTTGATCTTGTATCCTGCCACATTACTAAAGGTGTTTATCAGCTGTAGGAGTTCCGAACACACTGAACCTGATAGAAGAGAAAGTGGGAAGTACTCTACAACACGTGGGCACAGGAGACCACTTCCTACGTATAACCCCAGCAGCACAGACAGTAAGTGCCTCATTGAATAAATGGGACCTCCTGAGACTGAGAAGCTTCTGTAAAGCAAAGGACACTGTCGCTAAGACAGAAAGGCAACCCACTGACTGGGAGAAAATCATCACCAACCCCGCAACGGACAAAGGTTTGATCTCCAAAATATATAAAGAACTCAAGAAACTAGACCGTAAAAGGCTAATCAACCCAATCAGAAAATGGGGCACTGAGCTGAACAGAGATCTCTCAACAGAAGAAGTTCAAATGGCCAAAAGACACTTAAGGTCATGCTCAACTTCCTTGGCGATCAGGGAAATGCAAATCAAGACAACTTTAAGATATCATCTTACACCTGTCAGAATGGCTAAAATCAAAAACACCAATGATAGCCTTTGCTGGAGAGGTTGTGGAGAAAGGGGTACACTCATCCATTGCTGGTGGGAATGCAAACTTGTGCAACCACTCTGGAAAGCAGTGTGGAGGTTTCTCAGGAAATTCTGGATCAACCTACCCCTTGACCCAGCAATACCACTCTTGGGAATATACCCAAGAGAGGCCTTATCATACAACAAAAATATATGCTCTACTATGTTCATAGCAGCATTGTTTGTAATAGCCAGAACCTGGAAACAACCTAGATGCCCTTCAATTGAAGAATGGATGAAGAAAGTTTGGAATATATACATATTAGAGTATTACTCCGCAGTAAAAAACAAGGACTTCTTGAAGTTTGCAGGCAAATGGATGGAAATAGAAAACACTATCCTGAGTGAGGTAAGCCAGACCCAAAAAGAGGAACATGGGATGTACTCACTCATATTTGGTTTCTAGCCATAAATAAAGGACATTGAGCCTATAACTCAGGTTCTAAGAGAAGCTAAATAAGAAGGAGAACCCAAAGAAAAACATATAGGCATCCTCCTGAATATTAACCTTCATCAGGCGATGAAAGGAGACAGAGTCAGAGACAGAGACCCTCATTGGGGTACCGGACTGAAATCTCAAGGTCCAAATCAGGAACAGAAGGAGAGAGAGCACGAGCAAGGAACTCAGGACCGCGAGAGGTACACCCACACAATGAGACAATGGGGATGTTCTATTGGGAACTCACCAAGGTCAGCTGGCCTGGGTCTGAAAAAGCCTGGGATAAAACCTGTCTCGCTGAACATAGTGGACGATGAGGACTACTGAGACCTCAAGAACAATGGCAATGGGTTTTTGATCCTACTGCACCTATTGGCTTTGTGGGAGCCTAGGCAGTTTGGATGATCACCTTACTAGACCTGGATGGAGGTGGGTGGTCCTTGGACTTACCACAGGGCAGGCAACCCTGACTGCTCTTTGGGCTTATGAGGGATGGGGGACTTGATTGGGGGAGGGGGAGGGAAAGGGGAGGCGGCGGTGGGGAAGAGACAGAAATCTTTAATAAAAAAAAAGAATATAGATTGGAGGGATACCATTCATGATCTGTTAAGATACTCTTAGAAAACACCTTGGAGTGTTTTTTTTTTCTTAAAAGTTAAAGGCTTAGTTGTGAGTATATTATTTAAAACCACGGGGGCAAAAAACCACAGGGCACAACAATTTGGGAATTCACCATCAAGCTTCACCCACCCCCCAAGGAGACATTGGAACTGTTGTCTCTTAGGCAAATTTGTGTGGATCTGTGCGTTTCCATTTTTGCTTTCACTCCCAAATCCATTAACATTTATCTCTAAAGAAATGGCCATCAGTAGTTATTCGTGTTTGCAGTTTTGTCTTGTTGGTCTTCTTTTCCTCCACTGGGACCCAGGTAGCTCCTGGTCCCAGAGGATTTGAATAGTCTGGAGGCTTAGTTTGTGACCCTACAGCTGTAGGTTTAATTCTTACGTCAGATAATAGAAGATGTGACTGGGTGTTGCAGATTATCCTGTCTGCTTTCATTTCATAGACTTCGCTTGCTTTGCTAGTTTCTTTAGATTCCATGCTTTGTTTTGTTGTTGTTGTTGTTTTTTTCCCCAGCGTTCATTGCCAGACCCCTCAATTACAGGGACTCGTAATTTGTTTCCTAATCCCAGTCCCTGTAACTGGATTTCTGTTTCATATTGCTTGATCACATTTCTGTCTGTCTGTTGCCAAAGATTAGAGACTTCAGTTTTCTGTCTGCATGCTGAGATATCCGTTGGTGTACTTCCAGAGCTTGGCTGCCTGCCTGCTTGTTACCTGCAGTTACACTCTTCAGTGCTGGACCAGTTTATCCCGACTCTTCATGGAGGCTACAGGACCTTCTAAGTCCCCGTGTCCTGCAATAATTACTTTCTTCAGTTTCTGTACCTTGGTCTGACTCTGCCTGAAAATGACAGGCACCTGTTGAAATGATATCTCCCAGTTTACCTCTAGTCTTTATTTTCTTGGGGCAGTATTTTGCTAATTGTTGTTTATCTGCTGTCCCTTTCTTTTGTTTCCTGTAAAGAGTATGTGGGGAGAAATGGTTTGTTCCTCTTAAAAGAATCTTGACATTTCTGTATTTCCTTCGGGGCTGCTCCAGTTCCAGTCCCCAGAACTTCATCTAGCTTTAGGCAGACTTGAGCAGTGTTGTCTCACAGGGTTTCCTCAGGGGGTGGCAGAGAAGCCAAGTGGAGAACTAGCCAAAGGAGTCAGTTGGACTTTGCTCTGCTGCATCCCTACTAAAGGAAACATCGTTTTGAAAAATCAGTTTTCAAAGTTATTTCAAGTACCATTGCCAAAACAGCTTCTAAAATGTTTTGTGTTTTATAACTTCCCTGCTAAAGATCCTTATCAGTGAATGCCACTGTGTCTTACACTCAAATATGTTTGCATACTGGGAAAAGGCTATGGGGCTGAATGTTTCCTAGTATTATTTAACACTCATGTTCTTATTTTTCTAGCATAGGTTCATTGGCCTTTGAACATCATTGGCCAAAATTTCCAGGCTATTCCACATGTTGTCTTTTCCTTATGCCCTTTCTTTGTTTTGCCTTTCCAAGTCTGATTTCTGATTCAAATTTCAGCAGCACAAGCCACAATTTTAGAAAACTTCATCTATTCTAGACCTAATTTGTCTCCTACTTTTTCTTTAGTATGCTATATTTTGAGTCAGTTCTCCAAGTTAGGCAGATAATTTTCTTGGCTTTCACATCTGTCTTAGTGTTTCTTTCTTTCTTTCTTTTTTTTTTCGAGACAGTGTTTCTTTGTGGCTTTGGAGCCTGTCCTGGAACTAGCTCTGTAGACCAGGCTGGCCTCGAACTCACAGAGATCCGCCTGCCTCTGCCTCCCAAGTGCTGGGATTAAAGGCATGCGCCACCACCGCCAGGCCTGTCTTAGTGTTTCTAATGCTTTGATGAAACAACATGGCCATAAGCAACTTGGAGAGGTCAGGCTTTATTTCATCTTATACATCCAGTCAACACTTCATGGACAGGCAGGAACCCATGCTGTGCAGAAACCTGGAGGCAGTAGGTGAAGTAGAGATCATGAAAAAGTGCTGCTTACCCTCTTGATCCCCACAGGTTGCTCAGCCTGCTTTCCTTTTTTTTAAAAAAAAAATATTGTTTTTCCAGACTGATCAGAATTTCCCTTCCCTCCCTCCTCTTTCCTCAGTCCCTCCCTCCAACTGCCCTCCCTGCCCCCACTCACTCCTCATTTTTCTTCCAAAAAAGGCAGGTCTCCCATGTATATCAGTCAGCCCTAGTGTATTAAGTTGCAGTAAGACTAGGCACCTCCTCTCCTATTGAGGCTATATGAGGACTGTTGCCTACCCCAATTGTCATCAGTAGGCTTCACTGATGGAAACAGGTGCAGAGACCCATAGCCAAACATTCTGCAGAGCTCGGGAAATCCTAGGGAAGATGGGGAGAAAGTATTGTAGGACCCAGAGGGTCCAAGGACATCACAAGAAAAAACACAGAATCAACTAACCTGGGCTCATCAGGTATCATGGAGACTGAACTGACAACCAGGGGGTTTGCCTTGGACTGAACTAGGCTCTCTGCACATGTTACAATTGTGCAGCTTAGGCTTCTTGTGGGACTCCTAGCAGTTGGTGGAGGACAGGGGTTGTCTCTGACTTTGTTACCTGCCTTTGGGCCCCTTTCCTCAGCCTGCTTTCTTATAGAACCCAGTGGTGGCATATCAACCATATCTTAAGAAAATGCTCCACATGCTTGCCCACAGATCAATCAGGTGGGAGCATTTTCGTAGTTGAGGTTCCCTTTTTCAAAATGATTCTAGCTCGGATCAAGTTTACATATAACTAGCCAGCAAAACACTTTTGTTTTCTTCTGTCTTACCATCTCTCATTCATTCATTCATAAACATTATCTTATGTACACTAGACTCTTGAACTCACTATGATTTTGCAGGGACTTGCCCTTAAATTCTTAATCTTTTGCCTCCACCTCTGAAGTGCTCTGATTACAAATAGGGTCTACCACATTGTGTTTAGCCCTTTGTTCTCTTGTTCCTTTCCTCAAGTAGATTTTAGGTTGAGTGATGGCGGAAATTTTTATATTTAATAGGTTGTTCCATTCTAAATGTCTGTGTACCACAAATAGCAACTGTAGCAATTCTTAAACTGGAGAATGATGTCAAAATAATCTGAAAGTCCAACTGTTTTCATTGATGAATTTTCTTAGCACTTTAATCTTCCAAGTAATCATAAGCCAACTTCCACATATTCAAGCCGACTTAGTCATACTAAAACTTTAATTTGAAGAATCCAGCATAAAATGCTGTCTTCATCATACTATCCACTGGTTTAATGGCTTCAACCTTTAAGTTTTCAACCATATGAAACGGTATGGCAAAGCTATGAGCACTCAGTGAAGCTGGGAAGACCTTTCACCAATGTATTTTTTTAAAAAAAGTTGACTACTCTTCAATTCAATTTAAAGTTCTGATAATGGCATCTACTAAAATTCATTGTCAGTGGGGACAAACAACAGGGAGGAGACATTACATAGATGACTTATGCTGTATTTAAATGCCAGTGAAGATTTAATCACCAGACTATTTTTATTAGGATAGTTGTTTCACATTTAAGTGGTCTTGTTTGACCATTTTCTGGAAGCCCTGTTAACTGTAGTATATAGGTTTTTTTTTCTTCAAAAAACAAAAACAAAACGACAACCAAGAAAATCTAGAGCTTCTCTAGGAGGAGATACAGCAGGAGTTCTGACACTTCTTCTCCCCCTTGTTTAAATCTGCTTTGCATTTAGTTTGATGATAGCCACATAATATATGCTTAGCAAACACTTGTTTACTTTTAGTCATCCAATGACTTATAAATATTTTGCTGTGACCTTGGAGTTGTTTTTTTCTCTTTCTTTTTTCTAATTTGTGTTTAATTTTTCTATGAATAACAGACTGTTTAGATGAGAATCCTAGGATAATGAATGTCTTTAAGGTCAGTCTGAAGAAAGATACTTTTCTTTCTTCCGATAGCTGATTTGGGACTTGACGCGATACTCATGACAAACTACAGGGAGAGACTGGGGCATCAATAGGTCTAAAGTATCCTTTTGATACTCTAGTTGGTGGGAATACCTTCTTTCTTTGGTGCTAGAGAAAAGACATCCTCTTCCCCCTGCTCTCCTCCCCCCCACCAGCCTATTTGTGCGTCACAAGAAGGAAAAAAAATTACAGGAATGTAGGTGAAGTGAGACCAGCTAGGACAGCAGTTGGTTGAAGGGCTAGGCTCTTAGATAAGGGACAAGTATCCTTGCCTGAGGCTACTGTTTTCTTTTTATTGTGTGTGTGTGTCAGTTTCCAAGAGAGACCTATGACCCTGATTCCTGAAAAAAGAAAAAAAGTTTCTGCTTGTGTATTTGGTTTATAATTTACTTTTCACATTAAATAAAGCAAAATGCTGAAAAACAAATGGAAGATTTAAGACAGGGTCTTAGCCACGATAAGGCCAAATGTAAGCCACATTAGGAATATACTTTTCTACCTTTGGTAGAGATTACAGATCTTTTATTGGTATCCAATTGGTTAGTGAATGGAGCTTAATGTAGGCTGAGGACAGTGAAAGTCAACATTGTATTCAAAACATATCAATTTGGTTTCAAGTCCATATATACATGTCATAGAGAAATAATTCATGTTACAATATGAACCAATTCCCCTCCCTCCACTTTTAAAAACGACAGTGATGTGTACAAGTCAGAGGCTTCATAATTGTTCAGATAACAATGTTCAATTGCTACCTATCCTGTTTCTTATTTTATTTATTTATTTGGTTTTCTGAGACAATGTCTCACTATAACTTTGACTCTCTTGGAACTTGCTTTGTAGAGCAGGCTGGTCTCACATTCATAGAAATTTGCCTGCCTCTGCTTGCTCAGTGTGCCAGTATGCCAGTATGCCCTGCTGTGTCTCCTCCTGCAACAATCCTCCACCTTATGTTTTTGTTTGTTTGTTTAAACTACAAGGTCTTTGTATATGCTAACATTGGTTCCCTTTTTTTTTTTTTTTGGTAAGGCAATCAGTCAGTAAATTTTTGCTAAATACCTTTCCCAATAGCCCGAGAGTTCCATGAAAATAAACTACATTTGTAGTACTAGGTTGCTGGTACTTCATGACTTTAAGTAGACTTTAACAGTTAAGTCAAGCCTTATCTTTTTCGGGAAGGTGCTCTTGAGCCTCTGACATATGTACTGCATGCATTCCCTGTCACCTATTTTTGTCCCATGATGCAATTCTTTTAGCCTTTTTCTTCCAGTAACATAAGGGGCAGAAATTAGGTCAGCTTTAGCCCTCCAACACAGAGAACTTTTTATACCATCTGGCATAAAGATATTTGCTGAACAGATTATTGAGCAATGTTTAAACTTGGTGGCCACTCGCTTTGACCTATACCCACATTTCTTCTATAAGAAGTATGTCAAATTGTTGGCCATACCATTCATAATCTTTCTGCAGCTCCTATTATTTTAGGTGCTTTAGGTGGTATGACATTTAGATAAATTCAATTGTGTATGTATGTAATGACTCAAATTCAAAATACACATCAAATTCAAAGTTAAGCATGATCTTCAAGAAAGCAAATGTATCTTGGAGAGCATACCCTCCCGTGCTGCCGTCCTTGGGTAGCTGGCTACTTCAGGAACAGAGACTTACTGCCTGCAGGATTAAAATGAAACTTAATGATTAAAGACAAAGCTGGTATTTGAGCTCTTTTGAGATATCTAAAATCCTTTCACTCCACAGTTCAAGTTATTTGCGTCACCACACCCATATGATGGTCAAATTCATCCTAATAAATACTCACTCTATTCATTCTGACACAAATTCATTTCAGTATAACGAACTTCAAATTGAACTGTAGAAAGTCTAAAGAACTCACAGCCTAAAGTTAGCTTAGTCATTAACAGTTATGGACACGCTTGTGAATTTGGTGTTTAAGCTTATATTACAAGTGGCTTCCCCAGTACTTGGTTCCTAATTCCGTGATGGTTTGGTGGCTCTTTCAAACCCTGCTTTTGTAAGGGATCCTTTGAAAAAGAATGGGGAAATCTAGTTCCTGACGATGAAACAGGAGGGACAGCACCAAGGGCTGAGGACAATATATGCTGCTCGCTGGTGCTGCATAACAACACCGGCAGTTGTCTAGGGATTTATCTTTTAAATAAAGCTATGACACACAAGATCTTATTGACTCTTCACAATAACTCTGAATCTAAACTAGCTTGGGAAGTCGCAAATAGGACTCAGTTCAATGGTAAACTGTAAAGAAGTGCTTTGGTTGAAGAGCTTTATATCACCCCACGGATTACTTGGTGAGGGACTGGTGGCTTTAATCACTAACAGCCCGGAAAGAAAGCAATGACTGTATTTCTTTGGCCACAAAGCAATCATGGCAAACAGAAACACCCACTCTTTCCACTTTGACCCATACAATCTGTCTAGGCATTAATCAGAACTCCCAGTGGTTTTCCTACACGTTGCCAGTTGCCTTGCTAATTAAACCTTCCCACAGAGTGTAGCAAGAGCACACCCCCTAAGGGCCCTCTGACTAAGGAAGGTGCATTGGCCAACAGTAGTGAAAGCCTGAGACTCAGTAGGCCTCCTCAGTAAAATGCAAATGAGAATCCTCCTCACTCAATTTCCCTATCTCTAAAATGGGCTCCCCTTTATCCGTCTAGACTAGTTCTCTTCCATTTGGTGCTAGGCCAATCAGGAAGTGAAATCAGTGCTTAACCACAGCAGAATGTCCTCTGTTAGGCTCCAGTCGCCGCTCCGGGCATGCTCAGTAGCCCGGCCGGCTCAGCACCAGGAGTAGGAAGAGGCTTTCTGAGGCGCCCGCCCGGGCAACCGACAGCGGGCACTTTGATGAATCACGTGTGTTGAGGCCGTCTTAAAGAGATAGGCACCTACTTTTCCTCCACCCTAAACACCGCCCTGAGGGCGGAGGCGATCGTGGTGATTGCAGCTGCTTAGGGGCAGGGCTTGCCCCAGCTCTGAGTGCTAGCACTGGAGTGGTTGCGTCGGGGTAGCCTGGGATTGGGGAGACCCGGGGGCCTGGGAGCGGCTCTTGGCGGGCAACCCTCCCTTTCTGTGGACGCGGGACATCCGGAGCGCTCCGAGGGGCTTTTGCCCTTGAGGAGACGTGGGGTTCCAGGGCGGCAGGTGACAGGGCCAGAGAAAGATGGAGCAGTTCGGGGCGGCGGCGGCGGGAGCTGGAGGCGGCGGCGAGGAACCCGGCGTGGGCCGGAGCAACAAGCGGAGCGCGGGGAACCGGGCCGCCAACGAAGAGGAAACGAAAAACAAACCCAAATTGGTAAGTGCTCCCGCAACCCCAGCCGGTCTCGGGGACCCGAGAGCCCCGAATCGTCCTGCTGTGGAACACGCGGGGGACCCGGCCCCCCTCCCAGCTGCAACCGTGGTCTCGCCGCGCAACTCGGGGAACGGAGACGGCTTGGGGGCGGAAGAGCACCCTTTCTCCTCTTAACCCGGCCCTCTCTCGTGTCAGTTTGCGAAGGAGAAAGGCCCCACCCCGACTTGGGGACACCCCTCGTCGTGTCCTAGAGTACTGGGTAGGGCTGTTTGTGTAACTTGTGGGCGCGAACCTTCTTTGCGGGATTCCATTTCCCTCCCAACTCTTGTCAGTTGCTGTTTGGCCTCTTAACACTTGGGGTCCGGGGCAAGGGAAACCTCCTTCCTCTCCGTTTCGAACACATCGGAGCCCACTCGTAGCTACTTAAATCGAGAAGCACAACATAGGTTCCCGGTCCATCGACTTTGCCAGAAATCCAAGGAAGAGGTGCCTGCCTGCGTGCGTTCCCCCCACCATGTGCTCGCCCAAGAAACATTTCCTTGGAACCTTGTAGCTTGAGGGGAGCTTGGGAGTTGGAGACTAGGCGAGGTCCTCCACCCCCGACTATTCCGACACAGTATTTCCACTTGGTTGAGAATGCTCAAAAGCAGTTATATGCCCTGTATGTGTCTGACAGTCCTGACAATGTGGTCCAGTAGCTGTAGTTCATTTCCTGCTAAAAGACATGAGATCTACAGGGCCTCGTATTGGGTTGAGAAATACTGGGGTTTCTTCAGCTCATCAGTTAAAAGGGTTCCTCTTTTTTGTAAACTTTCTCATTTCAGTGGAATGTGGAGAAAGGGGTTTCCAGCACAGATTCAGCAAATAAACTTTTCAGCCTCTCATGAGCCTTTTGAAACAGAAGATTCCCAGTCCACATCCCAAGCACAAACCACATGTTGCATGTCTATATTCCAGCTGTAAGCAACAACTTGATTATAACAGAAGAGAGGGTGAGACAGTGACATGCAACTCAAACCATTTCCTGTGGCATCTGGCCATTTGGTCTGGACTTGCACTTCTCTTTTGGCTCCTATTTGCTTTCCTATTACAGACTGTCGATACAGGAAAACAGGGGTCACACATTAGGACATATCCATTATGTGGGAAAGGACTTGTGCTAGATTAATATTGTAAATTTAAAATCTCATCAATTCCATACAAACCCGAGACAGATCTAGAAATCATTTGCTTAATGTGTTCCATTACCCCCATGTTTACAAATAAGGAAATGGACTCACAGCCTTTTTGACTCTCTGTACTGACTAACACAGTCATAATGAGTGTCTGCACCATAATGAGTTCGAGAAAACAGTTCTGAGTGTATTTCTAGAGTTGAATGAATCTAACTTGTTTTTCTTTTTGAGACAGGGTCTTTCTATATAGTCCTTGCTATTCTGGAACTTGCTATGAGTATGAGCTACCACGCCCAACCCATCCAAGTAGTCAAAGTTTTAATGATGTGGCTTTGAAATTTTGTGGTAAAAGAATGATCTTACTTCTATCTCCCCCACACCTGTCCCAGTACAAACTGGTCAGCAGTAAAAAGTTTAATTAAAAAGAAAAGTTAAAGGATAGTTTTCATAAGTAGTTTTATTCATCTAGTAAGGATCTTCCAATTTGGAGGACGCTAAAGGAAAAACATTTATCTCAATTAGTAAGAACACCTTGGTAATATTCTTCCCACGCTTTGGCTGTTTGTCCTATTTACTCTTTCATGTTTTCCTTGATTTGACAAGGTAGCTAGATGATTATGAGATAGCATCACTTTCAGTTCCCAGCCAACTTCACTGCTCCATAGTGAACATAGCTTGATGCAGTAGATCAAGTATTGGAACCCAGAGCATAATACTGACATGAATTTTCTTTTTCCCCATCAAGTATATTTTTGAGCTTTACATGATTTCTATAAACCAACGTTTCACACTAATAAAAACAGGAAGACAGTATGGCATATTTTAAGACAAACAGTTTGACCAAGCAATATGATTTGGTAAACTTTTTAGGGAAGAGTTCACCTGAGATTCTTAACTTAAAGTTTTGCAAGTATAAGACTTTAGGCTAAATTTTAAAACATTAATGCTATATATTATGTAGACTATAATTCTCAATTATGAGTATGTGTAAAGGAGTTCTGTGTGATTATAAAACAGCCATATGGCAATAGAAATTATTTATCTGGGTTATTGTGCTTTTAGGGGTTCAAAACTTTTCAAATTATATGACAAAAATTGGAAATGTTTATTTTTCTGGGTTTCATACCCTTTGTTAAGTTTTTTACAACCATCTGTGACTTGTAGAAAGAAAAAGAACCATTGCAGTTCAAAAGACAGCAAAGGAGATGACGGTGGGAGAATTGAGGAGTCTGATGAAGGGAGAAGAGAAAACACTGGGTACAATGAAGAGCCATACAAGGAAATCCTGCTGGGATAAAAAGTTTAGGTCACAATATCTATGCACTGTTCAGCCATGACAGAAGTTTCTGCCATGTTAAAAAATTAACTGGATCACTGTAGTCTAATGGCTTTTTAAACTATTAGACTTGTGATGCAATTGCATTCATTTAGTTGCTTGTGGATCTGGAAAAATGAGAATATAGGGTATGTTTTTGTAGGCAAAGTGACAGTTATTTATATTCTCAGCTTATTGATGGCTATCAGTGAGACCTTTTTCACATTGGTCATTCAGAACTGTAATGACTTCTGTTTAAGGTTATTTGAGTCAAATCTTAACAGAATTTATTTCATTTTTTTCAGATATATATCCTTCTAATGAGTCCTCCTCTGTCCATCCATCCATCCATCCATCCATCCATCCATCCATCCATCCATCTTTCTATTTGGGGAGTCAGTTCTATCAATAACCCAATGCAGTTTAAATATTATATTAGTATTAGAGTTTTGGATTTTATATAACTTTCTGGTTAGGCCAACATTGTAACATGCTATTAAAGAGTACGGCTCTTAGATTGATTAGTAGTTTGATATCAACCATAGCTTGTATTTTATTAAACTGAAAAGGAGAGAAAGTACCCTAGAGAAGTGTAAAGGAGAAGCTCTGTCCTGCATCTCACATATTTAAAGCAATTCTCTCAACTATAAGAGAATGCAGTGTTGGAGCTAGACAGATAGTTCAATTGGTAACGTGCTTGCATGCAAACATGAGGAGCTGAGTTTGATACCCAGCAATCTGGTATAAAGCCCGGTCTGGTGGCAAACATTTGTTATCCCAGAGGGTAGAAAGAGACAGGCCAGTCCCTGGAGATTACAGGACAGCCAGCCTAGCCTAACTAAAGGGGTCCCAGATTCCTTTGAAAGAGACTGTCTCAAAAAGGGAAGTACCTTCTGATGAATGACCCCCAAGATTGACCTCTGGCTTCTACAAAGATATGCATACACATGCAAACACACACACACACACACACGAGCGAGAGTGAGGGGGACATTTTTAACATGTATCTAATACCTCCATCTTCTATCATAAGATGGTAGATATAGAGTAGCTTGACATTATTTGAAACTTTTGTATTTTGATTTTCTGCCTGTATAATTTCTGAAGCTATTGCTTTTTTGATAGTGAAATTAATACCTTGTTCTGATAGGCAGGGGAGGTAGATTGAAGCCAGAATTGGGATGTTTAGCTGTTAACTAGAAACTCTTTATAATAGCACACTAATATTCTGGTTACTATGTAACTGAGCATTTGGCTATTTTTTTTTACAGTTGATGAATTACATTTTGATTTTAAATAATAATTTCTGAATTTAATGGTTTATGTACAGAATTTGTTTACCAAGTACTAACCATAACTTCCAAGTTTGGTGAAATGAAAGTGCTCATAGTCAGGCCAGGCATAATGGTGCATACCTGTATTTCCAGCATTCTTGAAATAGGAACATCTCACATTTGAGTACTGCCTGGGCTATAGAGTATGACCTTGTTTTTAAAAATTACTCCTAATCCAGTGAACAGAGACAGGAGGTAATTATATGTGAGTGTTATAAGAATGTCACAAAGGAGCATTTTAGTCAAATTGGATTTTGTTTTTCCATGGTTTTTATAGACACGGTTTTTCTGTGTAGCCTTGGCTTTCCTGGAACTTGTTCTGTAGACCAAACTAGTCTCTTAATTCAGAGATTCACCTGCTTCTGTCTCCCAAGTGCTGGAATTAAAGGCATGTCCCACCACTGCCCAGCCAAACTGGATTTTAAAAACTGTATCTTTATGTATTTATGTATTAAGGTACAGGGCCCACTTTTGTGAGTCTGCAGCTGAGGTAGTGCTGAGGAGTTCAGCCATGGTGATGAGGTTGGGGGAGAGCTGGAGAGCTGGTGAGCTGATGAACCCTGCAGCCACCCAGGCCCAGAACAAGGGCTATGAATTGGTACACCCCAACATCCACTCCATCCATAATCTCCTGGAGCATGTGAAGGGACTGGACCTGCAGATTCAGAACTGCAGGATCTCCACAGCCCAGGGCAACAAGAGGAGTTCCAGTGAGGGCTCAGTATCCTAAGTGTAGCAGAAGCCAGAGGCCTCGAACCAGACCCATGACTCATTGCAATGAACACTTGCAAGTTAAGATATGTGGACTAAAGGGTATACTGTGTGACTCAATGGGCCACACTACAGCTTCCATGATGATATTTTTCTTTTTTTTTCCTTTTCTCTTAAATTTCATTTTATTTCATTTTACTTTTTGGAGGGGAAGGTTACAAGGGCAGAGGGCAGATCTGAAGGGATGGGGAGATAAATGGGATCAAAATGCATGATGTCAAAGTTGCAAAAATAAATAAAAGATTAAAAAAAGAGAAAGGCTTATAGTAGAAGACATCTGCACCAAGTTATGAATAGGACTTTAAACGAAAGGGGTTGGGGGTGGGAGGTGAGGAATTGGGGTGGAGAAGGCATTCTACATAAAAAATGGCAAAATATACAAAGTTAGATAGATGTAGAAATATGCTAATAAAGAATGTTCAAACTAGATACGAGTGGCTGAAACAAAAATACGGCAGACACAAAAAGAAGTTATATTAGTGAGTCTGGCCACAAAAGGCTGGGCTCTAGGTCACAGTATATCTTTGTGTCTCATGTTGGAATTTCACCTTTCTTTCTGAAAGTCAGAGTAAGTTGTTGGAGAGATTAAAACGCGAGTTCCCTGATTAGACATGTCTTTCAGAAAGAAATTTATACCTGAAGAGAATTTACTAGAAAGGGAGGCTAGAATGGAGGGAGGCAGGGCAGTCAGGAGAAGCAGAGTAGCATGGTGGAGTTTGCCATTTAGAGTCCTGGGTTCCAGTAGATTCTCATGTTTGCCCTGCATCCGCATTTCTTTATCCCTGTAATTCCCATTTTCTCTCCTTCCTGACACCACCCTGGGTAGTCTCACCAAGTTGGAAGCATCTTTCTTGTTTGTCTTTAATGAATCGCAGTGATTTCATAGCCCAGCTTGGTGCTCTCTTCCTTTAAACCTTCACTGGCTATTTTATCTTACTGAGGAAGAAGGCTCTTCCTTCTTCTGAACACTTAGCTGTCATGAGTTTCAGTGTTATAGACTGATCTCGCTTTAGAGAGATTTCAAAGTGCTTCTGACATGGCTCCTTTTTTATGTTTATTCTTGTAAACCAGCCAATGATTATTAGCTGTGGACTTTTTGTCTCTATAGGGCACATATTTGGGACTTACATTGTTGAAAAGAGATTTAACAACAAACCAAACAAAAACAAAAAAATAAAAATAAAAGTGACAGTTTATTTTTAAAGATGGGATTTCATTTATTCCATGCTGGCCTTGAACTGCCTGTGTTATTCAGGGTGATTTTGAACTTTTTATCTTTTCTGCTTCTACTTCAAATGCTGAGATTACATGCTTCTTGCTGTATCTGGTTTATGTGTTGCCGAGGACTCAACTAAGGGCTTCATATGTGCTAAGTAAGCACTCTTATCAACCAAGTAACATCCCAGCCCCCAATTTTTTATCTTTTATGTGTCATAGGTTTTTTTTTTAGTATGTACATGTGTATATTATCAAATGAACTTTCCTGTTCATTCTCCTGTTTCTCTTTGGATTTGCTTTAGTTCCTTGTCTGGTCTTGAGTTCACTGTGTAGCTCCTGAGGCTGGCCAATATCGGATCCTGTCTCCCTCCATATCCCAAATGCATGGATTATGACCGGAGCCTACATGCCTGATTCCTCTGTCTTTTCTGAGTTAGAAGTTCACACAACCTCTTCAGGGTCATGAGAAACTCCCTCCTCCCCTTGTTTGTTTAGATTCTTCTGATGTCAGAGCCAGAATGCCCATGCAAAGAGATTGTACTTACATTACCAAGCACCAAGTAACAGTTTGCTGTTATTACTAGGAGTCTTCAGATTAATCTAAAAACGATATGGACTGTAGAGTGAAAAATTCTGGGTTTCAGTCTCCTTCCTCTATTTTATTTGCATGTGATCTTTGATGAGTATTAATACCAGAAATTTCAGGTCTTTAATTAATATCTGCTAGTCAGAGATGTGCTTTCCTGCCCCAAATACTAGTTTAATTTTTGAGACATCATCCTGCATTTCTGTTATCCAGGCCATTTTTTAACTCCTGATCCCAGGTGATCCTTTTGTCACACTGTCCCTTCAGTAGCTGGAACTACAAAAACATGCCACCTTGTCTGTCTGATTTGCCAGACAAAGGGACTTAGATAAAATTCAGTAAACATTAAGAACACATTTATGAAATTCTATAATGTTATTACTGTTAGCTTCTTATATTACCTGAATCAAATGTGATTATGGAATTGGGGTATAGCTCCATGTTAGAGTACTTTCCTGGCAATCATGAGGACCGGGGCTCAATCCCCAGTTTTAGAAAAAAAATATTCTTTATGCTTGTTGAATTTCATGTCAGTTTTGCAGTTTGAAATCCCTAATATTATTGTATAAAGTTCCAAAATCAGATGTTTGTTGATTGATTCCTTGTTTTCCTCTCTAATTCCCTTTGGTTTTGAAGCATTATATATTCTGTCCTTTTACTAATCATCCTTTCTTCTGAATGACTGTAAATGTGAGCTTAACTTGTTCACTCAAGTTTTTTACTGTTTTTTAAATTTAGATTATTTTATATTATGTGTATGAATGTTTTTGCTTGCACATATGTATGTGCACCATGTATGTGCCTGATGTGTGCATAGGTCAGAAGAGGCTATCAAGTCCCCGGGAACTGGAGGTTCTTAGGGTTTTGAAACCACTATGTGGGTGCTGGGAAACTAATTTAGGTCATTGTAAGAACAATAAGTGCTTCCAACCACTGAACCATCTCTCCAGCCCACACTCTAAATTTTTAAAGAACATGTTTTCTTTGAATTGATCAACTTCAGGCATTTAAAATTTTTCTTAAAAAAATTCAGTAAGTACGTATGACATTCTGGCTTGTCAAGGAGCTTAGTGATCTTGTACAAATAAGGAAACTGAGTCATTCAGGTGTTATGGGGATTGACTTAGAGGTAAGTTTAAAAGCTGTCACCTCTATTGTGGAAGTTATCTATAGCACTGAGTCATTATGCTTCAGGGACTCTTAAAAGTAGAAAGCTATTCAGTCTCTCACTTCTTTTGTTCCTTTTTGAACAATTTATAATTATAAACCTCCTTAGATTTCACTGTAAGTACTAAGAACTTTGCCAGTAGCAACATGTCATTTAAGTGAAATCTTACTCATTTCTAACCCGATCTAAATACCAGCATGCTCTGAAAATAGTATATAATAATATATGCTAATTTATATGAATCAGCCCACCTGATTAATATATTACCGTGTAGCCTTAGCATTGAAATAGTTATTATCAAAGACCCAGATTTTTCTCATTTTAAGTTCCTTCTGTCAGATTTAGAGTCTGTGTTACATTCTTTTTTTTTCTGAAGACAGAAAAAGCTAAGATGATGGTTAAGTGACATAAAAACATTGCTGTAATCTTTCAACCTAATGGGTTTCATATGGACGATACCCATTGTGGAAGACAGCTCACAATTGATGCACATAAAGGTTGATACAAATTTTCAGATGGTTGTTTATTGTGAACCTCAGAAATAGAAAGAAATGTGTTCTCTCCAAGTTGAAATTTATGACCTGATCAGACTGAATCTGATTTATTATCAAGTGATATACTTTGACTATAGTTTTAAACAGAACCTTAAACAAATCTAGATACTTGCTTCGTGTGAAGTGGCCTGGGGAAGAATATATTTGTGCCCTTTTTGTGAAGTAATATAGAAAACACAATTTTTAACTCATCACCATTTGTGCTGTCCTTGGTTTAATGAAGATTTTACTGAATTATTCTGGGAAGAGGGTGTTCCATTGCTTTCAAAATCATGAGTAAATTAGCCTCCCATTTTTATTGTTCGGTATCTATAAAGTGGTGCCTCTCAAGTGAGAAGCTTCTAATTGTATCAGACAACCTATGTACAACTCAAACACAGTATTAGGAAGAAATTACTTACAAATGGCCATTGACTCAGTCACTGGTAATTGTGATGCTTGCCTAAGGGACAGGAGGATTTGAATACAGTCCTTTATTTTTGAGACAGAGTATTATATACACAGACTGTCGATGTAGTTGAGGGTAACTCTGAACTTCTTATCCTCCTGTTTCTGCCTCCTGAATGCTGGGATTACTGGCATGTTCCACTAATGCTCAATTTATGAGACATTAGGAATTAAGCCTATGACTTCATGCTTGTTAGACAAACACTGTACCATCTGAGCTACTCTCTTAGCTCATAATCTTTTTTTTTAAATCTATTTGTTGTGCTGTGATAGTTGCCTATAGATAGCCACATGTTTTGATAAATGTCCATTCAACATTTTGAGGAATTTTTCATTTACCACTAATTTGTTGGTCTCTTTATCCAGAGAAAAGTAAAACTAAGTTGAAATATTTTAAAACAAATAAAAAAAGAATATAATATGATGACCTACCGTTTATCTATTGTCCAGGTAGAGTGGTTAGACTTCTAGAATTTCTAAATTTATTTTATGTGTCCTTTGTTTTTCCCTTGCCAGAGATTTTAGTTCACACTCTGAATAACATGTCATTCTACTCCTACAGATTTCACTGTGCATCTCTATAGATTACTGAATTCTTAAAAACAGTCACTATGCTTTTGTGCAGCTGTATTTTGAATAAAGCCACCGCAGTGTTAAACACAAGAACAGGCAGTACTGATTATGTGTTCTGACTTTTTTTCTGACTGCTGTAACTTAAGTTTTGAAACTGAATTGCTTTGAATAAATTAAAGACTTGTTAATAAAAAAACAATCACTATGACACTGTCACATCTTTTTTTTTAAATTTTTTATTGAGAAAAAGAAAAAAGTTTCCGCCTCCCCCAAGCCTCCCATTTCCCTCCCCCTCCTCCCACCCTTCTCCCCCTCCCCCCACTCCTCTCACCCTCCCTCTCCAGTCCAAAGAGTAGTCAGGGTTCCCTTCCCTGTGGAAAGTCCAAGGTCCTCCCCCCTCCGTCCATGTCTAGGAAGGTGAACATCCATACTGGCTAGGCTCCCACAAAGCCCAAACTTGAAGTAGGATCAAAACCCAGGGCCATTGTCCTTGGCTTCTCATCAGCCCCCATTGTTCGCCATGTTCAGAGAGTCCTGTTTTATCCCATGCTTCTTCCGTCACAGTCCAGCTGGCCGTGGTGAGCTCCCAATAGATCAGCCACACTGTCTCAGTGGTTGGGTGCACCCCTCGTGGTCCTGACTTCCTTGCTCATGTTCTCCCTCCTTCCGCTCCTCACTGGGAACTTGGGAGCTCAGTCCGGTGCTCCTGTGTGGGTCTCTGTGACTATCTCCATCCATCACCTGATGAAGGTTCTATGGTGATATGCAAGATAATCATCAGTATGGCTATAGGATAGAGTCATTTCAGGTTCCCTATCCTCAGCTGCCCAAGGAACTAACTGGGGACCTCGCCTTGGGCTCCTGGGAGCCACTCTAGGTTCAAGTCTCTTGCCAACCCTAAGGTGACTCCCTTAACTAAAAATTGTGCTTCCGTGCTCCCCTATCCAACCTTCCTTTATCCCAATCCTCCTGTTTCCCCAAGTTTCCCTCATCCTCCCCTTCTCACTTTTCTCTCCCCTTCCCCCGATACTCCCATCCCCCCCCCCCCCAAGATCCCAAAATTTCTCCCCGGCAATTTTGTCTACTTCCCTTAGTCAAGAGAATAATTATATGTTTTTCCTTGGGTTCACCTTCTAATTTAGCTTCTTTAGGTTCACCAATTATATACTCGGTGACCATTATTTATGGCTAGAAACCAATTATGAGTGAGTACATCCCATGTTCATCTTTTTGGGTCTGGGATACCTCACTCAGGATAGTGTTTTCTATTTCCATCCATTTGCATGCAAAATTCGAGAAGTCATTGTTTTTT